>NMRA01000003.1:1341815-1425586 GCA_002633005.1 Phoronis australis | reverse complement strand
GGTTTTACTAATGACCATGTGAGCTGGCCACTGAGACTATTACAGTGTGGGCAACTAAAGTCCTCGATGTCCAACGACGTCCACAAGCTGTGCCACAACTCCTGCATAGTTATTTCTTTCCTTAGCGTTGGGAGGTAGACGGTCAACTCCCAGTCTATCTGTGTTTTTTCCTTTGTTGTTGAGCAGTTATTACAACTCCAAGTTTGCTTCCTTACGTGTTGGAAGGTACTAGTAACCTCAGACGTTACATTATCAGCGTTGTGAGCAAGTGTGTCTACGTGCCATTGGTTCAGTAACCATAGTAAAAATTCATGGGCATCCTTTTGACTTCCGTTGCCAAGAGAGTTGTTCTGTAATCTTAGTCTATTCAAAATTTCAGACGGAGTTGATGTATACCTTTTAGTTGCTTCATATGTGTTCACAAGGATGGTTTTCATATTGTTTTTCTTGTTGATAAAATGAAAATACTGATTTGCAGCAGTAAAGGTGATAAGGCCGTAAATGGTATGTTAGTAATTCAAAATTAATGCAAGAAAAAAAATATTTTGCTTCACTGGCATTTCTTGGGTAATATCTCTGTGGGAGAATTGAAGATGGCCGAGAGGAAGGAAACATATGAACACACGACGCATTGTGCAGATGAAAGATGAATTGGGGAGAGGGGAGGAGATGGGTCTGTTGACAACCTGTTAGTGACGATGAGGGGCAGGGGGGGGGGGGGGTTATGGATGCACAAGTTAACGGTAGAAGATGAAATTGAGAAATAAAAAATGAAATGTTCTACTGATGAAAACCAAACTAGGTGAACATTTTAGCAGGAAAGGAAGCTAGAACCGTGGTCAAACGTTGGTGCACCACCCAGACTCCTTTTACCATCCCATGGGCCTGTTTCATAAATGACGGATGGTAAAAAGAATACGAGTATGAATAAGTCAACCACGAGTTCTTGCATTCAAGCGACGTTATTGGTGTGAAAAGTGATTTTCTCTAAAACGGCCTCAGCGCAGAATCGAACGTGCAACGCTTGCGATCGTAGCGTCACGTGCTAGCCGAGCTAAATCCGGCACCGAAGCAGCAAAACAGTGGACAGTCTCGGGGAGAAAAATAAATTTTACAGAAAATACTACTAGCTTCACGGTAGCCGCTAAACGCTCTGTCGCTGCGTGAGATCCCAGAAGTTTTTTGATTATTTACAGGTAAAGCCGTAAATATTAGTGAATGTCTGACACCCCAGCAGTGAGCCTGAGAATAGGTGATTTGTGAGTCACAAAAGCAGCGCATTTTGTTGCTTTATGCCTCTCGTCCAAGTTAGTAACTTCAAGAAGTCTATGCCATCCACTAATAATTTCAAAACTGCGTTTTTGGCCGAAAACGCGATAACGTTCTTTTAATCTAGCTCAGCCTTCAAACTTATTCTGTTGTAGCAAACGACAGAAAGATATCTTTTTGTCAACACTTGACAGTGGGAACAGTTCAAATGAATTTTCCATGGTCTGATTATAAACTTCAACAGTTTCCTACTTGACCCAACCATTTTCAGTACGGTTTATTCGAGTGTATTGTGTAATGTTTGCAAAGTTTTAGTCACCTCTGTCACTGTCTATCATTACTCTCCATCTGGTCGGCGTTTAGTTGATTGAATTAGAAATGGCGGTTAAATGAGAGTTTCTCTGTTCCTTTCCACTAATTTTGATTAAAGTCATTAACTGTATTGGCGAATGTCACTGGACAGCGCACGGCTTCTGGCAGGCATTCTCTCATACACTAATCATCGTCGTTGGCACCGTCGTCGCCTCCATCGTTGTCGTTGTCGTAGTCGCCGCCGTCGTTGTCGTCGTCATTACATGGACATACTGGCATATAAGATTATATAGTGCCAGATGAATAACAAAATAAGAGCGACATTGATGTTTATGTGTGGCGTGTAGTTGATTACGTTGCCTGCAGAGTGATGCAGCCGATAATGACAAGCCTCCGACGTCAACGCGAACACCACAGATATCGTCGCATAACGCATCAAGTTTTTGCGAACAAGTGGGCTTACGGTCACTCCACAGTTGACACTATTCTTTAATATTGAGTTTTGAGGTTAACTTTCCTTGAATTTGTATGTACATTGTCATAAATACAGGTTGCCTAAGCAATCCAATTTATGCATATATAAATGATTACGTATTTCGCGGGAAATCTATTGCAAAATCTTGGGGTGTGTACACGATTGCTTAATAAGGATATTGTGTCAAGCGGCATTGCGTAAACCAGGAAACGTGTCCGTAAGTTCGATATATATGTAAAAGTCGTTTTTCAAAGCAAATAACGTTTATAACAGGTGGAAAATTATTTGTGAGAACAGCCTGACACATTTTGAGCGGTAAGTTAAAGCTTAATAATTATGTTAACATCTTATGTAGCACAATGAGAAAACAACATTTTGCAAACGCATGTCTTTGCTACGGATAGAAGTTACTACAAACAGCTTCAGGTTCCGCAGTTGGCGACATTCGGTAGTACCAAAAAGTGGTAAAATATCTCTGACATTGTAATTGTGGCGATAACCAGAACATTTAGACGTAAGTTATATGTTGTGTAGCTTAACCCATAACTGTTACTTACTGAGAAAATTTGCATAAATTGTTTTTAGGGAATGGTGTGATAATCGGTCTAGCCTTTATTCGGTAATCCTGAAGTGAGAGGGTAAGACCAAATTCCTGACTATCTCACTTTTCATATCTTACATGAGTTCTCCATGTATTTAAAAAATTACATATTAAGCATATCTCATTGTAACGTTCTATATCGTTATGCATGTTCTAATTGAAGTAACCGTGATTACCAGTCATATGCTTTTCTAACCGTGCGGTTTCCTTTGTATCAATGGTCTCGATGATTAATTCTTTGTAAAATACATTTAATTTACGTTTTCAAAATAAAATTGAATTGTATTTTATCTCATTGTAAAGGTACTTCTTCCTGTTGTTATCTCTTTTGTTCTTCTTAATTGTTAATATCTATTTAATTTATTGTTACTCGGCGGTCAGCTATTAGCAGCCTGTGCCTTTGCTGGCCACCCAGTCATATAACAGTGTATGTCTTACATGATTTAAAAAATAAAAGTTTCTCTCTCTCATAAAACCGACGCCAGATCTTTCATACCTGCTTTTGTAAAAAATGTTTTAATTACACCAATTCAACACGTATGTTCCTTGGTAAACAGTAAGCATTTTCCATTCAACCAAATTGAATTAAATCCTAGGAGTTCAAGAGAAATATCAGTCTTATTATTTTATCAAATTAAACATGAATGGCAACCTGGGAGCACTATTCAATGAACAGGGGAACGCAAAATTGAACGATGGGAGAACTGTGCCGCCAGTGGCTGCGCGAGTCTTTACTATTAAAGAGATGAATGACGACTTCATCTTGCTTCGACTTTGACACGCACGAAAGCATGGATAATACATAAGTTTTCCTATGTGAATTTATGGAAGACTAACAAAAAATTTGGGGCTCTCCGGTATAAAAAAAACTTGGAATGGCCCACCGAGCAGGGTAAGGATCGGAAAGATCAAACATCGGAGCCCAGGAATTTTAAGCCGGGGGAACGTCGGGATAGGAGACCATAAAGAAAGTGGAACATTGGGCATGGAAAACAACAGTAATATTGGGACAGAGGAACATCCGTGTTGGGGAATCATGGGTGAAATAGATGCAGGTACCGGGATATACTACCTGAACCCGAAAAAGGGGAACAAGACATTTCTGAATGAAACAGAAAAACAACGTTCGCAAAATTGAAGTTAAAATGAGTTGTGGTAACAACAAATCAACTCAAGCTTTAGAACAATGAAAAGGTCAGCATCCATGTTCAACATTGAATTAACCTTTGTTTTCTTTTTGAAATGCTCCTGTCCAGAGCACACTTCATAATTTGACAAAAACATATCAGTGTGTGGAATGGATTAAAATATTACTGACGATAATAATGACATTGTGTGTACATATTTTTATTAACAGTAGAAATCACAAAAGAGTGCAAAGTTTGAAAGAAAACGTAATATATGTATACATACACACATAGGCCTAGACATGTACACGGGCACGCGCGGCCACGCCCACATACACGCGCACACACACACGCATGCACACGCGTGCACACACATATGTATATGTACATTTACACATTATATAAAAACAACTGCAAATAACACAATGAGTTAAAACTTCATTTTTCATCATATTGTATGTTAATGGATTTGTCATTGTGAAACGTTTCAATTTCAGGGCTTGTGATTGTCTAAAGAAGCAGCAAACCGCGCCACCTTTTGCTAAATTTTGTTAAAGACCGCTTTTTATTGATTGAAACAATGTTGTCGTGTTTAACTTCGCAATTTATTTCGGAACCATCTTGCAACTGAGCAGATTTCAATCCGTGGTTTGCTTTGTAGGTGTCAACATGAACTTTGCACAAACCATCCCACTGCTTGCCGCACTGTTGTTGTGCTGTGACGGGAGGCTGGTAAAATCCGCCACCTTCCCGACAAGCTATTCTACTATAACACCGACTCCATCTGTTGCCGAGCCAACTCCACGTACTGAAACACCCGGTAAGTTGTACACCAGTATTTTATAAATCATATTATAATTGGAGTTTTGACTAAAGTTCATACTGTCAAAATTGTTCTGCGTTCTAGAAATTGCTAAGAACAAGGGAGATTCTCGAAATATCTTGCATGTGTCGGTTGAGCAAATGAAAAATACATGTATTAACAAATTCGAAAAAAATGGGCTTGTGCGAGTCGTCTTGAGTGGTTACCATAGTACTCAATTATTGGTAATGTCATAAACCTCGAATCAAATTATTTCACAGGACAAGTACACTATTCTTTTCACGCTCCATTTGCCAGGTACTCATCTCGACATGATTAAATAGACCTCTTACGCCTGGTGAAAACACGATAAAAATGGAACTCTACTATTGTACAAACACATAATACATGTAATTGTCTGTTTTTCTTAGCTAGGGTATTTAATATGGTTTATGCTGCTCAGATGAATATCTATTGTAGTCCCAAGTTCGCACTTGATGACCTTAGATTGGAGCTACTAACTCGAGTAAAACGTGAGGTTTCGAGTGAAAACTTGAAATTTCGAGTTCATCCTTAAAGTTGGGGTCATCAGGTGCAAGTCAAGATAAGACAATTATCCACGTACTCAAGCACAGAATAATAGGCACTTTCGAAGTTCACAGAAAAAAGGAAAATGTCAAAAACAATTCCAGTTCGATTTCGAGTACAAAGATTACACCCAGGGCCGAGGAGACACTGATATCTCAGGAATTTAGCACTGTTCTGGGGCTACTCATTCTAAATAAGAAAATTTCTTAAGATAGATACAATTTTCCAAAACATAGAATGAAGTTTACCTAATTTGTTCGCAGAAATTACAATACAAACTGTGGCATCACGCAGATTTTGTTGCGTTTTTGCGTGATACAAAGCGGTCGCCACATGAGTGACGTTGCAGTGTCATAATATGGTATAATTACATACGTGCATCTTTGGTCACACTTTTTCAAACCTGAGCTCCAGATAGAGAAATAGACCAATATACATTACCAACCACAGCGCTGTTTGCCGAGTTAAGAAGTTGTTATTTTGTCTTAACGCTGTTAGAATTCTGCATTCCATTTCACTGCATGTTGTAGAAAACGTGTGCAGCTATGAAAAAACTGAGCATTGCCAAAAAATGCGGACGAACGCATTCGCATTGATGTTTTCACCTCATCCAACGGCAAGCAGTTACAGTAGTCGAGTTTGTCGGTAGGTAACTATATAGTGAAAGGTACTATACACGTACCTACAACCTCTGATTGGAGAGTGTTGATAGAGACGTCCCGTCAATTCGGCTAGGTGTTTTGCCATAGGTACAAACTGTATCGTCACGGGTGTGTCTTTTTAGCTTCGCATCGGGTAGGGACCCGGAACTCGCCCAGCTGACGTATTCAAACGTGGTAGTGACCTGGGGGAACATAATTGGTCCGTCTAATTAGAGGAAATTTTTCACGACTCGATATTATCAAAGCTGCCAATTTACCAGTTGCCTATGGCACTGCGCTGATGTGAATGGAACATTCGCTGGAACTACCCTGGCCAATACGTGCGATACACGCCACGTGATAATAATTCCCATGTGAAAAGTTTGTAAACGTTTAATGATTTCGGTGATTTTCTTTCATTGAACAAACTGCAAAGGAAGACCTTCGACGGCGACTTATATTTTTGTAACTTAAGGTGCATTTTGAATACCTGTATCAATTGAATATAATCCGATTGGTAATTTGTTTTCAGAGGGAAAGTATTCAATGATAAAATTTCGTTGTGCCAAAGGCTGCAGTTTTTCGTTTAATTGCACAAAGGTTTCATTTGCCACTGGTCGACCAATTCTTATTTACCGTTATGGTTTCGATAGCTCGGTGGTCAAAGTACCAGGTTAGTATTCATTATATCCTGGTTTGGAATCCTAGGTCTAAACAGATTAGTTTTTCGAAGTTACACCTTTATTTTCGCCACTACCAACGTGGGTCGTTGCGGTCGCTATCTTTCCATGTATTTGCTATGACTGGTTGTTCATTGCTGTTTTTTTTTTCCAAAATACATGTACAGTGCGGTATGTTAATGACAGTTGTGGAAAGTTGTTGAGACTAATTGATAATGACTTTAAACCTTAGGAACTCATATTTAGGAAAATCTCGATGTTCTCTTGAGTTACCGTTGAGTCGTCTCCGTCGGGGTCGGTGTATTCCGTGTCGGACGTTTGCGAAGTTACGGGTCCGGATCGAAGTGTGATGTCGACGAAGCATCACTAAAATGTAAGTCCTTTTCTCGAGTATCTACGCTGTTTCTTTGAAGTCGGATCGTACCACAACTCGACTTCACTATAGACCAGTTTATCGACGCAGTACATGATATACAACTGGCACTTTTACGTTAGGTCGTAATTTTTGCACTCAATAAACCCAATGAAATAAATGTTACTCATTACTTCCTTACGTCAAAGACTAATCTTTTTTATCGAGACCACTTGCAGTTATGACACAATTCTTCGTTTTCTACAGATATGTATTAGCAAACGGCGATATTTTAAGAGAATTTCGTAGTATATTTGTTAATGCGCCTTTTAGTTGCATGACATAATTTTTCGGAGCTAATTAGCACCCACTAACTGTGCCGTAATATATGCTCATGCAATAGCGCGCATTTGTGAAGTAAAGGAAAAAATCAATGGATATATTTGTACAGGTTATGCAGTCTTTAAAGGAGAATGCCACCCGATTTAATTGGTCTATATCCACATCGCCTCTTATACGGTCAACCTCACCAAACCGTGAAGTGTCGCGTTAACCTGTGAGGAAGGTGAGAAACGACGCAGCGACGTCAGTGGTTCGTCTGCAGAGTGAATGCCGTTATATTGCGGTGCATCGTTCTGGCTTGTCCGAACTATGAAGCTGTGAAGAAAGCGGGTATATAATTTTTTCGACGTCCTCGAGAGCCCGAAATGCTTAGGAAGTGGCTCGGGATAGTGAAGAATGAAAGTTACAGTGGCGGATCTAGAATATCACAAGGGGGGGCCCAACATTTTGTCTGTAAACATTTGGTCCAAGCACGATTGTAGATGTGCATAGCACCGAATGGGGGGGAGGTCAGGAAATTTTTCTGTTTTTTCCTCTAAAAATCAAGCATTTTCCTTGATTCCCGAAGTATTATCCTAGAAAAAAGGCAAAAAAAAAGAAAAATACGAAGAATGTGTCAACGAGCATAAACTGCAAGTACCACGGATTCGAATTTACGACCTTGCTGGTTGTGCACGCATGCTTTACCCCTGCACCAACACGCTTTAACTCAAAATATGATACTAAGAGACATACTTATTTATGGTCCACAGCGTTTGCGCGCGAAAACTCCTTCTTTTTGTAATGCTTATTACATTTTTTTGTGCAATCAGTTTGTAACAAATTTGTTGTGTTTAAAATAGTCTTCAATTGCCCAAAAGACCAAATCGGTTTTTTGTGTTGGCAATAATGACGCGATTGCTTTGGAAATCGTCTTTTAAGTTAAGGTTTGACAAAGAGGGAATTATGAGTTTCTGAGTGATTCACTAAAGCTTCGATTAAAATTGACATCTTACCAGCAGCTTCTGTTTTTTCACCATCACTCATATTCCAGTTTCTTTAAAAAAAGACGAAGTAATTTTCTTCATTGCACAGTGGAGCAGACGACGGAAACGGAGTTGTAGTGCCCAGCGCCACTGCCGGTCGCCTGAGATATCGCGGGAGAGCCTATACTTAGCCATTTAGCCATAGTTCCGTTACGATTGCGCCGTGTTCCGAATTTGACACTTGAAATTGGATCTGAGCCCCCCCCCCAAAAAAAAAACATTAAAACTGTGGGGGGGGGGGCGGGCCCCCTGGGCCCCCCCCTAAATCCGCCTATGAGTTAGGCTGTTAATAGCAAGTATGAGGCCGTGAAACGTCTCCGTGTCTGTGGCCGGCATTTCGTCGACAGTGATTTCTCTGACGAATTCTGGCTTACCAAAGAACTATCCATACGTTCCGTTGCCTGTGTATGCCTCTATAGTAATCCTTGATCAGTGTATTCCGGTCAGAACTGATGGCATGTGAAACCTAACGATCCGACCCGTGAAGTCTTCGTCGCCTTAGCTCTTGACTAAATTGGTATTGGCGCGGGGCGAGTTGCCAGGTAGACGTTTATTATTCTGCGTTCTTTTTCAAAATGAATTATTCTCATCCTAACCAATGCTTATATGAAACTGAAACAAAGTCTGTCATGCCTTGGAGTGCAAATGTTTCGAGAAGCCAGCAATGAATAAACCACTGCGTTACCGGCTTTTGATGCCGGCAACTACAAATGGAATTGACGGGCACCGAGGCCGCGTGTGAGCGCATGCTCTGAATTCAGTTTTTGCTGACAGAAAGCTGTTGAGAAACAATTACTCGATTTTATATGCTATGGTCACATATTAGGGGAATATTTATTTAGAAATACAAATACAGTACTCAAATCATAGTTACTGTACAACCTTTGCCCTGACGGTCTGTGGAAGCTAGGAGAACCCGTCATCACGGCCCGGCCCGCGGACAAGTAAGTAGATTTTCAGTTTCGTGGCTAATTCACATAAATAATCCGTGCACATTATTTCTTTGGGTCACCATTATAGTCTTTTCGTAACTGGAGGTTTAGTTTCCAACTCAAGATGGTTTATGTTCGTGCCAGTCCCGGCTGCCGCGACGGGCCTGATCGGGCTCCGAGCCACTGCCCGGGATAACAAGCGTTTTGTGTGTTTAGAACGCAAAAAATCGCAAGTACAACAATACAGATCTAGGTTCTCCTGTCTGTATTTCACGGAAGAATACTTCGAATTTATCTCCGAACAGACCCCAAACTCCTCAGTGCTACGGACCTTGGTAAATTGGCCTGCCGAACTTTGTAGGGTACGGTGTGTCCAAATACCAGTAAATCCGTAAAAGCGAAATAAAACAACACGTTTGTATAAGAAGTCGGTGTATTTTTAAGGGTTTTACATCGAAGTTTGTTGATTTATTGGTGTTAAACGGTGAATTCAAGCGATAAGCTGATACCAGTAACCCGAGTTGTGAACTGCTGAACAGACAGCGTGCGAAACCAATTACGTCATTGGATAATTTCAACACTTCCGTCTGCCGTTAGGTGTCAGGTAACGCAACCGAACGTGCCGTTGTCGAATAGAACTACTCGATCTAAATACGATACAAAATAGGTTGTTTTCGGGTGGCATTCTCCTTTAAACTTTAGCACGTTTGCGACAATGGCGCAGTTTGTGACATTGCAAAATAGACAGTGTACGCGCGTCTCTCCAGCGATGGCTACCGCGCTTGGATGAATACAATAATCTTAGTTACTCTGAAAGCATTCTTCCATTTTACCGCTGAAAATTGGGATGATCAAACTTTTAGAGAGTCGTCAGAAGTGGCATGATTGAGGGACCCATTTCTTAAAAGTTTGTTGGGAACTTCCATGAAGTCACCCTCCAACATAATTCTTTTCTAACACGAATTTTGAATCCTACATAACTCTTATTTCTTAAATTAGAATTAAAAATTGCCTTTTAAGGTTAATCACTATGAGGTACGCAAAAACGGATCCCTTGTTTTTTTTTTTTTGCTACGACTGACCCGTCGAGTGTGCGTGGCGAATCTGACGGTGAAACAAGCCGCAAATCTGAGGAGTACGTCCGTTAAACGCTCATCGTGGTATCAGAAAAGTCCATGCATTTCTTAGTATTCTGCTAGTGATATAGATTTCTTAGGAATTTTTATATTCATCTGTTTATAGAGATTCGTGCAGCTGCTAGACGTTCCTCCAGCCCGAAAGACGCATCTGATGGTGCACCGTCAACAGCACTTTGCTGAGCTGTGTTTCTGTAGTGCATGATTATTGTGATGCCTTAAAATACTTCGGCAAGGACAAGTCGTTAGAAAATGAAAATCCAAATTCAATATCGCTTTGAACGGTAGTGTGTTCAACGGAAAATACAAATCTGTACGTCTTATTCTGCAGACAATTCCGGGTACAAGGAAGTGGATCACATCATAGACTCAATAGCCGTAAATTAATCCTTAAGAAAACATAATCTGTGCGTAAAATACGTGTAAAAATTCGTAAAGTGTTTATTAATCAGGCAAACTTAAACAAGCTTTCAACACATACCACTCACATACCAATCGGCATTATATGAGAAACTAGTGACAAACAAACCCAGACCAATGCAAACATATGAGAAGCTGACGACCGGAAGGACCTACGTCACTAGCAATCCTAACGGTGAAATAAATGATCAAGTACCCACAAGACACAAATTATAATAATCGTGTATGTAGCTGTGTAATTGTAGTTTTCTTTTCTTCCAGTTCACTGAAAGATTACATTAACTGCACAGAAGCGGCAGGTCCGTCGTGTGCTCCATCTTATTATACCATGGCGTTGTACAAAGCAATGTGTGAATACGAAGGAAGTACGTACAATTTAGTACAGATTTACATCTCCAGTTTATAAAGAGGCAAGAATAAAATGGCATCGTGCACTGAACTGTTTCTTACCGTGCAATCTAAAAACGACATTCTATGTCCTCTGTTTCAGCTTGTATTATTTTTGATCACGAATGGATCTATTTCGTGTTGAATACCACACACCACTGTCTTGCTTCGTTGAACATCGCGACCACAGTGGCAACGTCTTCTGATGTGCAAAATTTAAACCGTCAATTTTGTTTCCCTGAAGTTTCAAGTCAATTATCTAGGTGGTGCTTGACGGAAATTTTCATTGTTGGAATTAAAATGTAATCATCAAAGGTGAATACCGGCCTCCCGAGAATAGAAATATGTACTGAAAATTAATCTGAGAGCCCTAAACCGGGGTGCCGGCAACGTGTACTTTACAAAGTAAATTAACACTAGCTTAATTGGGTGTAACCTTATGGGACTTTAAAGTAGCAAGTTGAGGACAGGCCACTTAATTAGGACCGGGTTAAAGTGGACGAGTAAGCATTTTAATGTTGTCTAATCAATCACGTCTAATTACACACGCTGTAAAAGGGTATTTTCACGAAGTCAAAATGGTCCTCTATGCCACCCGCTGGGAAGAGGAAGTACCTTCTGCCACAGCCATGTGATAGTAAGGGTCAATGGTCTTGCAAGATCAACCTCCATTGCTTTCGAAAAGTCGGGAAGAATACAAACACCTTAATGAATTAATAATCAAAGGCGGACTGAGAGCGCTCGTTTGAATGACGACCACGTGGGTTTTCAAATTACAATAGTTGCCACTTCATGCAAATGCATTATCCGAGAGTACTTCGAACGGTACATCGGACAGTACTTTGAACATTTTTCTCGTCATTTCAGATTGTCGTTTGGCCGACACCGCTTCCTACTGTATGGCCAGCTATGGACCGATAACGCCCACTTCACTCCCCTCGTACGCAAACATATGCAGGTATTTGTTAAACAGTTCACTAAAATAGTCTTGGTTTAGATATATCCGATAATAATTTTGTTAATTTTTTTTTCTAACATTATCACTAAAACTCAGCTGAGCTTGCAACTAAACAAACAGCAATGGCGGTTTTATAATTAGACCTTTTTATTTTGCGATATAAGAAGGAAGATTAGGTGGATTTTGTGCCACTTTCCTTTACGACTTGATGCTAATCTGCCAATGCCCAGGTGGAGTTCGTAATAGGAAAGGCTTCATGCTGGTTTTGCACGTGCAAAAATGTAGAAATTAGGCGAGATACAACGGGATGCGAATCTCATTGTAAACTCTTTCCCAACGTTACGAGAGGTAGCACCAGAGACCCACAGGCGTCTTCAGCTTCTGATCGTCCCTATGTATTGGGGACGATCAGAAGCAGAGGACGCCTGTGCAGAGACAACTAATCAGATGTCATAAGAGGTTGAGGTTTTGGACATTGGCGTAGGAAACATTTGGGGAGGGGGAGAGTCAATTTCATTTTGAAACAAAGTTTATAAGTTGAAACTTTTCATAATTAAGTGATACTTATTAACACCTGTAGTATTGGGGGTGGAAAGGTATCTCCGCCTCCAGTGATTTGGTTGAGGTGCACTCGCATCCATACTCTGCCCCCTTCCAACCTCCTGGGCAGTGCTTCCTACGCCATGTTGGAAAGAAATGTGGCGTTTTTGTTGCTACTTCCAATAGGCCTATCTTATGTTATTGCTTCCGAGACTCACTGGACAGAATTCTGGCAGACAAGACAACTTTACAGATTCTGTCGGATAAACAAGTGCTTTCTGCTGAACAAACGAATCGCTAGATAGAAAATACTTTGACTAAAGCGTAGGAGTGAGGTGTAGTAGAGAACTGGTTACTAGTGCCAAATGATGAGAGTAGAGACATGTCCATTTTGCTGCGGGTTCATTGTTGTTCCACTGTAAAGTGCATCGCAGTGCGCTACTGTTATAGTGTGAGATTATTGGCACAAAAAATCTGTTCGCTTACTCCGCTACACAGAACGTCACTCGTTGTTTTAGACACCGGAAGGAGGTGGACACCTGCGCAGCTGCAGCCCTGAAACAAGCGGGATGTACTTCAAAGAACAGGGCTTGGGCACTATGGGTATTTTACAGACTCGTAATCGAGGGTGGTTGTTACTTGCGTGGTGAGTGAACTAAATGGAGGTCGTTACTTTCTAAATAGTGACCTTTTTGACCGACGGTAAATTTTACCTGTTGAATGAAGTTGGTTTTGATACTTTAGTGTTGGAAAAAATTATTTATATTTCAAAAAGATGGATTAAAACTGCCATTTATTCTGTTTTGATCGGTTATGCTGAAGTGGATATGACAGATCGGAGGTTCTTGATCTATTGTGTCCTGATTTTGATCAGTTTTCTCTGTTAATTCAGCTTCACCATTCAAATTTATTTTCAGCGGTTAAGGCGATTTTTTACTATTAGTTTAGTGTAAGACATGATTTGCATTTTACAAAGGTGGTTTAAAACGGCCAAGAGTTCCCTTTTGATCAATATTATACTGAAGTGGGCATAACCCATTATGTCTATTTTAACCCAGCATTAAGTCCATTTTGATCCATTTGTCTACTGTAAGTGTTCCTATTTTTCGCTACCTTTTCACCTTATTTCATTAAAATTTTATACAGTTCACTTGGCTTATGAAACTGTACATACCCACGATTTACACCATGTTGTGACATACTGTCTCACGTACTAGACACGGTCGCGCAGACGACAATAAATGCCGACGACATCTACACATGTTGACGCCTGCGTGACCAAATGTGACTGCGTTCAAGGCATGTACTTTCACATCTGGGGCATACTGTCACCCTCTAGGTGCGACAATATGAGTCGTGCACGACATTTTTCGATTGGAATTTAGCTCTGATAGCATAGAATTTGGCTTCGAGTGCGGGGATTCCTGGCTGAGGATCATCACAGAAAATCCATTTTCTCTTGGATTACGTCCCTTTAAAGAACACGACCTTATACAATATACAGAGTTGGTGCTTGCATATGGATTTTAATTTTGTGCACATACTGTCACTGTGATGTAACTCTTAAAAAATCTGAAACCAGTCTTCTTGTATCTTCAGTTGCAGGATTAACCAATGGTTGTATTCCGAGATCGAACACATGTGTTCTTGGATCAAATGTGGCATCATTAATGTCAGGCATAGTGGAGGCGAACCGAACGAAGATTTGCAGGTACGTCTCACACCTAATAATCCAGATTTGATTGGCAAAGAATATTTTTTACTGCTTATAACAAAACCCAAGCCAAGACTCTGCTCTCAGTGATCCTGAAAAGAATTGCTCTTTTTATTTTAGGTACACCATGACTGCTGCAAAATGTTTTCAGGCCCGAGCTAAGAAGTTGCCTTCTGGTCAATGCGACGGTGCACGACAGTACTATCAAGACTCGCTACAACTGTCGAGTGAGATAGACGCATATTGTAGTCAGTGCTCAAGTAACGGTAATGTGTACAAAGTCGTTCCCAATACTCAATGCACCGTGTTTAGCCAGTCACTTATCGGCCAGAGCCCGAGCGGGACACAAACATGTCCACTCAACACGGTGTTCGATGTCCACACTTGCGTCTGCAACTTCGCTGCCAACGTAATTTGTGTCGTGTGAAGTCGCACACGCACAGCGAAACGACAGTCGACCTTTTACTCCATGACCTTGTTCAGTTGTAACAGCATAGATGGGTTTCGAACATTCTGTAAAACAGCGTTATCCAGAAAAAATCCTTAAACGTATTTAAAGCCCTACTTTGTCTCCTGCTGTATGCAGTGCCATAAAATGTAACAATTTTCGTTATCTGTGCACTGTTTTCACGGTCTTTCATTTTTTTTTTTCTGTGAATATTAATAATATGCAAACAAATAAATAATCAACGTCTAAAGTAATTTCCGTGAACTTTAATTATCAAAAGTTGGGTATGATCTGAATGTAACCATCAATCGTTATGCAACAAGCCCAAGACCGCCAATAGTGGTATAAGACATCTATATCTATCTGTGGTTAACCAATCTTGTTTCCTGCAAACAATTAACTAGAACTATGTCAAAGGGCCACCACACTTCCAAAATATGAGAATGAGTATACATTACGGAACCCCGTGTGTGTTTAGTTTACAAAAATATTAGTCTTCTTACGCGCCATATGTTGGCCACATCACGTGACCTATATAGTGTAGTGAAGTCAGAATAGCTCTGTTCTGACCGGTCTCGAATTCGGAAATCATTGCCAACCATGTATAAATAGACGCTATCGGACCACCGGTCTTCAAAAAAGTCACCAATTAAAGTATAGTGTGCACACCTAACCAATTCTACCTAGGTGAAACTCATGAAAGAGGAATACGAGATGTGCCGATCAGAACCATGCAGATTCATCCTTGCAAAAGGGTGTAATTTCTAACAAAAATTCCTACGAAAGAGTGACTTTTCCGACTTAATTTCCCGTTCTTGATTCAAATAACCACACACTTTCCAGAGTATTATGACACTGTATAACAATGAAGAACAACAAAGACAAAAAACAACCATAAAAGCCTAAGTAGGCTATATACGTACATAGTGGACATCACTTAGTCAGAGATCAGTTAACATAGCTAGGTCGTTTACAGATAGGGCAGAGAGTAAGCGGGTCGCCCAGATGAAGGCACTTTGTTACTTCAAGAAGGCGCAAGATGTGACTGCACTGCTAATACGTGAGCACATTTGTGTAAGTGTATTATTAGGTCACCACCCTACGTGAATAAACAAAATCATTAATTTTTCAGTTTGTAAAGCTTTATTGAAAGCATATCAGACAAGGGCTCACTTTGGGAGTTCGGAACTTTAAAAAAGGTTCATGTTTTCCACTCAGTGACAGCGTTTTCCCGTTCAGTGACTTTACCACTGAGATGTAAGGGGTTTTGAGCGTGTGATAAAATCTAGCTTCTTTGTTAACTGCCAAGCACACTCTTTTGTCTGTTATGACAACTATCTACCAGGCTTATTACAGACCACGTGTGAACACAGTCAAACTCAGAGGTGTATTCGGAAAGAATAGATTGTTGTAACTTCGGTTGCAGTTGGGCGATTTTGGTGATTCAAAAACTAAACATGATCACCATTTGACGAAGATTTTAGAAAAATGCTATTGGTTTATGTTCAAGTATGTTGTAACTTAACTTTTATTTTTAACTGCACAGCCCAGTCAGGGTAGATACGATCACGCGCTACTGCAGCTGACAACTTGACGCCATATTGGAGAGTGCTACTATCACGTGACACGGCTAATGAATTGCCGCGTAAACAAACAGGGTAAATTGTCTTTTTTAAAGCGCGATATCTAACAAATAAAGAGGCAGAAGAGTGTGATTTTTTCCAGAAACATACAAAAACATATGTGATATAGCACTTACAGGCGTTTTTTAAGACTTAATCAGTCGATAGGGAAAATATCAAACTATTAGAAGATCGCAACCAGTGGCAGATTCTCGAGTGCTCTGAGCGGCTGCACGCTGGTCAATCCACTGCGAGCGTTTTCATTTTTTTCAGTTTTTTCAAGAGAAACCAGTAAGATCGCGCAAATTTATCATTTAATTCGTGTCGCTTGATGCAAATACATTATATCCAGGAGACGTGCTGCTCACTTGGGACGTACTTTTGTTGTGTGCCCCAATAAGCCTTAGTTTTCAGTAATGAAAATGACCCCGGGTAACTACGTAAAATTAAAATACGACCCAGGTCGCATTTAATGGGGGGTCTAAATTTAATATGAACTACCGTGAAGAATGACCTCATTGGAGTCATATAGATAAACGACAGGTTTTTAAAGTTCATTACGGCGTTTTCCCGTTCGACCAGACGCACAGCGGTTGTGAGCGTGTGATAGTCTAACTTCGGTAATTGTATAGTTGGGCGATTTTGGTGATTCAAAAACTTTAAGCATGACCAGTATTTGATGGGGAATTCAGAAATGGCATTTGTTTATGTTCAAACATTTTATAACTTTACTTATTTTTAACACCACACTCCAGTGAGGCAATAAGATATGATCTTATTGGAGATTAGAGAAACTATCGAACAAAAGAGAGCTGACCCTCCAACCCTATAACTGCCAGAATGGACTTAATCAGTCGTCGGCGTAAGATATTGGCTGACAGCGGTCATCCGCCCAACTTGTGCTATACAACTTAACAAGTTAGACTAAACGGGAGTACTCCGTAATGTAAAAAGCAAAGAACACAGACTCAATTCCTTTGCTGTGCATATCGCTCGGGATTGCCAACGGACAAATATTCTTCTCTCACGCACAGTATTCCTCTCTCACGGATCTGAAGTCTCCCCCGATCAAGCACCAGGCACTTGTCTGCGTTTTTTAGTATCCCCACACCGTGTAATTATGTGCTCACAAAGAGATTAGCCCCGCTCCCACACATTATTTCGAACCGTTCTACGCGTACTGCGCGTCCTTCACCCGCCGAGAAATTTAAAATAAATTCTTCTCCCACGCACGCTTGGCCTCAGTTCTCACGCTTCCAAATTTGATTTTTATAGTAAGAAAACTTGGCTGCGATAGGAAGATTCTTTTTATTTTTTTCATGTGGCCAAGTATTTTCGATTAGTCTTCATGTAGTTCAGTAGTCATATATTATATCTTGGCACGAGCAGTGTAAAAATGGCCAGTTGCCAAGTTGGGTAACTGAATGAAGGACTGTTCGAAAAATTGTGATTGTTTTCGCTTCAGCCCAGCTTCCCACATCATATTTCTGGTCTGCACGCCGTTGAAAAAGCAAGATTTCCCTTGCTGCGCGTTACTCAGTTGACCCCCACACCTAAACATCCGCGTATCGAACATTGTTGAAAGATAGCCAGTTGCGGGTATCGTGTCTGCTTATCCCAACCCCCTGTTGCGGAAGAACCCAGTGGCGAATTTAGACCAAGTGGGCAAAAAGGTCCTTCTTAAAGAATTAAAGAGTCCGACGAAAGGAGACAAAAGTCGCGAATGCACAATGCACGGGGTTGAACCTAGTACCCCATTTTTTAGTACTCGTCTTCTTGTTCCAGTAACAGGTCCACATGAAATTCGAGCCCCCCTCTATATTTTAGGCTGGGTGCGTGCATGGGCTAAAAATTCTTCACATTAAATTTAGATCCTGTGAAAAAACTGGCCGGAGTCATTTTTCTCGGGGTCATTATTTAATGCTACACCGGCTCGGTTGGGCATATTTCCACCCGCTTTCGAGTGAGGAATTCTGCATTTTGGGTATACGTCGGATGCGCAATTCAGTCGTACAGGTTTGATATTTTGGTTACTATGCACTTTACTTTTTTGCGCAAGTTTGGAGTCACAAAACAAAGAGCTCGTAAGCAACCAGTGCAAATCCACAAAATTCCCAATATCAACTTTAACAAAAGTACAGATTTTGCAGGAATGCTTGTTTTCATACAACATAAGAAATCTGATTTTGGAATACTTATTAAGAAATGAGTTTTTAAAGCAATATAAATTCAACAGAGAATACATTCTTCACTTAGATGTACTGATTTTGATGGCTAGCGAGTAAGTGTTATTTTTCAGAACAAGTAAAAATACATATGATTATCATTTATACCAAATATTTACTTAAGTACAATTAACAAACAGCATCATCGTTGGATAACAAAAGCATATGCTGGTCAATAAATATCTTTTAAATGTTCTTAAATGTCTCAATCACCAAGACTAATGAGGAAATAACGCGTAATCGCTCCGCTTAAACTATGGTGGCAGAACATAAAAACCTAGTGGCAGCACCTCTAAACTCCATGCACGAACAAAAAACCCATGACTCAAAGGCAGGACCAAAGAACTTAACTCTTTGGCTGCAGGCATAACACTGCGAGCCCCGCATCTCCTGACTGATGCCGTAGGGCTCCCAGTGTTTTCCGCTTTTTTTGTCCTGTGTAGCACTATCCAATTTGGCGTCATATTGACAACGCCAGCTGCATGTATCTGAGTGGCGCGCGCCCGGTCTATGTTATGTTTATGGATACCATCTTATTGGAGATTAGAGTAATTATCGAACAAAAGAGAGCTGGTCCTCCAACCATAAATGCCAGAATGGAGTTAATCACTCGTGTAAGATATTGGCTACAGGGATATACTTCCCAACTTGTTGTTGAACAAGTTGGGAGCAACGGGAAAACGCCGTAATGTACACAGAACTACTCAAGGGTTTCCAATTTACCTATCATTGGTTTAAAAACCTTTGTTGCAAACTATTTGTAGGCCTACTCATTTTCCCGCCGATACCGGTATGCAGAATTGATTAAACACACGACAATTTTCGTTATTGACAGTCTTTATTCCGTTTCGTTCATTTGTTCGGAATATTAATTTACACTCAACGGAACATTGATGAAGTAACTGACCACTAAGAGACACGATTAAAAGCTACACGATATTTCGAAACATACTTAATTGTTTCATTCTCAGGTGGAAATAAAATGACGCAGTAATGCCAACACAGATCATAAGCTGGAGACATACACAATGGCACACGGCAGGTGTGAAATATTGCAAAGAATGACAAATAAAGGGAAGTAATTAACAGGCACGCGAGCAAGTGTAACGTGCGGCGCGACCCTGCATATGTTTGCTGCTCATTCAAAATAAAAGGCTGCTCCAATGCAATCAAAAGGGATTCCAATACTTTCAAACGCAGCACTTCGTACTCTACGTACCGAATTGACGTGTTTTCCACCATTTCTTGACGGGTGATTTTACGTTCGTGACATTGCATAAAATGATCTTGGATGGCGCCATTTTGAAGATGCATAGATAACCGACGGGAAAGACTACGAACCGTTTGACCAATGTAACATTGTTTGACATTTGAACGAAGACATTCGTTCATAGGGCATAAAACTCATAAACAACACTAAACTGGACAACGGAGAGGACTTTCGCTTTAGACGTTATTTTTCATGACCAAGTTAGAGGACTTCTTATTCCGATGATAAATAGAGTGTAGATTTTTATTCCAAACATATGTAAGAAACAAAATAAAGACTGTCAATAACGAAAAGTGTCGTGTGCAAGTCTGCGTATCGAAAAACTTGTTCCCGAAGTACAGCCTACTATTTTTTGACAACAGATGGCAGTCTTCTTGAACTGTTTGGGGCTTAATGGGTTTATTCAGCTGTCCAAGGTTCCTTGCGCAAACCTCTCCTACAAAACGGTATTTTTTCGGGAGCAAACCCCTGAGGATGGCTTTTCATGACCGAAGCGCTTAACAAATGAGTATTTTTCTCATCCACTCCAGTAGGAATGTGGGTATTCCACTGACCGGCTGCACGCCTTTCAAACATACAGTCGATTACCCTTCCCTTGGTCAAACCGCAATCCGCCTCAAAAATAACAATAAATGTCTTACCGTGACAAAGAGTTCAAAACATTTTATAAAATTCCAATTTTCAGTTCGCTTAACAGTGAGTAAAAAGGCCCTAGTTCGTTACTTAGCATTCTCCTGGAGTGTCAAAATCAAGAAGTGTCTACTATCACGATCTAATCTGGAATCAAACTCGATTAAACTTGTCAAGCAAGTCTTTAATGTTGGTACACACTACTATGGTTAAGCTGGTCAGAGCTTGCAGTTGCACAAAGCAATCTAACGATGAAAGTTAAGTCTAATTTCTCTGACAGTCGACCGTTTTCACCATTATTGCTGGATTAAGTGCGCTTAACAGGTGAAAGCAGACAATAAGACATCTGGACTATGTAAACATTGGTTTGCAACTGTCAGAGTGATACGGATGGACGGCACGGCTCTATCCCGACTGGCCGACCAGTCAATCGGGATACTCATCCCACAACGCGGGTGTGTAAAGTGTTACGTGACCTAAATCGCTATGAAATACTGCAGAACCAAAAGTCTCGCGAAAACGCAAGACAACGCAAGACTTCGTAAGATAACGCCATTCGATTGCGACGTTGCACATGATAACGCTCTTCGAGAGGGTCTTAGATGCGACAGAACGCAATACAGATCAGCAGAAGGTGGTATAATTCAATATTTGGCACTTGCTTCGAAAGGGGATGCACAGCTGCCGTAATGGTTTCAGCGAGGCGTTTGTGTTCAATAAAATTGTTTTGGAATTCAGAAAACATGTTCAGCGTGAGACATTTTTGGAAGTTTCTCAAACTGAAGTTTATCTTGGCATTCAAAAATTAACAGCGCGATACGGTTTGACTGGCTGAGAAACCACCGTGAACAAATACTTATCGTAGGCCGCTGTAGTTTCCTTGTCGTCCGCACTCATTCAAAGAATATGCCTGTCAGATTACAACGCAGTTTGTTAAAGCCGCTATGAACTATTTTGGTGTGAAAAAATAAAACGCCGGACGTCTTCAGAAGTTGATTAACACTTCCAAATTGAGCAACGACATCGCGATCTTGGAATTATTTAGGATCTTTTCCCCATTGTTACCTGATGTCAGGTGAGTGGTCTCAATCTTTTTAAAGGTGACGCCTTTGTTTTCGAAACAGTCCGGGTATAATGTTTGTGCTGTAAACTGAATTCAGAATTATTGTTGCCATTTTGCTTCTTACTTAAAATGCAAACTCAATGAAAGTGTTTATGATGAGTTCTATAGCTCATTGGCTCAAGTAAATTGTAGCTTACGTTCACAAGTTTCCACTAGTCTAAAGTTGCATTTGATGACCCCAAGATTATTCGAGCTACAACTCAAGTAATAACAGGTGATTTCGAGTAAAGACTCATACCTTTAATACTAGGGTCATCAAGTGATAACTAGGATTATTAGAAAATCATCCAAGAAAATCATTACATACTCGAGCACAGAATTAAAGAGTCTTAACACTTATCTTTAGTTTGTATTAAAGTACAACAGAAAATATCAAAAGTAAAGTTTGATTTCCGGTACAAAGATTAGATCCAGAACCAATGATACAATTGTTTGGTCTTTCGAGGTTTAAATATTGAAACTAAGATAGAACGATTTTGCGGGGGTGAATCCAATCGCAGAAACAATTGTTAAACCTCATCAGTTCTCGCCGTTTTCTGTCAGACGTTTGCCGGTAACTTTTACCAGTTAAAGGCGAAGGCAACCTTTTTCCATGTCATTTTGAGCTAAAATAAGGTTGGTTGGTTATCCTAGACATATTTTCCACTTAATTACAGCTTTTCGTAATTTTATAAATTACTCGTCCGCTACTCCGGAAGTGACGTTTTAGGAGGCAAGCGTTTCCCGCCACTTGGTTTTGCGTTGACTTTACCGTGCGAATCTGTTCTATTCTATGTTTGTTTTGTGCTGTTTTTCAACAATTGTCGCCACCACTTTCCATCAGCGAGTATTCTGCGGCAAGATAGGTTAGTAGAGAATTCAACTACGTGTGTTGTAAGCTGAAAATGGCTGGAGTCGGTGACCCGTATCACAGTGACAGTAGTGTGAGTGACGGAAACCTTGTTCACAGCAGTGGTGACGAGGAATTTTTCACGGACATTCAGTGGGTGGGTACATGTTTGAGCCCGAGTATAACGAGGCAGAGTACGCACAGGCACAGGCAGCTGTTGAGAGAAACGAGGTGGCTACTGAGGACAGACGTGGTGACACATCTTGGTGCAGATGCTCTGTGTGCGTTGTTATGCCTATCTCAATGGAATGCTTGTGCTGTTCAGAGTTCGACGAGGCCAAGCCACTACTGGATATGGTTAAGTGGACCTCCGGCATATCACGGACAGAGGAACAACTGTCCCACTTGCCAGAGTGTCCCGCGACACACTCCCACTGGATGGTGACCTGAGCACCCAAACTGCTTACACCGTGTCGTGTGAATCCCTCGCCACACACCTGGCACCTTCTAAATAGCTCCAACACTTTAGACAAGTCCACAATAAACTTATCAAAGTTTGGCTCACCGATCTGTTCACTGGACGACGAACTGTCCTCTTCACTGGGTGTCGAACTGAGCCTGTTATCACTCCCACTACTCAATATCGCTGCAGGGCTGCTTAGAGGCTCTGGGCTGGAGAAAACAGCACAGGGCGAATCACTACTGGTTCCAGGAATTGCACACTCTGGGGTACGTTCGGAGGCACGGGTGACAGTAGATGAAGTGCCTCCACTGGCTCCAATCACTGTACTGGCCACAGCTCGCTTCAAAAACGCACTTCTCGGGGGTGGCGACGGGGCACTGCCGGGAATCAACACAGACCAATGGCATCCTTCTTCAGACGTTGTTTCGCAGGGACCTTCATCAGTTCAGCATACAGAATCCCTTTCGTAATCGGACGGCAGAAAGTGCTTGCCACACACACGGTAATTCTCCACTGCTTTGTACGTTGTGTGGACGGGTAACGCTAGGTTCTTCACACGAACGAGCCAAGTACGACGAAGTGTGTCATACATCGGAAAGTGATGCAAAGGTACTCCCAAAGCGCGCGTGAACCGATAATTAGTACATCCTGGTACGCAGCAACCGTGTGGCATGTTGACTGACTAGTAAATGAAAGCAAACGACGACGGAACTCAACACAACCTAGGTAGAACAATGACTGACTCGGCATCTCTCACAGTCAGACTATGTGAAAAGAAATTGGTGCGAAATGCTTGCCTCCTAAAACGTCACTTCGGGAGTAGCGGACGAGTAATTTTACGAAAAGCTGTAATTAAGTGGAAAATATGTCTAGGATAACCAACCAACCTTATTTTAGCTCAAAATGACATGGAAAAAGGTTGCCTTCGCCTTTAAATACTGCACTTAGAATTGTATGCCATTAATCGAAGGACAAGTAGCTCCAATGGTAGTGCGTTAGGCCGCACTAGGGCTGATGTCAGAAAATCGCTTTTCTCATCGATGTCCCCTTAAGACGGTTTTTCGATATTGTAAGTTTAATCATTCGTTGAACCGGAATATCTCTAATCCTGTGTATAGTATACAGTTTTCTTTCTTAGCTCATTATACAAAATCGAACCCACTTGAATAACGATATTAAGTTAGCTGTCACGTTAAATATGTGTTTATTAATAAAATTAATCTGAATGTGCAGAGACAACAATTTTGACAATAGGCGGCGCCACACATCGTCATCTAGAGAGCAGACAGACTCACATTTCAAGATCATTTGTTTACTGTACAACGAGACAATTGTATCAAATAATTGCTACAAAAACAAGTTCAGTCCTAGGTCTGAACGTTTTTGAAGGTCTGGACCACCATAATGGTAATATCATCCATGAAGTATCTGCTTGATGAAGGTCAACCGCTCGCTTGCCACCCGCTCTGCAGCTCAATTGTCTACAAGTCCACCCCACCTGCTACGCTTGTATGCGACTGCTATGACGCTGGGGTCGTTCACTGTGCATGTAAACGCCGGAGCAACATTGTGAGCCGGGGGAGGGGGGGGGGGTCAGGCAATTTACAATAATACCACGTTAAATCGCCGAAGCAGAAAGATAACGCGGTAACTTTCGACCTTCAAACTTATTCTTTGTAGCAAGCAACAGAAAGATATATTTTTTCTCAACACTTGACAATGGAAACAGTTCAAATGAATTTGCCATGGTCTTATTATAAACTGCAACAGTTTCCAACTTGACCCAATCATTACCAGTGTGGTCAAAAATTTTGACCCAACGTTTATTCGAATGAATGTTTGCAAAATTTTAGTCACCTCTGTTACTATCTATCATTCTCCATCTAGTACGTGTTTAGTTGATTGAATGAGAAGTGGCAGTTGAATGAGAGTTTCTCTGCTTCTTTTCACTAATTTTGATTAAAGTCATAATTGTATTGGCGGATGTCACTGGACAGCGCACGGCTTCCAGGCATTCTCTCATACATCGTCGTTGTCATCGTCGTCGCCCCCGCCGTCATCGTCGTCTCCACCGTAGTTGTCTTCGTCGCCGCCGTCGTTGGCGTCGTTGTCGACTTCATTACATGTACATAGTCATATTCAAAATTTAATAGTGCCACTTGAATAACAAAATAAGCGCGACAGCATTGTTGTTTACGTGTGTCGTGTATTTGATTATTTACGGTTTGCAGAGTGACGCAGGTGTGTTCACGAATCTGATAATGGCAAGCCTCCGACGTCAACGCAAATACCACAGATATCGTCGTATGACGCATCAAGTTTTTGCGAACAGGTGAGCCCACGGTCACTCCACAGTTGACACTATTCTTTAATATTGAGGTTTTGGGTTAACTTTCCTTGCATTTGTACGTGCATTGTCTTAAATACAGGTCTCCTAAGCAATCAAGTCTATCCCTATTTAAATAACTTTGTATTTCGCGGGAAATCTATTGCAAAAACCTGGGGGTGTTTACACGATTTCTTAATAAGGAAATTGACAAACCAGCGACCTTGCGCAAACCAGGAAACGAGTCCGTAAGTTCAACATATATATATAAAAGACGTCTTCAAGAAAATATCGTTTATAAGAGTGTGAAATATTTGTGAGAACAGGCACATTTTGAGCGGTGAGTTAAAGCTTACATTAATTATGTTAATAACACTGTGGGAAACAACATTTTGCAAACGCATGTCTTTGCCACAGATAAAAGATACAACAAACAGCTTCAGGTTCCTCAGTTGGCGACTTTTGGTTGTACCAAAAGGTGGTAACATTTTTCTGACATCGTGTTGTGAACCAGAAGATCTAGACGTAAGTTATATGCTGTGTATCTTAACCTCAAAACTGTTATTTACTGACAAAAATTGTATAATTTATTTCTAGGGAGTGGTGTGGTAATTATTAAATGTGTCTAGCCTTTATTTTCTAATCCTCAAGTGGGAGTGTAAAACCAAATTCCTAAGTCACTTTTCATGAACCCGACGCCAGATCTTTCTTTAGTAGAGAATGTTTTAACAATTTGCATTACGCCAATCCAATACTTATGTTCCTTGGTAAACTGTGAGCATTTTTCATTCAACAAAATTGAATTAAACCCTAGAAGTTTAAGAGAAATATTAATCTTACTGTTTTATCAAAATAAACTTGAATGGAAACGTGGGAGAACTTTTCATTGAACAGGGAAACGCAAAATTGAACGATGGAAGAGCTGTGCCGCCAATGACTGCGCGAGTATTATTAATCGCAGATGAATGATGACTTTATCTTGTTTTGCCTTTTATTTGACACAAGGCGATGATTTATTACCAGATTACAGGAGACTGAAGTGGTCACCACAGTGAAAACTGTTTCCAAATCTCGAATAAACGCCATTGTTGAATATACGCTGTATATCAATTGGTTTGCATTCTTTGAAAATGCACGAACGAATGGAGATCATGAACTATTTGGTACATGATTTTATAGACGACCAACAAAAAATTCTGACTCTCCGGTATAAAGAAAACTTGAAATGAAACCCATATTATAACGGAACCATTAGTTTTCACCGTGCTGGAGAAGCATCGGAAAGATCAAACATTGGAGCCCAGAAATTTTGAGCCGGGAGAATGTCGGGATAGGAGACCATAAAGAAAGTGGAAAATTGGGCATGGAAAACAACAGTAGCATACTTGGGAATATTGGGACAGGGGAACATTCGTATTGGGGAATTATGGATTAAATAGACGCAGGTACCGGGAAATACCACCTGAACTCGAAAAAGGGTAACAATACATTTATGAATAAAACAGAAAAACAGTGTTCTCAAAATTGAAATTAAAATGAGTTTTTCTATTTTATGTTAAGAATATTTTGTAAATTTGTCGATTTTGTATTATACAGATCTTGTTGACTTGTTGTGGTAACAACATTTCAACTAAATCAACTCAAGCTTCAGAACACTGAAAAGGTCAACATTCATTTTAAAAAATGAATGAACCGACGTTCTATTCTTTTTGAAGTGCTCCTATACAGAGCACACTTCATAAGTTGACAAAAACGTATCAGTGTGTGGAATGGATTAAAACATGACTGGCAATACTAATGAAACTGTGTATATATTTTCTAACTGTAAAAATCAAAAGCGTGCATAAGTCGCAAAAAACGTTGTTACAGTAATAAATGTATATATATACACACGCATAAGCCTACAGACACACACGCGCCAGCGCTCGGGCGCGCGCCCACACACACACACACACACACACTTACACAAGCAGGCGCACGCACACAAACGCACATGCTCACACACGCAAGTGTATATATATATATATTTACATACATAAATATAACTGCAAATAACACACTAAGTTAAAGCTTCAGTTGTCATCATATAGACATATAGTATGTTAATGGCAGTGGCGGATTTAGAGGGGCCCAAGGGGGTATGCCCCCCAGAAACGCTCCCAGATTCCATTTGGCAGTTCGGAGGTGCAAATGTCTGACTGGAAAAATCGTGGCTAATACACTGCCCTGCCTCCCCTAACTAAAAATCCTGGATCCGACCCTGAGTGGGCCTGACATTGTGAAACTTCTCAATTTCTGGGCTTGTGGTTGGCTAAGGAGGTAGCAAACAGCACCATCTCTTGCTAAATATTGTATAAGTATCTACATTTTATTGATTGAAACAATATTTTCGTGCTTGACTTCACAATATGTATTGGAACCATTTTGTAATTGCATGGTTTGCTTTCTAGGAGTCAACATGAACTTTGCGCAAACCATCCCACTGCTTACCGCACTGTTGTTATGGGGTGACGGGCGGCTGGTAAAATCCGCCACCTTTCCGACAAGCTATTCTACTATAACATCGACTCCATCTGTTGCCGAGGTAACTCCACGTCTTGAAACAGCAAGGCCGCGTAAGTTACACATAGTTTTGTCTGAAATCTATTCCGTCAAAATTGCTCTGCGTTCCAGATATCCAACAAGAGAGCTTCTTTAAATATCTCTGCATGTGTCTGTTGAACAAATGAAAAATACATGTATTTGTGTGGATAACGAATTTGAGAAAAACGCCCTTGTGCGAGTTGCCTCGAGTGGTTACCAGAAACACTGAAATTATTTCTCAGGACATGTACGCTGTTCTTTTCACGCTCCATTTCCCAGTTACTCATCTCGACATAATGAGTAGATCTCTTGGTCCGCCAGGTGAAAACAAGACCAAAATGGAACTCTACTTTTGTACGAATACATAATACATGTAATTGTCTGTTTTATTAGCTAGGTTATTTGATGCGGTTTATGCTGCTGATGAGTATCTACTGTAGTCTTAAGTTCACGCACTTGATGACCTTAGATTCGAGCTACAAACTTGAATAAAACGTGAGACTCGAGTAAAAACTTGAAATTTCGAGTTCAGCCTGAGGACCCCCATAGAAATCAGTGAGAACTGATGGGACCAACCTCATTGTAAATGTAACAATAATAAATGAATAAATAAATAAATAAATAAAGCCTTAATGTTGGGGTCATTTTTGCGTCTTAACGCTGTTACAGTTCTGCATTCCATTTCACTCTATGTTGTAGAAAACGTGTGCAGCTATGAAAAAATTGAGCATTGCCAAAAAATAATGATGAACGCGTCCACATTGATGTTTTCACCTCATTCAACGGCGAGCAGTTACAGTAGTCGAGTTTGTCGGTAGGTATCTGTATAATGACGAGTACTATACGTGTACCTAGAATCTCTTATGTTAGAGAGTGTTGGTAGAGACCGCCGTCAATTCAGCTGGATATTTTGTCCTAGGTATCGTCTCCGGTGTGTCTTTTTAGCTTCGGAACTCGTTCAGCTGCCGTATTCAAACGTGGTAATGACCTGGGGGAACGTAATTGGTCCGTCTAGTTAGAGGAAGTTTTTCACCGCTCGGTATCGTCTCAATTGCCAATATCCCAGTTGGCTATGGCAGTGTGCTGATGTAAATGGAATATTCGCTGGCACCATACCCTGCCCAATATGTGGCACACGCCCCGTGATAACAATTCCCATGTGAAAATTGTGTAATCGTTTAATGATTTCTGTGATTTTCTTTCATTGAGCAAACTGCAAACAAAGACCTTCAACTGCGAATCATAGCCTGTAAACAAAAGATGTAATTTGAATACCTGTATCAATTGAATATCATTCGATTTGTAATTTGTTTGCAGAGGGAAAGTATTCAATGATAAAATTTCGTTGTGGAAAGGGCTCTAGTTTTTCCTTCAGTTACACAAAGGTTTTATTTGCCATTGGTCTACCATTTCGCAGTTACGCTTCTCATCTACGATGCCAGTTTGAACCGAAATGTACCTCCTGTTCCCGCTACGGTTTAATTTCTTTTCTTCCAGTTCACTGAAAGATTACATAGACTGCACAAAAGCGGCAGACTCGGCGTGTATTTTATCTGATTCTAACTTGGCGTTGTACAAAGCAATGTGTGAATACGAAGGAAGTACGTACAATTTAGCAGATTTACTTCTTCAGTTGATAAAGAGGCAAATCATCGTGCACTGAACAATTTCTTACCGTGCAATCTAAAAACGACATTCTATGTCGCCTGTTTCAGCTCGTATTATTTTAGATCACGAATGGATCTATTTCGTGTTGAATACCACACACCACTGTCTTGCTTCGTTGAACATCGCGACCACAGTGGTAACGGTCTTTTGAAGTGCAAAATTTAAACCGTCAATTTGTATTTTCTCAGAAGTTTCAAGTCACTTTCCTAGGTGGTCCTCGACGGAAATTTTCATTGTTGTAATTAAGACTGCAATTGTCAAAGGTGAATACCGACGGCCTCGCGGACTGTGATCATTTTTCTCGTCATTTCAGGTTGTCGTTTGGCCGATACCGCTTCCTACTGCATGGCCAGCTATGGACCGATAACGCCCACTTCACTCCCGTCGTACGCAAACATTTGCAGGTATTTGTTAAACAGTTTAATAAAACAGTCTTGGTTTAGATCTATCAGACAGTACATTTGTTAAGCGTATTTTTCCTGACATTATAATTAAAACTCAGCTGACCTTGAAACTAAACAAACAGCAGTGACGGTTTTATAGACCTTTTAATTTTTTGCGGCCATATCAGAAGGAACATACTAATTTTTGTGTCACTTTCCTTTACGGCTTAATGCTAATCTGCCTCTGCCCAGCTGGAGTTCATCATAGGGAAGGCTTCATGCTGGTTTTGCACGTGCAAAGGTATAGAAATTTAGGCGAGATCATACTACGGGATGACTAGGTTCACTTGCGAATCTCATTGTAAACTCTTTTCCAATGTTACGAGAGCAGCATAAGACACCACTGCTCAGATGTCATGAGAGGGCAGTTTTTGGACATTGGCGTAGGAAACATTAGTTTGATGGTTGGAGAGGGGGAGAGTATTATTTTTCAATTTTATTTTCAAATAAAGTCTGCGTGTTTAAGCTTTTAATAATTAACTGACACTTATTTTAATAGGTTAAAACACCTGGAGTATTCAGGGTCGGAAAGATATCTAGGCCTCCAACCTTTTGGTTGAGGTGCGCTAGCCTCCATCTCCTGCTCCCTCCCCCCTCCTCAGTGCTTCCTACGCCTATGTTGGAGAGAAGTGTAGCGTTTTTGCTGCTAATTTCAGCAGACTTATTCTATGTTATTACTTCCCAGACCTCACTGGACAAAATCCTTGCAGACAAAACGACTTTACCAGGGGCGTATTCAGGATTTTAAGCTACGGGAGCCATGGCAGAGTATTAGCCAGGATTTTGCGCGTCAGATATTCGCATTCTCGAACTGCCAAATGGAATCTGGGAGAATTTTAGGGGGCCATGGCCCACTTCCCCCTAAATAAGCCACTGTTTACAGATTCTGTCGGATAAACAAGTGCTTACTGTTGAATGAACCAGACAGAAAGTACTTTGATTAATGCGTACGACAGGTGTAGAGAACTGCATGGTTACTCGACTGTTATCAAGTGATGAAAGTGGTGATGTATCCGTTTTTGCCGCGAGTTTAGTGTTGTCTCACTGTATACTCCATCTCGCAGTGCACTACTTTATAGTGCGAGATTATTGGCACATAAAAACTGTTCGCTTACTCCCAGTACGTGTCACTCGTTGTTTTAGACACCGGAAGGAGCTGGACACCTGCGCAGCTGCAGCCCTGAAGCAAGCGGGATGTACTTCGAAGAACAGGGCTTGGGCACTATGGGTATTTCAGAGACTCATCATCGAGAATAGTTGTTACTATTATGGTGAGCGATCTAAATGGAAGTCGTTACTTTCTAAGTAATGTCCAGTTTGACCGATTATGTCCATTTCACCTGTTGGGTGAAGTTCGTTTTTATAGTTTAGGGTTTGAAAAATGGTTTTTATTTCAAAAAGATGGATTAAAACGTCCAAGGCATTTATTCTGTCTTGATCAGTTATGCTGAAGTAGATATAATAGATCGGAGGTTCTTGATCAATTGTGCCAACTTTTGATCAGTTTTACCTGTTCATTCAGCTTCACAATTCAAATATACTTTTCTACTCCGACGTCCCCACGACCTAATACAATATCATACAGAGTTGGTGCTTGCATATTGATTTTAATCTTGCGCACATACTGTTACTGTCATGTAACCCTTACAAAAATCTGAATCGGCGTTCTTGTATCTTCAGTTGCAGGATTAAACAATGGTTGTATTCCCACATCGAGCACGTCATGTGTTTTGGGGTCAAATGTGGCATCATTAATGTCAGGTATCGTGGAGGCGAACCGAACCAAGATTTGCAGGTACGTCTCACGCCTAGTAATCCCGATTTGACTGGCTAATAGAGAATCCTGCACGACTCTCAGGTTTATGACATGGACAAAACCTCTTGGAAATTTCATCAAAATCCCGAGGCTTGCCTATAGGGATTTTGACGAAATTTCCAAGAGGTTTTGCCCATGTCATCAATCTGAGACGAGTGTAGGATTTGTTTTCTCACATGAACCGACAAAACCAGGGGCGGATCCAGGATTTGGAGTTAGGGAGAGGGAGGCCAGGGCAGAGTATTAGCCAGGATTTTGCCTGTCAGACATTCGCACCGGCCCCCGAACTGCCAAATGTAATCTGGGATAATTTAGGGGGGGGGGCCTTCAGTTACTTTTTGTTAAAAGCTTTATTTTAAGCTTAACAATGGTAAATTGTAAAACTAGTTAGACTAAGATGACGAGCGTCGGTACTAAAATATATTAAAATATCCCCACGTATAGAGAAAGAGCGCGACCCTCGATACGTGAGGATATGGAAGAGTGCCTCGCTCGATACGTGGGGATATTTTAATATATTTTAGTACCGACACTCGTCATTTTAGTTTTACTAGTTTTACTATTTTATATTTTATTCTTCTGTAAATGCACGGCATCCTGATTGCAACATCTATTTGATTTCAAAATGCTAAATTGCATTCAGCTTTCGTAGCAAATATTCAAGTTAGAATCTATTAAATAGTCTTTGAAGTTGTAATACTAAAAGTTAAAAAATGTTTATAAACAAACAGTCAGCACGGCTTCCCCGCGCGACCTTGAGACAGCACAGCTAGACAGTCTTCGTCGCTGCGTTTCTCGAGTTGGCTCGTGTCCGTTTGAATGAACGTGGATATGGAATTCGCCGCCGAAGATGGGTCCGTTTAAGAAGTTGTTTGCATGTTCTTCCGACTAAGAGTATATACAGTTGCGACACCCGATTTGTCAATAATAGCCTTGTCACCTTCTCGGAATTCCGGCATTGCTTGGTTGGCGTGCGTTTGAGTTGTTTTAGTGTAGTGAAGACATAAAATGTAAGGCGTATGGATTTCTACTTTGCGCTACTTTGTGATTCGCCCATGTAATATCAAAAATACGTACTCGGTGTTAACTAGTCGTGTCGTAACACATTCCAGGTCATGTGAGAAAGAATATTTTTTACTACATATAGGCCTAACAAAACGCAAACCAAGACTCTCGGTGACACCGACTAGAATTGGTCTTTCCATTTTAGGTACACCATGACTGCTGCAAAATGTTTTCAGGCGCAAGCTAAGAAGTTGCCTTCTGGTCAATGCGACAGTGCACGACAGTACTATCAAGACTCGCTACAACTGTCGAGTGAGATAAACGCATATTGTAGTCAGTGCTCAAGTAACGGTAATGTGTACAAAGTGGTTCCCAATACTCAATGCACTGTGTTTAGCCAGTCACTTATCGGCCAGAGCCCGAGCGGGACACAAACATGTCCACTCAACAAGGTGTTCGATGTCCACACTTGCGTCTGCAACTTCGCTGCCAATGCAACGTGTGTCGTGTGAAGTCGCACACGTACAGCGAACGGAACTCGACACTTTTACGTCATGACCTTGTTCAGTTAATTGTAACAACGTAAACGGGTTTCGAACATTCTGTTAAACAGCGTTATCCAGAAAAAAATCCCAAAATGCAGTTAAAACACTCCTTTGTCTCCTGCTGTATTTACGTTTTCTGTGCACTGTTTTTGCAATCTATAAGGTATTTCAATATTGTTTCTGTGAACATTAATAATATGTAAACAAATAAATAATCAATGTTTAAAGTAATTTCCATGAACTTTTATTATCAAAAGTTGGGCATCATTTGAATGTAACCAGCCAGGCCCGCAGCTACTGGTATAATACATCTATCTATGGTTATCCAATCTGGTTTCCTGGAAACAACTGCTAGAAATAGGTCACAGGGCCACCACACTTCCACAATATGAGAATGAGTATACATTACACAACCTCGAAACTTTACAAAAGGTTCATGTTTTCCAACTACACATAACTACTCAAGGGTTTCCAATACTATTTACCTATCATTGGTTTAAGATGTTGCAAACTATATGTAAGCCTACTCATTTTTGACAACAAATAGGATGGCAGTCTTCTTGTACTGTTTCTGGCTCAATGGGTTTTAATTCAGGGCCCAGTTGCATAAAAGTTATACGCCGTGTAGCAACAATGACGTCGCATTATCACGCGCCACGATGTTGAACAATGCACCTGACGTCATGCAACAATCAAACTTACTTCCAGCGCAAGGATTGTGTTGATGGCATTAACTCACCACTACAAAAAGGTAGTTTTTCTGGAACAAAACCCTAAGGGTGACTTTTCATGGCCGATGCTGTCACAGACCGCATCTCAGATCAGCGGAAAGCGGTCTAATTCAATTGGCACTTCATTCACAGACCGTGGGTGCACATCAGCTGTAATGGTTTCAGCGAGGCGTTTGTGTTCAATAAAATTGTTTCAATTTAGAAAACATGTTCAGCGCGTGACATTTTTTGTCTATCTCGGCATTCAAAAATTAACATCGCATTAACATGTCGTGGCGTTGTTCAACGGGTTTGACTGGCTGACAAATCACCGTGAACGAATATTACTCGTAGGCCGCACCGCCGTTTCCTTGCTGTGCGCACTCATTCAAGGAATATGCCAGTCCGATTACAACGTAATTTGTTAAGGCCGCTATGAACTATATTGTGGTGTGACAAAATGAAACACCGAACGTCTTCACATGTGGATTTACACTTCTAATTTGAGCATCGGCATCGTAGTCTTAACATGAGAGTACAGCAACGAGTTTTTTTGACGAGAACTGCAGCTGGAAGATTAGCATACCCAGACATTTAGAGAATGGACACCGGAAAAGGGACCTATTTGTAGGGTGTTTCCATGTAGAGTCACCCTTTTGTAGTTTTTTTTTCCAGAATTAACATTACCTTTTATAATTGTCAGTTCCATAAAACCATAACTTCCGTTTGTAGGGATTTCTGGACATTGAGCAAGAAGAGATGCCGGCAACAGCAAAATGTTTACGAAGATAATATTTAAAACCTTTTGTTGATTTGTGTAGTTGGAAATTGAACCTTTTGTAGAGGTTTTAACTCCATGAGCCAATATAAAAGTGGCCAAAATTCACTGAGGAGGCAGAAACTGCCCAGATACTTTGACATGTCACTGTCAATACGAAAATCTATACATAAATGGGTGTCGGTAAATACATTTCACGTCAATACAAGTAAAATCACTAAATACACACAACCCATGTCTCTGTTAACATGAAAACTTTACAACACCAAGTATACATGTTTACATAAATAACCACTTGCATCTTATTCTTTGGTACAGACACAGGTTGTAGTTTCCATAATTGGAAGGTATAAATATGGTCACCATTCATAACAAAACAATAGTGTCCATAACGTGACCAATTTATTTGGATAAAAAATTCAAAATCTCAAAAACGCTGATGCTGTTTTTAAACCACTCACTTTTGTTTTATGCAACGTTTGAATTTTTCATGAAATTACTGAAGATCCCAATATTTCCCAGCTCCTCTATCATGTCAAAGTACTAGACATGACACTGAAAAACCGGCAAAAACGCATAAGTGCAATACCTGAAAGTTTCATTTGAATCCAATGTGCCATCTTTGAGATGTGATGTTTCGATTTTCGCCAAATTTGGACATGTGAATAGGATCTCACATAAATTCACTTGATGATTGAACATTGGACTTTAATGAAATTGTGTGTTTATTCTTCTGCATGTCCTATACGAAGGTATGATGGTCAGGTCACGTGCCCTATGGATAAGTTCGAAAAAATTAATTGGGATTGGAGCCAGAGACTTTCTGCTAACAGAAGGTTAGCTTTAAGTCTAGGGTTCGAGTCCCAGTCGAGACAGTAATCTTTTCATTCATAATTATAGGCCACCTGACCAACATATGGCGTGTGTTAATAATTCGTGCTTATTGTTCTTTACATTTTGACAATTTTTTCCTTGTGAATAAAACTTTGTGAAGACTTGTGTCAAAAATCCAACTTCTTGCTGTAACACAATAATTTTTTTCTATGTAATTTACAGAAAGGAAGTACCGAGAAATTTTACATCACATAAAATTTTAGCATTTGTTGCAATACTGCATTTTTCCAGTGTGCTGAGAACCATATATTACCATAAAACAGGTGTCTCATCGAATATTTCCAGGATTGTCACTGAAAAATTATTAGCTGCTAACACTATCTGTGCAGGAGTCAGGATCGAATTGCTATGTTGCATTTTAACGGTACATGTACAGGTTTCCGAATACACAAACTATGACAGACTTCTCCCAGACTCTGCCAACTTGATTTTCAGTACAATCGGTTTTTAATTGAAGAATGGACTTGGCTGATTTCTTTCTGTTCAGTTGTCAAAGTCCTTTGGCAACAACATTGTTCTCCTTGCCCGAAACAACAACAGTCTAGTAATGGGTTTTTTCCAATTCCTGATCAGAATACTATTAGATTTGTAAAAAAATGTAAGACAATTGCTTGTTTGTCATTTAGCCACGTGGACCTGCCACTAGTTAATGTAACACAAATGTGTTTTGTCTGAGGAAACGAAATTTAATGCTTCCAACCACAAGAATGACCATCTACCATTTGTGGTTCAAGGAAACCTCGAAATGATGAGCCATCATGTAACCAACGGGCTCCATAACCTGAAAACAAAAGACATCAAGACATATATGTAGGCAACTCAGATAAAATTTAGAAATTTTCAGACTGAAATTAAACATTTCAAAAAAGAAAACATCAGCAACAACAGTCTTGCTGGGTTGTCTTACAAATTATTAATAGATATATATTCAAAGTAACTATTTTGTCACATACCATTTTCGTGCCTTACTTCCAAGATAGGTAGCTGTGGCTGAAACACACAAAATCGTGCGATTAGTAAAATGTTATTTGAACAAATATAGTATGGTAAAACCTCACTAATTTAGGACTCAATACAATGGACAAGTAAATATTTTAGTTTCTCACTTTTTCATAGAAGATATGTTGCATCAAATCATTGCTTTTCCATGTTCAACTTCGGTACCATTACTTCCAAGAGATAATATTTTGAAGAAATTGGGATACTTAGAAGTTGTTGAAAAAATAAGAAAGGTCAATTTTGGCAAAAAATTCTCTGCAATTGGTGAGATTTTGCGGCAATAGTCAGATATAGCGTGCCCACATTTTGAGAACCAGTTTCATGCCCGTTATTCAGTGGACAAAACTGGTTCTCAAAATGCAGGCATGTTATTAATAATTACCAATCTTACTGTAGGAAATGAAATCGCTGGCATCCTCACCTCTATGGTGCAGTTATTTGTGACTAGACTACCAACACTAGACTTTCATGAATTAAAGACTTACAGGTAACTGATGAATGTTAATCCAGGCTGCGCCATCCAGGATTCTTGTGACCACCTCTAATGCATGGCAGTTTTTTTGCTCTTCAGCTGCAGATTCAAAATCACCGAAACAAAAATAAGAGAGAGGATTTTACAAGTAGAATTTCTGTTTGACATAATGTTGTTAACTTCAAAATTTTGAAAAATTAAATCACACTTTTTTAATTTCTGACTTAAAATTCACCAGAGTCAACAGAATGCCATGAACTTCACAGAGACAATACAAAAAATGTTGATTAACAAATTAAAAACGACTGACTTCCCATGCATAAAGTATGTATTTGAAGGAAAATTTAACCACTAAATATATTGTGGCAAAATTACTGAAACAGTGTAAACATGGAAAAGTCATATGAACTTCTCCTGCATTCCCGTGATGGGTAGAATACGTGCATGTCTGGTTCTCTTCTGTAAGCTGGGTTATACAGGAACAGAAGGTCCACCCACTGTCCTAAGCCAACATCCTCCGGCTTCGTGGCAGCTCATGGTTTTGCCCAGATTTAATCTCCAAAGTTGCTCTTCTTGTAGGTGACTTGTTGCCAAAGAACAGAGCTTTTTACAGGGTACGAGATGAGCCTTATGCCCCACCCACATGTGACCCTAGGGAATTTGATGATGTATTTCGTCTGATCTCTGCCTTTCGACCTGCCCGGCATGGGTGGCCCTGCCAGGAGTTTTTAAACTCCCGCCGGTAAAGCTCTAGAGGTCAGGGAGATATGCAAGCTGTTCCGCCACGACAAGGCATACACCCAAGGAACAGAATGATGAACTATATTACACAGGATAAATACAATGTACAAGGAGCGAAGTCACAAAATATACATGTCGTGAAAAATACAATTACATGAAAGTCACGCATTTCTAAGATATGTGTGACTTTTCACCGCTCGTCCTTCTGAGCGGCTTTACCGCGATCAAACAGATCGCGGTGCCAGAGTCGGACTCAGTTGCGATGACAGCATTGTCCAGTGCGAGCAAGACCCAATTAAGTTGTTTTGATACCTCGTTTAAACACAAAAGAAAGCAACCCTAACCGGTTAGAAAAAAACAAGTAGACAGGAGTATTAAAATAAAGTAATGAAAACAGGTATGAAACATTTAAAACCAACGTTTCTTTGAGAAGTGACCCTTTGTCAAAATCAAAGCAAATTAACTTTTTAGTCTTTTTGCAATATTTAAAATGTACCAACTTGAAGTTAAAACTGCTCTCGACACTGCAGGTTTTAACTCTGTGGAAATGCCAAAGAAAAACAAGTTGGTTGTTATAAGGACCACCATTGTTAAGAAAGTAGTGCTAGCTATTACCTTTCAAATTAATTAGCTCAGATCTAAATCAATACAAAGGGCCTGCTGAATAGACATCATAAAAGTTGTCTGGGGCATAGGGAATCAGAGTGGTGACCAGTGTAAGCGAGAAATTCTCCACATGACCTAATATTTACAAGTTTGTTACATATACTTAAGAGTATTATAATGCTTAAAATTTTATTGTATACAAAAAAATTGAGTGTGGCAGCTTCTCTGGGAAAGGAGAAAATTTATACGACAAACGAGAATGGTCTCTCCTGGGGTTTTCATGCAGGAATAAATGAATGAACTTGTTTGCTTTTTTGTATTTGTTTATCAATGATAATAAATATCTGAAAAAATAGGATGATGAACTAAATTTTTGAAAGCAAGAATGCCAATTAGACGCATCTAATTTTTTAACCGGGTGTATGAAGGATAATGTCCATTAACTGATATCATCACAACCACATCTATTAAGTAAACTTACATCCTGTTGATTTGCCCCACCAGCTGTTTGTCTTGTCCCGGTGACAGTGTTTTGCTAATGCCCTGGCCCCCACAGACAGTTTGCTTGATGGCCTGCAAGGCGAATATGCCATAATAAGCTGTAAATTGTAATACCTGTCATAGACAGGATCACTGGGGATATGCTGGTGCATTAATCCCCTCCCCAGACCATCCCCATGACAGCAGAAGGTGCATAATTCCAGGGCTGACGTTACCTGTCAGCATCTGATTGGACAACACTCGGGCATGGCTTTTGTTGTGACTTTTAGCAGCATGGCCATAAGTAATACCTGCTTCGAGCATGCCATATGACCAACATAGTCAGCACCTGTTGTCTGGTGGCATTCAATCAAAGGAAAACTTGACTGACACAATTTAAAGTTTCAGGATTTGCACTAAATCCAGATTTGTGCATTACGTATGCTTTGATTTAAAAGACTCAGCCTAAATGTCTAGTATTTCACTATTAATGACTACTTTAATCAGTAATTTCCCATTCATCAGAAGAAACGAAAATTGAAAGCAGCCAATCCATGATAACCAAAGCAAATCCTATAAATGACCAATTTAAGTTAGGTGAAGATTAAAGGAACCTAACCATCGTTTGTATTATTGGCGTAATTTTTACGAGTGAAAATAAGTGCCATGATTAAAAATCCATAATGTTTCGCTGACGGTTACCCAAAACATGTCCTTGAAATTGTGAATGACTAGTTGACAATTTGAGTAGTGTTGGTCTAGAATTGGGTGTAGAAAAAGAGCAAATTCTGCTTTTCCCTACTTAACGTTCTTGGTACTACTGAACAGTCGAAAACTTAAAACGCCAAATAACTTGATTAGTAAATAATTAAAAGACTTATGGCCCTTTACAGGCCTGAATGTAAACTTTCAAACAGTCTTAGTCATTTGAAATCTCCCACACCATTATTTTGCAAAAGTAAATAAATGTTGTTTACAAGATTGTGAAAATAGGCCTAACTCAAGGAATTGGGAGAGCGTGAGGCTGAGCACTGTTCAAGTGATAAATCCAGAGTGTATTAGGAACATCATATCTCAAAAGTGACCAATTTGATTTACACGACACTTTGATAGACTATGCTTCATGCACTGATCTCTAAAAAGCTGTTAGGAGTTTTTTGAAATGTGCCATTTGTGCATGAGGGCTATCAAAAAATTTCATCATTTTCATGAAAAAAATCGTTAAAAGTTGCAAAAAACGAAAATGAAAAGCTAATCTGGAAAACTGTAAAAACGTTCTTGAGATTGTAGTTTGAATGATTATATCATATGAAATTGGGTCCTGTTATTGACTTTTTGTCATGAACTGAATGTACCTATATTTTTTGCTCAATTATCCTTAAAAAGCATGGTCACATGACTAATTAATAGCCCACTGCTACAGAGTTAAAAATTCTACAAATTTTCTACTCTCAAAAATATCTAATTTTGCTGGGTTAAAATATACAGTTTTGTAGATATTTTGCAAAATGTTCAGTCTTGTTGATAAGGTCCTGCATAAAGGTATTAACAACAGAATGCAACAAAGAAAAGTTGTAAATAAAGCAGGAAAGTAGAGCTTACACCTGGCTGAATCATCAGGTACATCTTCATTCAAGCTACATCTGCGGTAGAAATGATTTGTTCTCATTCAGTTTTAACTTGGTTGACCTGTGATATAGTTGTGAGCTTTACCATCTGATGATGTTCTTAGAAATAAAGAGATTATAGTCAAGCGATATAAATATCGGACGTTTTGGCACATTTTGCAGATTGTTGTAAATTCTTTACTGAAATAAAGATGTACCCCTTAAGGAATTGTTCTGTTACTATATCTTGTCACTGAAGGCCACGTTTATGTTCTGACTGATCTTTAAAAACGCAATTAGCAAACCCTCCGAGAATCTAAATATTGGACATCCACACCGCGGAAAAATGTCTAACCATGTAATGGCCGTGGGCACCTTGTCGCCAAATTGCAGCTCGAGTACTTTCACATATTTGCTGCTAGAACACAGCTCCGTTCGCAACAAAATTATCCATAAAATGTCATCTGATGACGGCAGCAAGTTGTTTGGATGAATCAGTGCAGACGACTAAAGCACATGCAACCTCACTGCAGTTTTTAGTATCTCTTTGCCTTCTTGACATGACAGACGCACGTGCGAGACCGGGGTTTGACTTGAGTTTAAAAACAAATGAAAAAATGAAATAGTGACATATTGTCAGTTCATTTAGATTACTTCATTGTGGAAAAAGATTTTGTTTTCAACTTTATTTATAATAGATTTATGCGATCGTCCATTGTAGGCCAACTTGGGTGTCTAAACTGCACCCTCTCTCGGTGAAATCAAAACGAGGCAACATCATAAAAAACGAGACAATGCTGGATATTGAATGCATTACTTTTACAGCAGAACAAAAATTGGTGTCATTTATTTCTCATATTCTGCTTCAAGTAAGATTTTATGTAATGTCTGATATTTAGGGTCTGTCTGATAATTAGGTACACTATGTGTAATAAACAAAATATGAAGCAATCAAGAGGAGATACCAACTGATACTTTACTTGTGTTTTTGTGAAAATGTAGCCAACAACTTTCTCCTGGATGGTGGCCAATAGTCAATACTTCCTAGAGTTTTCCTAACTCCAATCAGATCCAAAAGTCCACGTTTGCCAAGAGTCTTAAAGAGAAAGATTCATAAGTTTGATTAGTAATGAAAAAGTAACAAGTTTTGCAAATGAGTTAACACTGGGCTAAGATTCATTCTCATAAAACCACAGAGAGCAAACTGAAGCATACCATGTGATATCACAGGCATTCTAAGAGTCTTGAAAGATGAGCCAACTCTGCTTTGCTTCAATTGATACTACAGGTATTCAAAGAAAGACCATATGATGTGGTAACCTATTTCCAGGCAAACAAGATGATTTTGACACTTATAAACAGAAGTGACATAACCAACACGAAGAGTCTAATAGAATTGAGAGTTAATACACTTATTAACTTGTACAACAAATTAGCAAAATACAATAAAGAAAAAACTCATTTGGATATATACATACATACATACAAGCTGGAGATCCTCAAAAGCAAAAGCCACTTCAGTGAGGACCACCATACAACACTATAGAATACAACATAAAAAGCTAGGACTAGTAAAGAAAAAAATGAGACATTAATTATTTACTATTCATACATTTGACTTTCTATTAGAAGAGTGACATAATAACTAACGTACCTCAAAAATATCCGTTATACAATCTTGTTTTTCAGTCTTAGTCAAACATCTCCAATTCCTGTCAGCAGGTAATGATGATATGTGTTTCTCCACTGTTTTCCTAAGACACACAGAAAATTGAAAACACACAATGTTGACACTTCCATGCAAAAGCAATCTTTTCTAATAGAAGAAGGGATTTTTGAATAAAAGTCGGTGGAAGATTAAAAGCAAGGCCTCAATTTTTACTCCTTCAGGATGTAATGAAAGCAACTTGAATTATAAAACAATTGTAAATCTTAATCCTGTGCAGGTTTGGGTTAATTCTAAATAACTGAAATTTAGTAAAATTAGTTTTTGGCCAAATTAGAAGTAAGGAGTGTAAAACAAAAACGAACAACGTTGCAGTTGTGGTAGTTTTTAGTCAACATATCTTGTGCCTTGCATTGTGATGTGAACATTTTGTTACGATAACAACTGGATGTCTCAAAACTTTCACGCTTTTATTCTGTTATGATATTTTGCTTTCTGTATACTATTGTACCAGATGATATTAGATTACCGGTAATATCGAAACATGGTTTTCATGCTGCAATCTAGCATCGTTATTGTTTTCCAATTCTGTTTGATTCTTGCATAACAAATTATCAGTTCCATAGTTGGAATAGAATTTCCACACTTGCCTAAAACAGCAAAAAAGGAGCATAAAAGAGCTAGTAAGAATTGAGCATTGGTTGTACTGGTGCTACAAGCCTTAGAAATTGAGTGTGGTGCGTAAACTCTTAATTCTGACGTGCTGGCAGAGACTAGAATTAAGTCATTGCCTAAGGAGGTTAAACTGTCAAGGTGCCTGTGAATTATAGGCCGTGTTAAAAGAAATTTCACAAAGTCTTCTGTTCATGGAGTCTTTCCTCACACGTCAACTTTGACAACCTCTAAATTATGTGCACTGAATAAAACTCGAATCGTCAATTCACACTATTAAATTTTGTGTAGTGCAACTGCCACAAAACTAAAAATTAGACAGAATTTAAAATCCACGACAACTAGATGTTCATGCTAAAAAAATCACAGATGTATTCAGGACAAAATAATTTTGGGACACACATTCCTCGACGTGAAAAGGATCACTTTAGGAAAAAACAAACCAACTAAAAACTTGTCTACGATAGCTTCAACAGTAACCAATCAAAAAACACCATCAACCTTTTGATAGAAAGACATTCTGGCACTAAAGATTTACCTTTTAGCTGTGTCTGCTTGTTCAACCAACAACTCAAATGACAGCATGTCATCAATTGGGCATTTCCTTGAAAAACGAACATCACAGTAATGAGTAAACAAAGTCCTTGGAGCTCATTACATGGTCACCTTGTAATAATGCAGTTCTTCACTTATTTTGCACAAAATTGCAAAATTTATTATATTTCTATGTTTAGGATGCTAATTGCTTTGCTTTTTAAACGTTCATCAACACAAAACGATTCAAGCTTATGATGAATTAAGTTCTTTTTAATCCAAGTTATTTTCAATCTGAAATTTGACAAAATAAAAATTCACTTCTGCCTAGTTATTGCGTATTGGTGAAGAATAAGGTACTAATACAAAATCACAATCACTAAATCACACGGAAACTCTTTCCTGGTAATCCTCAGAGTGCCAATGAAAGGAGCTAACAGCATTACAAACTTGTCCCATTTCATGGTAACTTGTACTTCGTCAACACATTTATACAAGAACTGCAAATGTCGTCTCCACTCGAAATCACAAACACTGATCTAAGTAACTTTTGTGAGAAAGAGAGCATGCATTTAGCAATGACTTCGTGCAATAAAACACTATCTGAAATAACTCTTGACAGTGATGTAGGTAATTGGCATGTGAGTTGTGATGCCTGGATTAAAAGACTACAGGAATTTTTCACAGTGGATTAGACTGATATCTGGATCAATATGGAAACCACTATCTGGAGAAATGTTTGTAATGGTGAATGACTGAACATCGGCTGGGAATTGAAGTGGGGGAAAAAACTAGCGATTTGTGGTAGTCTCCTCACGGTCTTTACTCCTGCAGCATGACTCGCAGAAAAATAATGTACCCCAGTTCAAAGAGTTACTAAAACCAAATGGAAATATCTTCATCAACTGAAACCTAACATTTATTTTCCATAACAGTATCCTAACCTAACTTTCTATGGAGAATTCAATTACAGAAGGAAAACGGTTTTAAGTAACATTTCACACTCTCAGTGCATCCCGATTTAATGAAAATTCAGTTTGCTTTTTATAAATCCTTCATACCCATGCACAATCCAGTAGTCAATTGCAGAAGCTATTTCTTTGTATAGTGGCTGCCTGGGATACCCTGTGACAACGTTGCTCCTCTGACAGTCATCAGCCTCGGTATCAGCCAAAAGAGCGTCCACATCATCACATTCAAGAACATGGAAACCTTGAATAATCTGAAATAAGAATATAAAATTGTGTTTCACACAAGACTCAGCTTTGACATTCAAGCAAACACTCAAATTTGTTAATGTTAGACTGAGCACAGTGGTTATCTTGAGCTTTTGGTACTTGTGACAGTCAACTATATGGTTATTGTTGTAAGTTGAGCAAACAATTAAGTTAAAAGACTGAAGAATGAATATTTTGACGCTGTGCTAACCAACATTCTCATCATGCAGTCTGTTGTGGATATTTTTGTGGACCCAGAGAGTTTTTGTTCAAAATAAATACTACATGCAGTACATGCTTGTGTTGTGAACAGAACAGCATAAACAGATTAGGTTGATCTGTAGTGATTTACTGTCATCTTCTGGCTCACTGACGACTGCAACCAATACGCATTCTCCACAATAAACTACAAAATTTTCTTAAAACATAAGATGTTTTTGGTTATGCTCTGAAGACAACCTGAATACATAGCTACCCAACCTACTCACTTGGATGACAGTGACATCAGGTGGCCGCTCTACTGAAACTACAAAATGTTCTTAAAACATAAGATGCTTTTGGTTATGCTCTGAAGACAACCTGAATACATAGGTACCCAACCTACTCACTTGGATGACAGTGACATCAGGTGGCCGCTCTACTGAAACTACAAAATGTTCTTAAAACATAAGATGCTTTTGGTTATGCTCTGAAGACAACCTGAATACATAGCTACCCAAACTACTCACTTGCATGACAATGACATCAGTTGTCCACTCTACTCCACCGTCAATCTGTTGTTCTGGCATGATGGCATGTGCAACAGAGGAGGACCACACAATCTGGTCCTAACTTGACCGTCACTGTGTTACCCAATAGTCCTCATGGTTGGGAGTAACTCCATCAACTCGGACTGATCATCAGCTGGCATAAGTAACTGAAAAAGACAGATAACTGTTAATTAACAAAAACATGCTAATTAGCTAGCTGGCTGATAAGGCTTTGACTAGCCTTGATACAAAGTTGTGTAAACAATAACAGCTTTGTAGCAAGGCTTATACAGCTGTGGAGCAATCTTGGCCAAAAGCAAGAAAAATACAACTTGGCTCTTCCTTCAGTGAACTAACTTTGTAAGCGGTGTGAAAACAGAGTAATTATTCAGCAGTTAAATTTGTGGAGTGAACATAAGCATCTTGAAGTGCAGCATCACCCATTTATTAGACAGTTTCTGTTTTTGTCGATTCAATAAGTTTCCACAGTTCACAACAAAGTATCAGCAGTGGTTGCACTTCATTTGTAGTTATGAGTATTTTATTACCAGTGAGCCAAAATTCTGAGGATCTAGGAAACTATGGTTTGGCAAAGTTCTCACCATCTCCCAAGAGATGTCACTGTACCAAACCGAAAATCTAGCAAATAGCATAATTTGTGTGGTCGTCATGAGCGTTCTGGTTTGTAATTTACATCCGACTTTTGTTTGAAGGCAGGTCAGAACATGATATTCATGAGATTTAGTTCCTTCTTTTACCAGATAAGGTAGCAGTTCTTTGAATTTTGGAGTTGCAAAAACGTATTAACATGTGACGGTTGGGGCGCGTAACATTTTTATGCAAGTTTCATTGGCAAGAGGAAAATCGAGTTTGAGTGGACTGAAAACTGAGCTTCTCTCAAATTTCCAACTTTTTACCACATCGATTCCTAGGTATATGAACGTGTACAGTCATAAACAGCTAGTAAGCTGGCTTAGGCCAGATCATGGAAATAATAAGATAGACAGTGACCACCGTCTCTATTTGAACTACAGACCATGAAGCTCCTTTAGCGCTTAATATGCCAGAAGCTTTTCAGCGAATTATGCCATACACTGATTAAAAATCAAAGCCAAATTGCTATAGTACCTTTCGCGTACCTTAAACGGCCATCGATGTCTTTAAATCGAACAAATACTCATGTTATCAAATTTTTTTTCGAGCAGTCCTTCGTTCAGTTCCCAAAATCGGAAACTGGCCATTTTTAACACTGCATGTGGCAGGTGGTAGGACGTCATATCCCCTGCAGTGCGCTGCATAAAAATGGCCAGCTTGAGATTTTGGCCACTGAACAAAGAACAGCTTGAAGAAAAAGGTTGAGAATTTGTTCTAGTTGGAAGAAATTAATGACATCGACGACCTCCTAGTCCTAAGGTGTCCCTGGCCCTTATGCGAAAAAATCAGCGAGAGGCATAATTTTCCAAAAAAGCTTCCAGTGTATGAAGCTTCTATAGGAGCCAGCTAGAGACGGTGGTCACTAGCCAGCTACAGACGGTGGTGACAGTCTAGTGATAAGAGTGCTGGCTATGGGTGCTGGCACGATCAGGGCCCGGTCTCCAACCTCCGTACTCAGACTCATACTCATACTCGAGATTTCATACTCAAAATCGTGCTCACTGGAGTCGTACTCAAAAAAGCGTATCTAATGTCGTATTTCGAGTGGACTCCAAACGTACTCAAGTCTGACACTCATACTCGANAAAAATGGCCAGCTTGAGATTTTGGCCACTGAACAAAGAACAGCTTGAAGAAAAAGGTTGAGAATTTGTTCTAGTTGGAAGAAATTAATGACATCGACGACCTCCTAGTCCTAAGGTGTCCCTGGCCCTTATGCGAAAAAATCAGCGAGAGGCATAATTTTCCAAAAAAGCTTCCAGTGTATGAAGCTTCTATAGGAGCCAGCTAGAGACGGTGGTCACTAGCCAGCTACAGACGGTGGTGACAGTCTAGTGATAAGAGTGCTGGCTATGGGTGCTGGCACGATCTGAGCGATTCGGAATCGTATCGTCTGGCTGTGGCTGTGCCTGGGCTGTGGCCAAACAAAACCCTCAACTCAAGAAATCCTAAGGCTATAGATAATGAGGTTTCTGTCACAGAGAAGACTGGTCTTCTTACCATTAACAACCATTGATATACAAGCTGTAATTGAGATGAATAACAAAACCGAAACTGTGACTGTGTTGTTGCTGCGCAATAGGAAACTCACATCGCGCCATCTGTCGGCTCAAATGAATGCCTAGTACTTCTTTAAAAAATATTAAAATGGTATTAGATTGAGAGTTTGTTGTTACAAAGTGATGAGTTACTTAGCATAAATGAAATTCAAATTTTATATCTGTGTCAAAGAGCACGCTACAGTTTTCTAGAAATTTTATTCGGACACTTAAAATTACGAAATGTACTTTTAGTTAACTTCCGGCAGCAGAGTCCCGAAAATATTGCTGAGTTGTTGCTGAGTCAGCAGACTTTATTCTTGGTAAAATCACTTGCTGTGGAGAGAGTAATTTTGTTTGTATGCTCTTGGTACTTGTGGCTCAGAATTAGTGATAACACGATAGCACATTATACTTTTTAAACTTAAATAACTTGGTATGTCGTTTTTGCTGAATCAGCACTACAAACAATACTGCAGATTACTGACTTCTGTACTCAATAACTTTTTTCTGTTTATCAGTTACTAACTTCATTGGACTAGATACACGTGGAGTTTGTGTTGAGACATATCCAGCTTCTTGTGTCATTTGTCAGGTGTTCTTAAACTTCAAAACTTTTCCAAAAGCATTATTAATTGAATCAGAATGAGAGGATATATTGCATGACTGAGTGTTAGAGCAGTGGCTGAGAAGTCTAACTAATTACAAATAAGGTATTTAGCTAATACTAGGCTATAGCTTAACCCAGGATTACATTTCTTAAATAACTGGGAGTATTAAAAAAGCAGAATCATCAAAATATATTTTCAAAGTCCTTGATGAGTGCAGAACGCCGTATGTGCTAAAGTTACATGCCCAGTAGGTTAATTTTCATAGTCACAGTGATTGAGTGGATTGCAAGTTTTTTTTCTCAGAAATCATATTTTTTCATCATGGAGATAACAGTATTTTCCATGAACACAATTTCTTTTCACACAAAACTTGCAAATTCTGTTTCTTATAGCTATAATGACGTGGTCTGTGTCTATCGGTGAGCCTTTGACCAGCGGGCTTTTAAAGACTTGCATCATATGTGTCTTTGAAAGGATGTTGATGTCATTTTTGACAGTGGAGCTCTTAGTCTAAAAGGCCTGAAAACAATCTCGGACACTCATAGATTGTTAATAACGACAAGTGTCGAATATTCAACCAAGTTTGCATATTGGAAAACTTGCTCCTGCAGCCATTTCATAGATAACAGCTAGAGAATAAAAACTCAGAAATAGTTTCATGCAAAGAAATTAATATTTGTGAAAATATAAATGGCGATCTGGCATGAAAAATTGAAAGTTAAAAATACGGTCACTTGATAATAAAGATCTGGACATTATTTTTGTGTACATAAAAAGATTCTGTGATCATAAAACATTAATTTTTAAAAATATACCCATACTTTTTTGTCTACAAGTTATGTAAAGCTGTGTTTTACACAGTATTTAAGTGGCTCAAAAGCAAAATTGAATTCCCCTTTTTACTGCCATAAAATCAGTCTCATAACATATTCCTTACTGTGATAAAATTTTATATTCGTTACCATCTCCGGTCAAATACATACGAGGTGTCATATGTTCATATGTTCTTGTTGGTAACAGAAGTAAAATCCTATTATGAGACTCAGCTTTGATGAGAGTGAAGGGTCTAATCGCATTTTCGTGTTTTTGCTTAGTTAATAGGGGAAAGTGCAGCTTTAAGAAGTTTGATTCTTGGCAACAAAAGAAGTCAATTATTTTAACAAAAGTCAATGGCCCAACTGGTCATGGACACGGAATTTTTAACTCCATGTTACTAAAGTGATTAATGCATTATGTAGGAGAAATTTAGATGATAACATTATACTTGATCTTTCATTGTATGGTGCCTGTGCTAAGGTAGGCAGAGCATTCTTTGTGGCTTTCAACAAACTGTTGATGTTTATGGAGCTCAATGTTGTTACGTATATATGTAAAGGGCTTTAATTATCTGGCTCCAACTTGAGGTACAAGGTAGGCCCTTAGAATAATATCCAAATGTGGATAATTTTGAGGCATCATATGTCAGAAATGGCTGATCGTATTTAAACGAAACTTTCAGTTAGTGTGCTTTATGCCATGTTCTCCAAAATACTGTTGCATTATGGGAGTGTTTTTGAAATGTTCCACTTTTGCAAGAGGGACTGTAAAAACTAGGACTTTTATGATTTTCGTGCATAAACCAAAAATGAAATGATATTTTTGAGAACTGTAACACTTTTTTGTGATGTAATCTTTGACATTTAAATCAAATAAAATTTGTTATGCGATTCCAATATTGTTTTGCTATCAATGTACATTTCTTTTTCCCTACATTTTACTAAAAAGACATGATCATGTGACTCAATGAATGGCAGAAGGATAAAAAAGTCAAAAATCAAATTTTATAGAAAATATATACTTTTACCGACAGAGTTAAAGTAATTTTGCAGACTCGTCATCAAGGTTGTACATGACTAAGCTTTTTATTTATGTATGATTTGTTGTGTAAATTCTGTATAAAATTAAGAAACCTTAGTAATGTTACATGATTGTAAGTCTCAGCTCTTATAAGTGGGTTATGTGTTTTTTGCAGATTACACATATCCAGAACTGAAAGAAGATGTCTCGAAATAGCAAAGCGGACTCCAAGGTAACTTATCCAATTGAAAGCCTTATCTAAATTACACTCATTTTCTTAATGCACCCAAAAAAAAAATTTGAATACAGGTGTGCCCTCTAGTGTAATTTTATTTTTTTACATTAGCTTCTGTACCTTTTCTGGGGCTGATTTTCCCAACTTGGCATCTATTAAGGAGATGCCACCACCTCCTTATTTTTGGATGCATTTGACATAGTGTATGATTCCTGGTGACCATTTTTACTGTTTTTGAATCCGCCTCTTTATCAAGTTACTGTAAGGATGATTATGTGGCCTCGTTTTATTGTGTGGGAAACATAAAGCGCGAATTAGCCACATGTACGTGGTAACTCATCTTGACAGTAGGTATAAGTAAATATATTGACATGTATTCATACAGATAGAATATAGCAACAAATAACAAAACAGGAACACCCTGCCTATCATGGGCATCGGATCATAAGTCACTTTAGATAATTAAAAAAACAGAGAAACAAAAAACAAGTGTATGTGCATTGTTGTAGGCTGAGTTGTTGTGGCTGAGAATAAAAATTTTGTTTCCTGTTTGTTTATTTTCCAGTCTGTTGACATCTCTGATGATGATTTAGTTCTCCTGGGTGTGCGCGAGCTAAACCAATTGTTGAAAGGGTTGTCACGTGAACAAGTACTCTCACTGAAGCAGAGGAGGAGAACATTGAAAAATCGTGGCTACGCAGCTAGTTGCCGTGAAAAGCGAGAAGAACAGAAAATAATTTTGAATTATGAGAAAAAACAGTTGATGGACGAAGTGAAGACCCTGAGGAAGGAAAATGAACAAGTGAAGCACGAACTGGAAGTAATGAAAGCGAGGTATGAAGTTCTGCAAAAGTTTGCAATGTCTGGTAAACTTCCTGAGGGTGCCGCGGCTTTTGCTGGTTCTACGAGCCGGAAGACAGAAATGGCAGCGGGTGAAGTTGGGAAGAAAAGGGAAAACTCCAAGGAGGGATCTGGAGAGACGTGACTCGATTCCTGTTAACTTTGTACATGTAGAATGACATCGAATGACTGAATTTAGATGCAGATATGAAATACTGGAAAGGGATTAGTTAATTTCTTAGAAACATGTTGTATGAAGGTGTAATGTAACGTTTTATGAACTGGCTCTTTTTATTTTTCTATAATACACACAAAACATTTTATACATATTAACAAGTTTGTACTTTGCTGTTCAATGAAAGACCAGGGGTAATAGTAGCTGAGCCCCTTTTCATGAAAGTGATTTAAGAAATTAGGTCTTGCACTCCTGGTGAATATTTCTGAAATACAATTTAAACTCACTGTAGCAAAAGAGGAAAGTATATGAGAAAATACCCATAAGTATTAATTTTTGAAAAAATCTGTGCAATTTATTTCCAGGCAGTAATGTGTTAGTCTTAAGTCTCTTTACATGAAACTGACCCCTGGTGTAGGTGTGTATATTACAGGTTTTAGTCAAGAAATGCTCTGTTTACTCAATTGTTCTGCTTGAGTTAATGCGTTTGCGAAAGCAAGGCTAAGGCATTATATGTAGTATTAGACGAAGTAATTAATTTTTGTGACCTTAAAAGATTCTTTAGATAGATTTGTCATCAAGGATCTGTTTCATTTGCTGGATTCTCGTGTAACATTTATTTGCATTTTATCTACATATTTAGGTGGTTTGGATCACTTGTCAACAACTGAAGACATGTGTTCTTGCTCCTGTAGTTCATTTTAACTTCAGAAGCAAGTTGACAGGTGGAGCTGTGTGATGGTGGCTGTCTGTACTATTAGAACATGGGCGGGGCAGCTCTGAAAAAAGTGGGGGGCTATAGCCTCCCAGCCTCCCTGTAGTGCACCGCCCACACCGCGGCACAGCACTGAAATAAGTGGGCCAGCCCCCTATGGTGCGCTGCCCATGTAGTATGTTCAAAAGGTGTACATACCTTGTTAAATTTTGATGTGAAATGCATTCCTTGCCTCAAAAATGTCTTTGTATTGAAGCATTTAATTAATTAGATTTAAAAAATCATTTTGGCATTTTCTGAAACATTGACTTTTGATGTTTAATACAGTTATAACAAGTCATTGTACTGGTGCATGACAATATCTACTTGTGTTCAGTAAATCTTACACTGGATAACAATAATTATTGTATGATATTTGAAAAAATTATGGTGTTACAAATCAACATCATGGATTCAATAAGTTGTTTAACAATTCATGCGTGCACCCAGCCTTTAATAAGGGAGCTCGAATTGCCAACGATGTGGACCTTTTTACTAATGAAAAAGCGGTAGGACTAAAAAAAAACACCAGTATCACATTCGGAGCTGTGAATTGTGCGTTTATGCCTTTTTAGTGGATTTTTGTCTCGTTTGTTATTCGGACTTCTTGTTTCTCCAAGGCGGACCTTTTTGCCAACTTCGTAAAATGGGAGGTGGCTCATTGAAGCCCCCTCCACCTCCTGGGTGCGCATGACAATTCTTTTCGTAGAGTTGCAATTCTTTCACGGAGATTCGATCTTTGTATCCACATCATGTCGCAAGCCTCGACTCTGCCACCATGCTATCAGCCTGTCAATGAACTCAAAATTATTTTTGTTTCATCTCAATTGGGCTGATGTCACAACAGGTGAATTCGCAATTTTGTCAAGGCATCGCAGTGTCCACCAGCTGTCTATTGTACAAAAAGTGTTTTACTGACTTTCAACTCCGGTCATTTGCGTTGATTTTAACACATGCACTCTGAGCGTGCTGAAGCTTGATTGCATGAATGTAACCAACTGTCATTTGTCGATTGTTTTGTATTGAAAACGGCTGCTGTATTACCCACAAAGCAAGGTTTGGGGTAAAAAATGATAGCTGAATGACTCGGATGATCGACACTGCGTTTAAAAGCTCACTTAGCATAGCCTTGGAACTTGTCCACCTCAGCCATTATCACATTTTTGGCTACGGTGAAAAAATATTTTTATACCTTACTACACAAAAAATATGACTGTAGTTACAAGGTAGTATAAATACGCGCATCCAGGGGGGGGACTCAGGGTGTTCTAATTAACGAGCCCCCCCCCCCCACTTAGTTCAAGTTGGCGAAGTGGGTGAAAAAGGTCCCCGGCCGCCTCAGAGGAACAACTGAAACATCCGAGAAAACGAGACAAAGTCTACTAAAAAGGCGCAAACGAACAATTCACAGCTCTGAAGGCGGTACCGTTTTTTTAGTCCACACACTCTTTTGTTAGCAAAAGGTCCACATCGTCAGGAATTTGACGGAGTCCCCCATATTAAAGGCTGCGGGGTGCGCGCATGGTATATCAGGCACTTGATGCCATTGCCAGTAAAACATCCGAGTGATAAGAGAGTTTCGTAAGGATGTCACTTTAGTTTCTATGGAAAGTGGCTACGTATGAGCCGGCCTAGATAAAATGCGATTTGCTACATCGCGGTTTTTCAGCCAGGTCGTTTCCGACCCCCCCCCNCCCCCCCCCCCCCATTAAATCCGCTTATTGGTCATTGTTGGTAACACGTTCCAGCTCTCACGATGAGGGGGTTGTCTCAGTGGGTGCACTCTGTGGTAAAGCGGGGACTAAAAAACAGTGCACTGACTTGAGTAGAGTGTTTCCGCGTGCGCCGGACTGGTGCTCGGTCCTCGTGGCCGCGGCCTTCATTTCTGCAAAAACGGCATAAACCCCGGGGAATACAAAGTTATACAGTCAAAGGTTTTACGGTAATGAATATTTCGTATAACTAGAGGCATGCTGACGTGGTCTTGGCACAATTAAGTCTCGTCACTCTGAAAACATCGTTCTGGCAAAGAAATTTTGACTACCACTACAAACCTGACCTACAACTCGGACTGATGATGGTCTGGGAAATACATTTTTTGAGATCCTGCTGCTAGCCTGTTGAGTGTACTTTAATTGTGGAACTTTAAAAAAGACAGAATAGCTGAACTTAAATTAATAAATACTGGTGGACTTTTTAGTTAAACAGTGGTTTGCTTTTCCTTAAAGCAAATGACCTGACCACCGCGGCAAAAATATTGCAAACAATTACGTCAAAATGAGATAGACATCATCATTTTGATAGACCTAATTTGAACTATTACTCATCCAACCGCGGGGCACTAAGGCTTAGCAAATATTCGAGGATATATGGTACATTTTAAAATGCGCGTTTGCACTTTACGCAAAGTCGAGTCATGCCGGGTTCTCGAGTATGGTTGACTGAGAAAACAGATTCAGTCTCTATTAACGTGAGGAAGCTAACCCGTGAACTTGGTCAGTTTGTTTACCGAAAAAAAAAACGTTGGTTGCTGATTTCCACGCCTTCAGAATGTGACTTTGGTAACGCATGCCACAAAAACATTATATCTTTATTCACCGATGACAACGGTTTTTTACTATGTGAGTACTATAATGCTGAAAATTTAATTGCGTATAAAATTTTTGTGTATGACAGCTTTGCTGGGAAATGGGAATAATGTTCACGTTAACTCCATGCAGCATAACAGATATTTCCTGAGGTGTGAAGGAAGGGGTATATTATTTGTGTGATTTGTACTTGTTTATCATTAATGATATATAAACACATTTTCATCATCATGACAGTTTTGGCAGCCGCTTCAAAATCTGTCCAGATCATATTGGTGTATACAGAATGGTAGGGACATCACTTAGTCATTTAAATCATTTTCACTAGCTGCACTGCACGTCTTTATATAGCATGTTGAAATCGCCGGGGGCATGAATACACTTCAGCTCCGTAAGCAGAGTCCGGCGTCATGCCAACGGCTGACCCTGACGTGAAAATTATGTGAAATTTTTTCAGGCAAATTTTTGTCAACACAAATTTTCTGTTTCCTAGCTCCACCAAATTTCATTAATAATTGTTAGTTTCAGATATTGGAATGCCGATTGAGGAGTCTCTTGATAAAGTTTGCATGATACAATTCCTATGAAGAAATCTGAGAAATTTATGGTATTCTGAAAGACAAGCTTCAGAATCAAGCAAATTTAATTTATGCTTGAATTTTGGTGTCCCAAATTGTTACGGCGCCCGGTACAACCTCGATACTAGCATCCGTCACGGTGCTCGACTGCGCAGTAATGAGCATTCTATTCACCAGGTGTCAGTTGCGTCCCATGCAGACGAAAATGGCGGAAGCCAAGAAGGTGTTTGCAAGTTTGATGGATAAAGTTGGTTTTGCAGCACATGTAAGTGCATGTAGATAATGGGAGATGCGCCCACAGTTAAACTTTAGAAAACCATGCAGTATGCTGGTTGCTAATTGGTCAATTTTGTTGCCTGTTCGTGCACACACACTGGATCCATCTGAACATTGAATGGATTCATGTTGGCTGAGGGGACGTCAGTGACAACGTCAACGGCTGACGCCGACGGTGGCCATCCCATACTCCCATAGGCCCTCCATACGCTGGAAGCTTTTCCACGAATTATGACTCATACTAAGTAAACAATGTTGCTAAAATATCTTTAGCGCATAGGAGGCCGTTGATGTCTTTGACTTTAACTATTTCGTTCGAACCATGATTCCCTTTTGCAGTCGTTCAGTTGCCCTAATTCAGGCCTAATTGGCAACTGGCCATTTTTACGATGCTTATGCCGGGACGACGGGACTATTTGATCTACGCAACACATAGTCCCTCAGTAGGTACGTTAGGTTGCCTGTGGCATGCTGGGTGATGTAATTGCCTATATTTAATCAATCTGGGATGAGCTACGTTAAGTGGGTACTCCGTGTCCTTCTATGTCTATGAGTACAAACTAATGATAGCAACATGATTTTAATGATTTACATAAATGTGGTGCATAATTCGACGAAAAGCTTCCAACCTATTGAGGGCTTACTGGGATGACCACTTGAATAGTTTAGCCAGGTTTAAGCGTAATCCCGAATAGTTCAAAAGCGCTATTACAGTATTACATTACGGCGTTTTCCCATTGCTCCAAACTTAATTGTTAGATTCTGTAGCCCAACAACAAGCTGGGAAGATCACCCCTGTAGCCAATATCTTACATGACTAATTAACTCCATTCTGGCATTTATGGTTGGAGGGCCAGGTCTCGACTTTTATTCAACAAATTGCTCTGTATCTCCGATCACTAGATCGTATCTAGCCTGATCTGGGCTGTGCTGCTAATGAAAGTTAAGTTATAACATATTAAATTTGAACATATTCCTTGTCAAATGTTGATCATGTTTAGTTTTTGAATCACCAAGCCGCCCAAGTTCAACAGAAGTTAAGACAATCCATTCTGCCAGGTTTCATGCAGTTGCCCTTTGAAGCCTGGGAGATAATTTGCCTGCTTTTTGGCATATGGGACAAAAGACTGTGCTGGGCAGTTAACAAAGGAGCCAGATGTTATCGCACATTCAAAACCCCTTACGTGTGGAAAAGTTGCTGAACGACAGAACGCCGATGAAGTTATTGAGAAACCATTACAGTGTTTTACCATTGATCCCAACTTGTTCGATTCTATAGCCCAACAACAAGTTGGGAAGATATGACCCCTATAGCAAATATCTTACACGAATGATTAACTCCATTCTGACATTCATGATTGGAGCGCCAGCTCTCTGTGCGATAATTGCTCTAATCTCCAATAAGATCATATCTAACCTGACTGGGCTGTGCTGTTAGAATAAAAATTAAGTTATAACATATTTGAACATAAACCAATAGCATTTCTGAATTCCTTGTCAAATGCTGAATGTGTTTAGTTTTTGAATCGCCAAAATCACCCAACTACAACCGAAGTCACGACAATCTATTCTTTCTAAACGTACCAATTCTCTCTGGGTTCAAGTTTTACTTGTGTTCACATGTGATCTATAATAAGCCTGGTAGATAATTGGCCTGCCTGTTGTCATACCAGAGGAAAGGTTGTGCTTGGCAGTTAATAAAGGAGCTAGATGTTATCACACACTCACAACCCTCTACCTTTGGTACTGTCACTGAACGGGAGAATGCCATCATCAGATGCCTCACACCAGATAGCTCTTGACAAAATTTATTCAAACACCAAGTTTCAGAAATATCCATAGAGCCACCTTGTGTCTGATGTCCTCAGAAAACAATAGGCCTGGAGGTACTGAATGTGTTGTGTGGAAATTTTATGTCAAACGATTAACAAATGTGACCTCAGTGTAGTGTTCAAAAAAGACACTAAAACCAAAATCTATGACACAGTAACAGAGTTGTTTAAAAAATTGCCGAGTACCAGTGCTATACAACACAACACAACACAAAGTTGATAGAGATAGTCAGAGAGACATACACATTACAACGGATATTTGATGTGTGATTGTGCGAATGACACAAATTGGTTACTTATTTCCATATTGGTCTATCTTATATACAGTGCATTGCCAAAAGTATTTAGACAAAAGTACTCGGAATTCCCCCATCATGATGGCTGAGTGGAAGCTGACTTCATTGTTAATGTAGCCTTTCGTAACTGGTAACTTTTGTCTTAATATACTGTAATATTAAGTCATGTGCCAAAATAATTAGATAAACAATAATTAAGTGTTGAAATAAGCAAACAAATAAGACAATCCCTGTATTGGACAAGCTATAAATTCAAGAAAACCCTAATGATATAATTTTCATGTAATGATAATTATATATTTCTGATTTAACCATGAGACCAAACCGCAGCTGCAGATAATTATGCTGTATGTGTAGCAAAATGTTCTGTTTTTTGCAGATTGCTGTGCTTGTGAAGGCCACTGCAGAGGACGAACAACCTACACCACCTTACTTATACAGTGAAATAAACAGTGAGCAATGAAACTTAGCCTGTGAAATTCTTTGTTAGAAAACTGTATTTTTAACTTTGTCAACACTGCTTCAAAGTACCTACTATTTGTTTTTTGTTAAAGCTTCCATGTGTTTGATATCAGGATTAAACCCCCTTTAACTGTTCTCGCTCACAAATTCAAGTGTTGTTATTTCCGGTTGATCCACTAAATAGCTATTCATCAGAAAAATGCTAGAATAATTATAGATTTCATTTTCACCTCTAAAGATTTGAGATTACTTCCCTGAGAAATTTGCGACAAGCAGTTGTCAGTTACGTCTTTAGAGTGCATTATGTGTCACTATATAAAGGCACTAACAACAAGCAGTTGTGGAAAATTTCATTTTGTTAAATAAGGATTAAATCACTTCACATAATTATATTATAGATGCGTCAGAAGTTGTTTACATGTTTATTAAAACTGCAATCAGATGCCATTTGGTCTATATTAGTTTTTATATTCAAACTTTCAAACTAAGCCATTCATGTTCATTTCGTTGCCAAATCTGGCATTAACAGTCCTTTATGAATCTTACATTCTACATCGCTATATAAGTGTTATAGTTGTTGTTTATTTTTTCAGAAATTTCTCACGAGTCTGATGGTGCTTCCCAGTGCTTGTTGGATTATTTGCTAGACAGATTACAGCACAAGTCTCCATTTGTCAGGCTTAAGGTGGGTGTCAATGAGGGAATCAAAAATGACATGAATACAAGTTAGTTACATTTCAAGGTACTTCCCAAATAAAAAGGATACTAGATCTTTGTTTTTGTTTTGTTGTTGCTGCTATCTGTCATTACAGAGTGTGGTTTGGATAAGTATGCACGCATTAGAAAATTCGCCTATTTCCCGGAACTTTGTACTTAATCAGGCAGTCACCATTTTAACAGTGAACCTCTTTTTAGGTTTAAAAAACAATGCATTTGAGACACGGAAAAAATCACGCTTTGGACTGTGTTGAAGTGCAGAATGCATTGTTTTTATTACCTAAAAAGAGGCTCAATTTAAAAATAGGGGACCGACTGCATGAATAAGGTGTATAAATTTGTACAAGTAACCCTGGAATCATCAAGTCTCCTTATGAGCACTTATCCAAGTTCCTTTCAAGTGGAACAGGGCAATTACTGCATTACAAAGGAAACATTGGCTAAAATTAATTACATAATCATTCTGTGAAACTAGTGATTTTATGCACCCATGTGTAGTCGCATATTACTGTCATTTGGGCACTGGGCATTCGCTGCGGTATCCCCTAAACTCCCTGCAGGATTGTCATTAAATTTGGAAGGTGAAGCTGATGACATTCAACGACTTTCAGACTGACCCAACTACCAATATGCACACTTGTGAATATTTTAGTTTTCTATTTTTGTCTCTGTTTCTTAGTGTTCCTTGATGGATTTCCATGAAATTTGGAAAATAGGTTTCCATTAACCCCTGGCAAGGTCTTTGAAATCTGGTAAGTGTGTTCTTTTGAAAGTAACAACAGATGGCGACGACTTTCAGATGGACACGATATCGCTGTGCTTCCTTGTGGCAATTTTATTTTTTTAAATTTCTTTCTGTATCTTCCAAGTTTCTTGAAAGATTTTCATGAAACTAGTTGGCAAATTGGTTTCTATTGAGACAGTGATGACGCCTTTTGAATTTTGAACGGATTCAACATATGCTGCACCACCTGGTGGTCCTTTTATTTCCAAGTTTACATTTCTTTGCGTTTTCCTGAACATTTACCAAGTTCTTTGATGGATCTTCATAAAATTTAGCATATAATGGGCTCCTATTGAGGAATCCACAACTGGTTTTGGTATTTGGACAGATTTGACTTCTGTTGCACCCTCTAGTGAGAAATTACCGTTGCATCTGAGCACCCTTTGTCTTTACCCTTGCGATGCGCATGGTTGGCGCTTGTCAAAATGCTTTGTGTTGCTCTTGTAACTTTTGGACTTGGTTCTACCCTGTAGGTGCTTCGAGTGATGAAAGAATTAGTTCAAGGTGGGCATTCAGATTTCAGAAATGATCTTCGCAAAAAGTCAGCAATCATCCAACAGTGTTCTGGTACGTATACTGACTGATACAATCATTTTTGGTTGCATTTTTCTCAAGGTGACATCCTTATCATTACAAAGTGTTGATTGTGTTCTCACCGTGGATAATAAGTTGATCATTGGTCTATAAAGGCATTGCAATTGATGATAATCACTTACTTATAGACGGTTCAGGTTAGACACAGACATTTCTGATCAACGTTCTTGGATCTATGTGTACATGTAGTCGATAATCGTTGCATCAAAGTTACCATCCACAGGAAACCCACACTCACACACGGACCAATACCTTCAGTTTTTATCCAACCACCCTTTAAAACACAAACATTCTGTCTCCCGTACCCTCCTGGATAGAACTGATTGTTACATCACTGACTACCAAGACTATGTTGAAGAAGTTGACCATGTTGAAAATGCTTTGCGAGCTAATGGATACCAGGAATGGATGCTCACAGACCCCCCAAGTCGTAAACCTACTGAAAAACTCGATGGTTCCTCTGTCGCCATCCCATACATAAAAGGAGTGTCTGTCTGATTGCCTACAACACACTTACAGAACCCACGGAATTTCTTCATATATGAAACCCATCAACACTCTTCGATCCTTTCTAGTCACACCCAAAGACCCAACTGCGATGGGAAAACAATGTGGGGTCATTTACCAGCTGAAATGTGACCAGGATCCCAACCACACCTATATTGGAGAAACCAAGAGACCGTTCCTAACCAGATTCAAAGAACACCAGAAATTAGACAGACCCACAGCTGTGGGGGAACACATATTGGCTACTGGACATTTTATCTCCCTTGAATCGTCTAAGATCTTAGCCAAAGAACAGAATTATTATGCTCGCAAGTTAAATGAATCCATAAATATCAGTACTCAGCACCCTCTCTTGAACCGGAACTGAGGTTTACACTTACCTCCCGTGTATTCTAACATACTTAATCCGCGGGAAACTCCTCACTCATCGTTAAAGGCGTGGCCGACCAGGCCGAAATGTTTGCATCTAACCTGAAACGTCTCTAAATAAGTGATTACCTTCTATTGCTATGGGTTCTCACTGTTGTCTCAACTGGAAGACTTAAAGGAGAACACAATTCTAGTAAAACTGCAGATCCCTGGTTATTTTGAAAGTATATTTTCCTGCGTTAGTCGTTGTTACCCTGGTGTGTATTTGCTATCTATGAGACAATAAAAAGTGATGTGAACAGCATCACAAACAGTCTCTTGATTCTGCACTCCCTTCCATTGACCAAACATAATGTCGTAAGTAGTGTGTGTCAGTTGTTTGTGTTCAATGAAGTTTAAAGCAGAACCAAAATGCAGGCCTTTTGCTGGGCTGTTGTTCCCTGAATTGCACATTTACAGCAAGGGAACAGTAATGATAATGGAAAATCTCCGTTGTTGCACTGTGCTGTGGTGCTGTGAACTACACTGTGCTGTGCTGTGCCCTACTGTATAGTCCTGCTGGACTACAGTATACAGTGCTGTTTCTCACTGCTCTGTGCTATGTCACTATACTGATGCAGTGTGCTTGTTGTTTACAGGCTTTAGTGGTCCTCCTGATGCACTGCGGGGCAATGCACCATATATGTCTGTCAGACAAGCAGCCAATGAGCTGCTGCAGATATTGTTTGATTTAGACAGTCAAACTAGACCAAGTCAAACTTCAGCGGCTCCTATGATGGGTATTGGCAGCGGGAGATCTCAGACAATGCCTGGCTTTGGAAGCACTTGGTATTCTACTCAAAGTAAGGCAACGCATGGTGCGAATAACAGGCCACGTTGATGATATTGTTGAAAAGTGATAAGATATCCCCTTTGTATTTTATCTTGCCTGTCACTGCATCAAAGAATCAACTGGGCTGGTTGATGTGTAGTGCGCAGGACTGGTCGTTAATACCGTGGTAAACAGTAAGCACCTGTCATTAACTAGGGAACTAGCTGTAACTGTTTTCAAACTTGAACAATAAGTGTTGCTGTCTTTGAATTTTCAAAATCGGTTCACTATAAGCGGAGTTGTTGAGAATTTAGTCCAACAACAACAACAGCAGCAGTAGCAGCAACAACAACTACAGCAGCAGCATCAGCAACAACAACATCAATGAAGTAGTAGCCTGTGACATCTTCACGCTTGTGAGTTTTATGGCCTCGGCACTCATAGTGGGTTCCACTGTGGTGACTAACGGATAACATAGTCAGTATGCAGGCATTTAGCCATTTGAGACAACTAGTTAGCCCTCACAGTGCATAATGCAACTCTCCCAGCATCATATTTGGCTACAACTTGGATTTAACTTCTTCAACATTCATATACCTGGCCACTCGATCATTTAGCCATGTTATTTCTTTAGCTTTAACATTCTCTTACTTTTTCTTGTTGCAGAAACAGTAGGTAGTAGCATTGTGTCTGGTCTTCAGAGCCTGGCTGATATGGTTATTGACTCGGGAGATAACAGGACATTTAATGTTGAGAAGACACAGACTAACATTGGCCTGTATAATCCTGCTCAACTGATGGCACACAGTGGGTCAAGTCAACCACTTCAGCAGCAGCAGGAGCAGCAGCAGCAACAGCAACGAACATCTAGGCGTAAGAAAGGTAGTCGTCTTTTTACTTTAAGCAGCTATAAACCTTCCTTCCAACCTCCAAAAGTTTATTTAAGTTCCATCCACACACAGAATTACAGAAAAATTTAGTCCTGGAACGAGTTGTCACTATAGGTTTGACTGCTGTATGGACGCTATTTAAACTAGTGCAACTTACCCCACTTGTGAGAACTTACTCCACATTATCGAGGTGGGGTAACTTGTTCTAGGGTAACTTACGCCTCTTCCAATAGCTGTGTGGTTGCAAACGTGGGGTAAAGCGGAAGTAATTATCAGCTGCGATTACATACTGACTGATCTTGTTTTGCGCCTCTTATTTGCATTTAGTTGTTTATTGTCATGTACTGGACGACATCTTCCGCCTTACCCTAGTTATTGGATATGTGTGTGTGGATGCTCCACTTAAGAGTGGGGCACTAGTGCAAATTGTTCTAGAGCAGTATGGATGGGACATTAGACGGCTTGCTGTTATAGAATTAGTCTCAAGTTGTTCCTTAGTCAAATTAAAGGTGATTTTAATTCTTTGAAAGAACTGATATTTCGTTATTGCTTGAAATCAGGCTCTTCAAGTTGGCTTGACAGGGCGTGTCATAGTAAATTCTTAGTTCTTTGCATTCCGAGAATTCACTTTTCATATGGGTGAGGATGGTGTTGAGACCTGTTAAGTGATCTAACTCAAAAGATTGCTTCTTGGATGAAACATGAGTTTATATCGGCTTGTTGTTATGGTCAAACTTGCTAATCTGATGACAGACTGCTTCTAAGTTTATCATTGAAAGTGTATCATTAACCAAGTAAATTCTTGATACTGCTTTTATTATGTGGAACTCCCTTGTATTTGCAGCGAGGGTTGTTGGTCGAGCTTTGGGTGGCTGGGAGTCTGATGAGGACCAGGAACCAACAGACACAGTGTCGTCAGGCAGTAGTGACCCGGCAGCTGCTTGTGAAAGGTATACACCACACAGTACAAGCTTCTGTGGATCTCTTATGCATTTGCATTTCTACGTAATTGCTGTTAGTTCAAGTTATTCAATGTTTAATATGCCTTGTTTAGTGGGTTCCATTGTTACTTACAGGATGTTGTCCACAGATGTCTCTGTCTGTGTTTAAGTCACAGTCTGTGATGAAGTTAAAACAAATTGTTTGAGAGAAAAAAATCTGCATAAATTACTGTTCTTCTGACATGTCTAGTCTATCCATGCAACAAAAGACAGAGTGAAAACGTTCTAACAAAAGACCTGTATCTTGGTCCTGCCTTCACTTCCATTGAGCAAACACTATGTCCAGCTCAGTGTTGAAGATGACTTGTGTCGGTGAGTTGTGTTTGTTCAATGGAAGTGAATGCAGGCCTTTTGCTGATTTATTGACTTCTGTGTCTGTTGTTGCATGGAGAGTGAGTACAGGTCGATGAAGCTGTAAGTTATTAATGTAGGGAAATATTCAAGATAAGCAGAGTTCTGTAATGTTAGTAATGGTAACGTCAAAATGGTTGCTTTCCCCTACAAAATGCTATGTCTTATTAAAACCGTGAATATTTAAATTTTTAGCAAGCGCCTCCTTGTGACTTTCTGGAGAAGTGTTGCTGTGCAATTGTAATCTGGAAAAGAAATAGTTTGTAAATAAATTGCGGTTTTTAAGAATTAACACTACAACTTACCCTTAAAAATAAGACAAAAGTGAGAATATAAAAACCTAGTAATTCTAAATATTACGTAGTCGTTATTTGATAGTGAAATAAACAAATAATAAAAACTGTGCCTTGTTTTATTAGGGTAACAGTGAAAATTACCATACTCATTTACATAAAAATGGTCTTGCAAAACGAGACTTTCAAGAGATTGATGGTAACTGGTTCTTGGATGGTTTGCAGCACACTGGAGGACCGGGGTTGTTTGTAAATTTAATTTCATTTGCATATTCACAATTTAATGAGACTGTGCATTTTTAAGTCATGCTATCCTTGTTTTCATCATTTTTGTATTCATTTGATATCCTTGCTAACAAGTGTACCTAGTATTTGAATCATTAAAAATATCTCATTTATTTTAACCTCCAGTCGACAGTGGTTTCCAAATCCAAATATCAATCCAGTCCTGGCCATAAGCAATTTTGTTCCACGTCACGACTTGCATGCCAATTTTCTAATATAATGAATACATTAACGCCTAAAGATTGGTTTATGCTTTGTATAGTTTTCTCTACTTACAACCAAGGAGAGTTTCACTTACAGTAATCTGTAAACATTTGATAGTCAAAATTTCACAACCTTTGGAACATCAAACAATGGCTTTGGGTTTTGTTGAAAAAGTGCTGTAGAAACTATCTCTTCTTTTTTGTGAGTAGAATTTGTCAAGATATATTTGAAACAGATATTATGCAAGCTAAGTTTTATAAAAAAAACTTAGGCATGGTTTTTGTTTTTGGGTACTTCCTAGCTTTTCAAAACCAGAAGTGGCGGCAATTCTCCTAACTTAAGTGGTCAATAAATAATTGAAGAATTTATTAATAATGATTATTGAAAAAATTCGGCACGTGATTGTTCTTTGAAGCATTGATGACTGATTGACCCAAAAATTTTGGAAGTCAGCGGACCAGTTTCAAAGAAATGGAAAATCTCACAACAGGTATGCCAAAAACTTGAACAGCTGATAAACATGATTGAAATCAAATGATCAGCTGGCAGCTTTGGTTGTCTAAGTTATGCAAATTGTTTTCATTAAACTTATCACTTTTCTACAGTAAATCAAAAGATCTGTAAATGAAGAAAGCATGTCTTTCATTTCTTGTATTTCTATCAATGACATTTTCTTGTCAAAAGAGCTATGGTCCTCTAACATAGCTAACCATTGGACAGAGCTTATCAGCTGCTCCTTGTTAGAATTAACAGAGACTTGCTGTGACATTCATAGAAGGATTACTGTATTAGGTTTACAACTAAATATCCTTCGACCGTATGCGTCCCAGCTCAGACCAATATCCCGGTCACAGATTTCAAAATGCCTGGTACATGTGAAAGAACTGAGAAGGAAAAAACGCGCTCCCGCATAGCACTGAGACATAAACATGACCTGACTCTCCTGTTTAATACTGTAGTCTGACAGCCAGGAAACTTTAGTGTGAATCTTAGTTGGCAGACGAGTTCACTGCTAGCTGGTTACCTGGTGAACGTTTTTATTTCATTTATCATCCATAGTCGTACGACATGTAAGCTTCTTACCATGACAGCGACTGGGTACTCGGGCAAGGCAAAATTTTGCGGCAGTAAATATGGGTCATTATTTAGCCAATGAGAGCAGATGATTCAGGTGTTGGTATTTTCTGTCACTTGTGTAATAGAACTATGAAATTCAATGAAAGGTTACGTTCGCGAGAGTTAAGGGAATAGAACACGAGATATGTTGATTTAGGAATTTGTGTAGGGAATTTGTCGCATTGTTTTGAAACAGGGTAACAATGGCAGGAGTTGAAAAGTAGATGTAAGAAATGTTGGCGAATATTTGACAAATGGTTTACTAAATTGAAACAATAACAGGCACATTGACTTGTGATTTCATGCTTTAGTCATGCTGTAAGGAATCAAAGCCATACCTGTAGACCTTATGTAAAACCATCACTAATGTAGAAATTGCCCTGCCCTCCACTAAAAAGGGAACTTAGATCAGTGCCCCTGATACAGAGAATTGAGGATGTCAGGGGTTCTAGAATGTGGAAAATATAATCTATTGATGGAGTACAAGGTGCCCTGAAAAGAGTTTATTAAGCAATGAATGTTAAAATATTTCATAATCTTATGTGTAATGTGTTTTCATTGCCTTAACTTGTAAAATGTATTAACAATCCAGTGCTATTACATTCAATCCCATTACTTTTCATGGGAATTCTAATCAAACAAAAATAATCTTTAGACAAATTATTATTTTTATCACAAAGCCGTGCCTTGTGGATCATGATCAACCTCATTTTCCAGTCAGCTTGGGATGTTAAGAGCATGACTGTGTTGTTTGGCAAGTGTCCAATCAAGATAATTGTCCATTTAGACTAGAGGCAGAGTCATCTGACTGGAGCAGTGAGTGCCACCTGGTGGAGTCTTACTTGGCCGGTACCATGTCACTACCAGCAAGAGAAGAGATCAATTCATTTATCAACACTTTAACAAGGTACTTTGGGAGATGGTTCATATTTGTTGTCAATAACAAGAAATTTTGCATAATTTATTGTATTTTGTTCTCTTACAGTCGGTGTTTGTGTATGTTTAGGTCTGTGCATCTGTATCTCAAATAATGCCTTATTTTTAAAAGAATTTTGGGAATTACTGTTTTGTATAGAGGTGCAGGTGGCTGTCACGACTGTATGAACATGTCTGACATGGAAGTTGGGTATTTTCTGACAGCATTTCTTTTTACATTACTTGAACTTTTCATTCTGTAAATAATTATTTGTAAATAGAAAACATTATCAACAAATATCATTTCAAATGGATGAGTAAAAAGTTTCACTTTAATGTATACCTTAGAATCTTGGTGCTTGGTTTTATTCAAATGTTTTGCATAAGTCACTTGCCCCTAACTGTGGATGAAAGTGCAGCTTCACTGGGCATGACCTAAATAGGCACTGCATACAACAACACTGGAGCAGGTGACATTGCTACTGCTTGACTGCTGAGTCACCGACAGTGGGTACTGGCGGTATGCATTTCAATGCGAGGTATCCTAGGTTGCAGTATGGTGCAGCAGGAAATGAAAGGGAAAGTAATATGACCTTAAACCAATCTTCACAGTCAAACTTAGGCAGCTGTGACTTGGTAAAATATTGATTTCTTTTCCTGATTTGAATGTATAAATAATTTTGCACGTTGTGAAATTAAAACTATTGAGCTTGTCATTGTCTGCCCAATCACAGTGCTATATTTTCATTATCATAGATCCTGCATATCACATTACATGGCAAGGAGTGTTATATAATGTTATTTAAACTTATTCTCACATCATTACCAGCTAAGTGGTGATCATGGAGTACCTTATTCAGATTAATGAACAGTTATACAAAAAGTAGTCTACTCTCATTAATAGCGCAGAGCGTTCTTTATTTTACATTTTTATAAAAGTTATAGAGCATCTTGAAGTATACACATGATGGTATTTTTGTGTTACTTTGTAATTCTGTCACATGATGCAATGAATGTTACATTAAACTATGTATCGAAATGCAACTGGCGTTCAGGCATTCAGCCAGTGCCTGGTCATTGATTCTGGCTTTTTTGGTTTCACCAGGTGGGTAACATCTTGCTAAACAGTGGAATATATGACTACATACCTGTTACCATCACCTTGGTCACGTCAGCTTTCTGGGTAATGGTCGGATATAACGTGCCCAAATTTTGAGAACCAGTTTTCTCATCTGAATAACGGGCATCAAACTGGTTCTCAAAGTATTGGGCATGTTATATCCGACTATTGCCGCTTTCTGACCATGTGTGTGTCCGTCACCTTCCTCCCATTACACCAAACACACCCGAATTTTGTGAATGTACACGGTTCTATCAAGTGAACTCAGTGTGTGTCAGTTTACTAACACATTGTTAGTCCAAGAAAATAATTGTTAGGTTAAATATCCTGTTTGTATGCACACGTCTTTCAAGTTTTGTTAACATTATTGTTTTCAGTTGCACCCACAACTGTGAAAAAGCTGTGGAGTTTCTAAGAGACCGGCTACTTGATCATAACAACCCATCTGTTAATTTGGTAAGTACAAAATTAATATTGAAGTGTTTTTAATGGAGATTACGAAGATAGTCATTACTTATTTGTTTAATATGTATTATATTCAAGAAGCTTTTGGTCAAAAAGTGATCAGTCATTTTTGTTGGAAGTTGATAAGTTGTTCTTTTCAAAATCGTGGAGCATTTTATTGCCTACAGATATTAAGTGCTTGAGGTGATTTATCGAACATACAGTTATTTTCTATATTAGTGAACATAAATATTTTAGCTACCAAATGTCATAATGAACCTAGGCAAGGTAGAAAACCTGATTCCTCAATTTTGTCTTAAACTATGCGTCTTTTGGTTGCTTGTAAAAACACCAACCTGTAAGGACCTCTGTGATTTATGATACGAAACTCCTTGCAAAAAATTAAGTACCATGGAGAGGTTAGAATAATTTTCTTAGATTAGAAAATAGTGATTTCGTGAAAGTAAACTTGTGTTGAAACCTCTTGTCTGCATTACATGGGATTTGTAGATGGCGCTGAACGCCAGTCCACCTAAGATCTGATTGCCATCTGGCGCAATAGTGAATTTCACTGAATTAAGCACATCAAGGGTGCACTTCATATAAACGTTTGCTTTTCAAAATGCTAACAAATGCCAAGTTCAGTAAACTGACCCTCAAGTGATAGCTTGTGTCTTGTAGCCATTGTGCTCGGTGGTTTTTGTGAAGATTGTTTACAAGTTGTCCTGTGCGTTGGGCTATTAGTTCAGTTTTGCGCGACTGCTATTGAATAGATATGACGTCCTTAAACAAGGAAGAAACATTTGTAAAATTTCACACTCTACTGGATTGAAGAATTTCACTTTGATTTAAGATTTCGTAAAATAACCACATGTTGTTAATATTCAAGGGAAACCGGATGTAAAAGCAGTTAAATCTCAACAATTTCAAAAAATGATTTTTTCATTTTTCAAGGACTAAGAAATTATCACGAATGCCCACCCTTTCTCTTAGCAATGTCCGATGGTACCTGTTGTATGGAACTTAAAAACTATAACACCTTCATTCAATGCTACTTATCTCTTACGTCTCCTTTATCTGACTTGGAAGGGGCAGTTGTATATTTTAATAGCCCTAAGCATAGATTTTTTTGTGACTCTGGATAGTTGTATATTTTATAGGCCCTAAGCAGATATAGTTTTTCTGACTCGAGACAGTTTTATATTGTAATAACCCTGAGTAGATATTGTTTTGTAACTCAGGATGGTTGAACATTGTAACCCTAAGCAGACATTGTTTTCTGACTAGGAAGGAGGAAGAAAACTGAAATCAGTTGTTCAATTTAGACGTATTTAAATTTGACTCCTTTTGTAAGTTTACAAAATTGTTTGAAAAGTTGGCTGGTTGAACAGTAAAAATACGCTAAAGGAATCAAGTGACCTTTTAAGACATTTTAGTTTTATTTGTTTTATCTTGTGTTTACGGACAGAAATTTTTTAAATGATGTTCTGCTTTTAAATTTCATGTTGAATTTCAGTACATGATTGTACAACTTATTGTAAAGTTGAGCTTATTGCCCATAACTGTGGTCAAAACAAGTTTTCTTCAAATTTCATAGTTCAGAAAATTACGTGAAAGAAATTGAATTTGTTCTGTGAATTCTCTTTCAAAAGGAAACAAGCGCAAGTCATCCTGTGATAAGTAACATTCTCTGTTGCGGGTTCTTTGCATTGGTTATGCTTCACTCTCAGCATCTGGCTGCTGGCTCATAGTTTTACATGTACCATTGTAGCACTCCGGATCATCAATTTATAACACAATATGGCTAAACAGTAAAATTGTTTTATCAAAATTTCCATTAAAAGTAAACAGAACGAGAAGTTTACTTCTTTGTTTTACAGAGTTTATGTGGCATAGATGCCATCAACAAACACATGATGGAACTTTGAGAATTTTAAGAATGCCAAGTGACCTGTTGAAAGCTGTGGTAGAACAATTTTGGATTGCTGAATCAGCTTTTGAGTTATAAAGTTGATAAATCCTTTAAAATGGGGGATGTTTTTGGAGCCAACAATCTGTTCTGGAAGGTTTTAGGCTGTGTTATACTTCTGTTTTAAATGTGTGACAAAAATGAAAATGTGGTATAATTCGAAGATCAATGTCGGTTGAAAATCTTGTGAATAATGTCAGTTTTAGTGAAGCCGTTCTCAGTCTGCGTGGGAATGTCATCTTGACCCCGTTAATCTCAGACCACTATTGGCTGAATGTCATCTTGACCCAGTTAATCTCAGACCACTATTGGCTGAATGTCATCTTGACCCAATTCATCTCAGACCACTATTTGCTGAATGTCATCTTGTCCCCCCGTTAATCTCAGACNTTGTCCCCCCCAATCTCGGACCACTATTTGCTGAATGTCATCTTGTCCCCTCCAATCTCGGACCACTATTTGCTGAATGTCGTCTTGTCCCCCGTTAATCTCAGACCACTATTTGCTGAATGTCATCTTGACCCCGTTAATCTCAGATCACTAGGTGCTGAATGTTTAAAACAAAAGTATCGTGCAAATTTTCACGTAGACTAAATACTAGCGTTTTTTTGGCCTATTTGTAGTCGAAAAATTGCAACATAAATTTGTTGATCATGTGAGTAAAAAATACGTAAATTATATTTGCAAAAAAAGTTTGCTAAAAATTATAAATTACCAAAAGTTCATGTACTTTTTGTGGTACTTTGGAATAGTCATTTATAAATTATGTATAATTTATCACATGTGACTTGTAAATTTAATATTCATACAGAGAAGAAAAACACTGAAACTGAAAAAAACATGTCATCAATCAAAGCTAAAACTTAAGACTTAAAACAGGTTTTGTGAAAGCAATACCAGATGCTGTGTCACTTCCTACTTTATAACTTCATAAATGTTTAGAATTGACGGGCATTTTAATAGCTTTGTCAATTTTTTGCTTTGAACTTGTCTGCGCGAAGAAGTTTTTTTTCCAAACACACAAACACACGTTGAGAGACAGCTCAATTACTTGACTAGAAATAGAATATAGCAGAAAGTGTATGCCTGACTGGGAGAAGTGCATGACTTACCTCAATGGTGTCACTGAAATATCTTCTCCTTTGACTGCATGCACCAAGACCAGGGGCGGATCCAGGATTTTGAGTTGCGGGGGGCAGGGCAGAGTATTAGCCAGGATTTTGCCTGTCAGACATTCGCACCACCGAACTGCCAAATGGAATCTGGGAGAATTTTAGGGGGCCATGGCCCCCTTGCCCCCCTCCCCCCCGCCTCCTAAATCCGCCACTGAAGACAGTGAATGGGAAGTTTAGGATCTACATTCTATTTCATGTTTTAAACTATTAATTAAAACTATTTTTTGTGCCCTTATATGAGCTTGCGACGCACCTATTATTTTCGGGACATATTCCGAGCATAAATGATATTTCACTCGTTAAATATATTTATGTGAGAATATGGACTCGACCCTCTTATACCCCCATCTTTCGGACTGGTCCAATAACCCCTTGTGTAGATTCGCATGCAGTCCTCCTGCACTCGAGGCACTAGGACATTCCATTTCCAGCCTCACTATTGGTTCGTTTGTATTACTGCCACAAGTTTGGTCAGCTCCTGGCTCCCATAGGCTGATAATTGTCACGTGTCATAGGGCTCCCTTGTTCTCAAGAAAGTTATATTTCCTGCCATCAGTACTTCGCTTTAGCAGCACTTAGGTTCGAGCTAATCTCTCTTCATTTTTTCCCACCCTCTACCACCCTCTCCTTTGGGTAGTTCCTCTTACCTGAGTTCTGGCGCTTTTTATTGCCCATCTTTTCAGAGATTATTATTTTATCTTTATGTTATTTGTACACTCATATTTCTGTACCTTATCAGTCATAATAAATGACCTTATATCGCCTATACACGGTCTCCTTTGTATCTCTGGAAACGGAGCTTGTGACGCACCTATTATTTTCGGGACATATTCCGAGCATAAAAATAAATTATTAAATGGCTATGTTGTTGTTGCCTGTACCTATGACATACTTTTTTTAATTTAGGACAAAATAATTGTTAAAATAGCCATTTTGTTACTTTCCGGAGGCTTATGGGCTTGGAATTTTCTTCTTTTAAGAGGATTTCCTCTTTTTTGGTTTCAATTTCCTATCATTTGATTTCCAGTTCTCTTATCAGACATCTCTTTTTTAGTCATTTTGACTTGATTAGTGCAAAATACGTTTATTGCAGTTAAAATTTAAACACCACACAAAATATTTTTATCACATAACCCTATTTATTTGTAGAGCAATTAACATCACCTTGATAATTTTCCTCTTTTTTGTCATTCTATGCCCTGTGCTTACTACATGGCTATAATGTCTTGTCCAAAGTGTTGTTCTGTGACAGCTATTCCATAGAAATTATGCTAAAGCAAAAGTATAACTTCCTGAAATTTCTTTTTATTTTATTAGTTATTGTGGAATATTGAATTTCCCTAGTCCCTGTCCAAAGTGGAATGTTTACTGTAGACCTCTGGTGGGAGTGGAGGAGTTATCTGCTGATCGGAGGGGCTAAGTACTGTACAGGTGATAAGTCACGAGATGTCTAGATAAGGGAAACGCTGATAAAAAAGAATACACATCTCTTTTTCCTACGTATTGAAGAGTGCACTCTACAAGTCACACAGAACAAATAAAATAAAAGCATATAACTTAATTGACCTTATCTCTATGCTGTGCAATGGATCGGACAATGCGAGCGTCTGCAATACGTCATCACAGCAAGCCCATCACATTTTTCCGCCAAAAAGTTATCCTAAGATGACTGGGTTATCACAGGGTGTGTATCAGAGGTTTCAAGCTTATTCTGTGGGATAAATTTAGATCACTACGTAGTGATGCCCTTATCCCTGGACCCTGAGTGGGATTTACAGGTCTGGACTTATCACGGGATGCGAGATAGCCCTGAGGGAGATAATTCCTATGAATTCTGCAACAAACTTTGATGTGGGAAATGACTGCTGAGGATATGAATAATCTATTAATCCGGTTTTGAGCATACCGTAAACTCAAAACTCGTGAAACAAAAATTTAAATATTTGTCTGTCCTTGACGCTGGACATTCCTGTATGCATTACCGTGGATAAAACCACTCGTTTACACCTTTTACACACTAGCCTGGCAGTTTTCCTACATGGATTATACGCTTCTTAATTACATAGTTTTAACACGCTTTGAATGATTGTGTAATATGTGTAAAATTCTCTCCCGGGCATACAAGCCTTTTCTATTGACTAATGCATCAATTATCCGACACGTTTTCATGCCAAAGCATTGTCCGTGGAAAATATTTGTGTGAAATACTACCAGGTAGTTAGTGTTCAAACTACTATCCTCATGAGAACAACCAAAGATAAGTACCGCGGAATCAGTTATTTCTTGTGGGAAATAACGATTTGGCAGAAATAAGAAATAAACCCTACAATGAGATTTGAACCATCAGCCTCTCACCAATTGCTTTGACGACAGCTATTTCCTTGTCAGTAACAACAAAAATATTGTATTTCAAGCAATATGGGTAATAATTTGTGTGCAAACTGCATCATAGAAATGGTCATTGTGCTATCAGTCGATAACTTTACCTCTGGAACCTCGCACGAGAATGTGATATATCTCGATTTTGATGGAAAAATGTTTGTTTATTGCCTATTTCATTTAAACTTTAAAGCTTTTCAAAGTTAAAACCATTTAATTTCCCTTTGGCTTTGCGTTCAGTGAAAGGTCAGGATCTCCACTGAACGCAGGTAAACTTGACCATTCTACAAAGAAAGTAGTTCCTTGCAGACTTAAGAAGAAAGGTGTAACGGTCTATGTTTCTGAGCTTCTTAGAGTGTGAGAGAAAGGTCCTCGAAAGTTAGCTCTTGCATTTAGACCCCTCGCTGGACTTGGAGGAACTATTCCCCTAAATTCTTTTTGTGTTCTTGATTAGGGAAATAACAGCCGTGCAATGTAATAAGCCGTGTTTATTGTTTTTAACTGAGTGTGTTAATTGAACAGGCATGCTTTGCAGATATTTGTTGTGGTCTTGTTGTGTGCTGTCTATTTTAAACAGACAATAGAATTCTGAAGCGCTAAAGGATTCTTCAACCAGTACCTATCTACGTGTTAAAATGTACTTATTCTATGTGCACAATTGCTTTAAATCAACGTGCAGAAATGGTCCTTCAATGAAGAATAAGAATGTTAAAGTACACGTACCTATAATGTTACGGTACACATACCAATAATGTTATGGTACATGTACCTATAATGTTACGGTACACGTACCTATAATGTTACAATACACGTACCTATAATGTTACGATACACGCACCTATAATGTTATGATACACGTACCTATAATGTTATGGTACACGTACCTATAATGTTACGGTACACGTACCTATAATGTTATGCCACGTACCTATAATGTTACGGTACACGTACCTATAATCAGTACAGCTACTTAATATTTTAGTGTGCAAAATACTGAATTTGGATGATTGTTGCCGATTTCCATAAAGCGAACATGTTAGTGCAGGTACTGTTGACTTAGTGCGGAACAACTAAGTTTCAAAATACGTATCTGTACATGAAAATTCAATTAAGTTTTGCTGTTGCTGAATAAATGCATTCATTCAAGAACTTTGGTGTCTGAGCACTGACACTAACATAATTCATAAGTCTGGTCGCCTGTTGAATTGACAAGCTCTGATTTAGCGGACTTTGTACTAATCCCAAGACTCTGGGAACTGGGAGAGTCTTTCTGATCCTATACGCCTGTAGTTTTTGATTGGACATAATTCAAATTCATTATGCGTACTAAATTAAAGTATGATTACTGTTTATACATATGCATTGAAAAAGCAGTTGTGCATGTTGAATAAGTACATTTTAACTAGCAGAACGGTGCTTAAGAACCCTTTGGCACTTCATATAGGAAGCAATAAAAGAACATAAATCGTCTGGCTTTGTATGACGTCAGATTTATGTCAGCATTATTTTGTTAAATAATTCTTTCTATATCCTGTTGATACTTTCAGTTGTGTCCTAGTGGTGTTAGATGATCCCCGTTTTGTTTTGTATTAAGCCCCTGTGTGTGTTTTCTTCTACTCATTGGTGGTTGGGTGTTGCCACATATTCAAAATCCAGTCTTACTGTGCTGCTACACAAGGTGAATCAGATGTACATTGTGAATCAGATGTACATTACAAATCATCCAGGTAAACCAGGTACCTGATGCAAGACAATTATAAATCAATGTTTAGGAAAACACTTCAAAAAGCAAAACGCAACATCTCCTGTCTGTGAATAGGACATGAACTGGTTCAACTGTTTTTTGGAAAAATTCTGATTATTTTTTACTGAATATAGCTCATAGACTAGAAAATTGCCATCTTATGTTACATATATCCAACACTGAGCCCAGTTTTTATATAATCTGACACTGTCCATTTTAAACCCTTTTCCACAGATGTCCATAATTTTAGAATATTGAGCTTTCCAGATTTAAATTAGTCCTTACAATGGTTTAACAACACGGAAAATGTGATTAAAAAACACAAGCATGTTTCATCAAATGATGTGTAAAGAAGCCTTAATCTCCCATAGTGCATCACTTGGAGGAGACGGAATAAACACTTAACAGAAGGTGGTAGTAATAATACAGGTCTCATTTACACCTGTTTGGATTAACTGATTTTTCAGTCGTGGTGATGTCAGTAAGGCAGTAAAAACTGTTTTATTAAATCCGACAATTTGATATTGTTTACTTGAAATATTACTTTGAAAACCTTCACACATTTTTGGTAGGCCACCAGAGATGTTTCCACATGTTACCGCATTCATAATTAAGTCACAAAAAGGGTGACATGTCTCATTCATAATTAAGTCAAAAAAGGGTGACATGTCTCATTCATAATTAAGTCAAAAAAGGGTGACATGTCTCATTCATAATTAAGTCAAAAAAGGGTGACATGTCTCATTTATAATAAGACGTGTCAAAAGTAACCCCTAGCAATCGTTTATTTTTGATAATTGGGCCTGCTCATTTTTTCTCTGCTATCCTTACTCATAAATTGTCTCTTTGCCCGACTGTTTTTTTAATGGACTCTTGCAGTGAACTGTTGATTTTTACAAAATTATGAAATGATGTGTGGCAGTTGTTTGTGACTGAAAAGGTCTGCACATACTGTACAACTGCATATTTTAGAAGATAGAAATTGAGTAGAATTTTATTCTGGATTTTACACCACTTTGCCATTTTTTGGGTCACTTGGCTCAGTTAAGAAAGGAAAGGTTGATCTATATTTTTACCGAAACTGATGTTAACATCTTACCAAATTTTTTGACATCACAATTTATGTTGAAATCATTAAAACGTTGTCGCAGTTCTGTATAATACCGTTAAGTTTTTGTTTTGTATAATTTTTATATTTCATTAAAATCGTAAATAGAACTAGTGTTTGATAGTACCTTATTATTCGTTTCGCAGAACAGCATGAATCGTAATATCTGAAAGGTTTGTTTCTATCATTTCTGAGACGTGATGTTTTGAAATAAGCCAAAATATCACCATTTTTTATGCTTACACCTAAGGTATAAATTTGTAATAAAGATAGATTCTGCTATGGCCCAGATGTCACAGGTGCCGCTAACCAGAGTAACTGATCTGTTGACAATAGCAAGACTTAATAAACTGAGTAAAATGGTTTGTCTGTTTTTTGCTAATTTCAGTGTATTAATGTCGCACTGTCACGGGTAGAGTCTGAAGTCCATTAAAACTTTATAACTCTTTTGACGCAAATTCTTTTCTTTTTAATGGCCAGAAAAAGCAGTGGAAGAGACTGATAAAGACTATCTTGATGTGTAGTAATAATAAATAAAACTGTTGTGTAGTTGCTTGTAACCTTGTGTTATTTAAAACTTGACTAAATCACACTCCTCTCATTCTTATCCCGTTGTTTTTGTGGCAAAATATACTTCAAGGTATATGATATTCATAAGTGATCTATTTACTTCTCAAATAAAGCTACTGGTAGTTGGTATTTGCTTTCGTATAAACGTTACTTGTACATTGGAAAAGCATGTCATTTCGTGGTATATTATTGTTTTTGTGTTCTGGTCTATGACTGTAACTTTTCTCAGTCAATGAATGTTCTTTCATATTTCATACTCAGGGTGTATTAGTATCACAATGAGCCTATCTTTCTGTCCAATACTAGCTGTTGAAGCGTACCAGTTACTCCAAGGTTTCTCTAACATTCAGATAGTTGGCATGAAAAAACAAAAATGACCTGAAGACCAGCTGTTCCCATCTCTTTGTCCAATGTCTTCCTTTTACAGTGTAGCTGTATAATTTAGTCCACTGTAATGTAAGGCAGACATTGCCATTTTCTTGCTTTATTTTTGTTTCAATAACATGTAAAAGTGTGATATCATCCAGGTACTATGTGTACTGTTTCCTGCTGTTATATCACCTGTACAATGGCATAGATTCAAATCTGACACATGATTGTTGACCTAATGCGCTTAGTGAATACTTTTCTTGAGATCTCGACTATATCAGCTAATCCAAGATGCCAAGGGTGTGTAATTTTCATAGCTTTCTTAGAAATATCTAGTTGAATGCAGAAATTTATGTTTTAGCTCTGAATCTGAAACAAATGTTCAGCTTTCATTCTGCTATCTGCAGGCTTTATAATTTGTGAACATTAATTCTACTTCTGTGGTATTTTTTTGAAAGGTCAAAAAATGTCTTGGCATTAATAGCAAAGAGGTGCTCAACGAGCACTAATCTTTTGGGCATGTCCCTGTCTATACAGGCCAGAATTTATCAAAAAATTTATCATAATTATAATCAGATTGGACAAGGGCACTGACACACTTTTGTTGCATAGTTTCAGGGTAATAACAAGATGGCTTACGTGATAGTTGTCACGTAGACCATTGACTAATTTAGGGGGCAGCACTGTTCCTCATGCTTTATAAGTTTGGTGAGTTTCTGTCGTTCATTCAATTGAAACTAGATGTCACAAGTGTTGTGTTGATAAAGTGTGATTATATTGTGAACTTTGTAGGTTAAATAGCTGTGGGTTAATACAATAGACTATGCCTAAAGTTAAAGGTAAAGAGAGTATTAGAGAATGGGAGGAGGTGGCAGTGGATACCCATGAACATTCTGATAACTTGGCTTCCTTTCCTGAAACGAAGCACTTTGTTTGTGACAAGGACGTAAACAGGTTAAATGAGCTAAGCTTTGAGAGAAATGACATAAATGGTAATGAGTTTGTCAAAAATATTGGTGACACTGACAAGAACTTGGAAGAACCGTCTTTATCGAGTATTTTAAGTTTAGCCGACGACGGAGTGGTGCTAGAGACAAATTTCAGGAACTTCAATGATGGCGATGTTGTGCATATCAAGCAGACACGTGGGCCAGAAGTGTTCTTCACGGTGGCAGTATTTGCCAGCTACTTCAGCATGGGACTTTGTCAGGTGTTTGGTCCCTCATTGGTGGACTTGCAAGAGCTGTTCCAAGTGTCTCCAGATGAAATCACTTCCGTTGCCATTGGTGTTGGTGCTGGTTACCTGGCTGGCTCTATTCTGGGAGGAATACTGATCGAGAGGCTGACTCAGACCTTTTACTTTGTAATAGCTTCTACCGGAACATGTGTGTCACTGGCCGTGGTTGCTTGGATGCCAAACCTTCCTCTATTCATTTCTATGGCAACAATGGTGGCCATTTGTCAAGGGCTCACTGATACTGGTGGCACTGTGGTCATTTTGTCCTGCTGGATTGGAACCAAGCACGTCCACTCTCTTGTACAGGGGTCCCGTTTAATGGTGTCCGTTGGTGAAATTCTGGCACCATTTATCATGCAACCATTCTTGTCTTCTTCCCTTCCGTACCTGCCACACAACCAAACCAGTGACTATGAGAGCCTACCATATGATAACAGTTCCTATGACTACCTGTACAGTCAAGAAATTTTTTACACTGAATCTAGAGTTCAGATTGGAATTGTGACAGTTGCCACCATTTTAGTAGTTCCTGCTGTGCTGTGTGCCATCGCTTTCTTTCAAGCAGGTGGTGAACCTTTGAAAAGAAGGCGGTCTACGCCAAGTTCTTCATTGACACCTCAGCCACCACTGCGCTTTAGAATCATCATGACTACTTTGTTGTGTATTTTCTACTTCATGTACGTTTGTCTCGATTTCACTACAAGCTCGCTGATTGGCTACTTCGTTGTGTATGCTTTGAATTGGGAGAGATACAAGGGACCCATTTTGATAGCTGTTTACTGGGGAGCGTTTGGTTTTGGGAGACTGTTTGGTGTGTTGGTTAGTGAGTTACTGACAGCTGTGAAAATCCTCTACATTGATCTTATTGTGATGAATTCTGCTGTGTTGATCTTGCTGACCTCTATTGGAGCCCGCGAAGCTGTCGTCTGGGTCTCCATTGCAATACTTGGTCTAGGCTCTGGTTCGGTTGCTGCTGCTGGATTCTGTTTCGCTAGCAAGTACATGAGAGTTGGTGGTGTATTATCCTCCTCTGTTACCGTAGTGATAGGAGGAGCTATCATGGTGGGCACCCCTGTCACTGGTCACCTCTTTGTTGTCGTAGGGCCATTGAGTGTCGTCTATGTCATGTTTAGCTCGGCAGTTCTCTGCATGATTTCATTTGTTGTCTTACATGTGTATGCTTGCCATGAATGTTCATGTGGTGTGTCTGCAGAGGAGAAAGAAATACCTGTGACTGAGATGGAGACTCTCAATGGCAATGAGACAGCAGCATGATCATTGGGATGAGCATAACTTTCATAATCGTAGTTTAAAACATCGTTATGGTATGTGTTGTTTCTTCCATTGAGTGTAAACATTCCATCAAAACAGGCTGTGGTGACTCTGTGGGTGTCCACAATCGTATTCACTGGCAATTATCATATACAGCTGCAACCGGCCTGCTGAAACCTTTCTAGCATTCAAATTTTGAACGGTTTAAAGTATCGTATAAAGCTGCTTTTTTGTTGGCTTGTTGACATATTTCTCTGCAAAAAATCAGTGGTGGTCTTCTTCAGACTTGTGTGAGGGCCGTCAGGTGTTGGAGAAAACATTTAAACTATTGTACCAGTATATATTCAAGGGACAAGGAAATCCACATGCCAGATCTGCTAACACTGGGGAATCAATGAGCTAAGCTGCATTCCAAACTGTTGTTTTCAATGCAATGTCAATATAAAGAATGCTCAAAACGGTATCAGGATTTTTATTAAAAACTCAACGTGTAGCCTTGAAGTACAGGTGATAATTGGTGTTTAGTGATATTTCACGATATCACTTTCAAATGCCGGAATATTCCTTGTGTAATAGAATTTTCAAGTTGTCTACATCTTCGTCGTATTTAAATTTCAGTATGGGTGAATAACATCGGTGTAAATATGTATTTTAATTGGAATTTAGTAAAACCGATCTGATGACTCAATTTGGTGACTTGCATGGAGATGCCATTATGACCTCAGATTTTGTTTGATAACCTGGTAAAAATCTTAAGTATACACGAAGTTGATGGATTTTTTCCTCAGCAGGCAAGAAGATAAAGAGACAATAGTCAGAATTGTTTGATAAAACAGCAAGAGTTCGTCCATGACACGTAGTAACTCTGACAATACGTTCTGGTCATCTGCCTTAGTAAGAACTGACCCTAATGGTGCGATACCATACATGTCAGAATCTTACATTGATGTCAGCAGACTCATGTTAGGTGTACACATCACTACTGATCCATTACGTAATCAAAGGGCCAGCAGAGGCATTCTTTTGCATTCTACTAGGAGGTGGAGTAGCTATTGATTAGTGGATGACAACCAGGGTAAAGCCTTTGGTCATTTTACCATTTTGACATATCATATGGATCAGCTATTAGTTGCCGATAACAACTCAGAATCTTGCATGAATATCAACCAGCTAGTTAGGTTGGTCTTAGGGAAAATTGGTAGTCACTGAGCACATGCGAAATTTACATGAGACTAAAAAATAGAAAGAAAAACTGTGTGGTCAGTTTTGGGTGATCTGGTTGAAAGTTGGCTTGTTCAGTTGTGCAGCTGGTTTTTCACTTCTGATATCCCATTTTTTTAATTTTGGACAATTGCCAACAAAATATCGTTTGTAGGTGTCAGGTCTTTCGCACCCTCGTAGTGTTTTCCTTGTTCTTTCCAACCTTATGCAGTTTCGATTAGCTGCCCTGGACATTTTCCCCAGGTTTCATTTGGTTGAGTTGATATTACCTTAAACATTGAGCCCTGCATTTTCACTGTGTATTTGTCAATATATATTTATAGGTATATAATACAAAAATGGTTTACAGTTTATGATACGCAATGGGTAAAAATAATATTCATGACTAAGCTGATATTTAAGAGGATATTGTTTTTGAATTGTTGAATTGTTTCATAGTTACTTTGCAAACTCACATTTTTGTAATATCAAAACATTTTGTTTTATTAATTATGAAATCTTAGTTTCCCGAGACCAAAAATTTTGAAATCTCATAAATGTGATAATATTCTGTGCAGCTGAAAACATGTTTTATATTGTGAATACAAAAAATATTTTTATTGTTCGCATAAAAGTACATGGGCAAATTGTGCCAAATGTGTTGTTACACAAGTGTTCGATTTTTAAGAATTGAAACAAGTAATAAAATGTATTTTTAACACATCTCTTTTTTGTCTTTTTTGATATTTTAAAAAAAAATAGGCAACACCTATTTGTTGGCTCACGTCCAAGTTGTACTTGAGAGCAATCATCAGTGATCAGTCAAGTATCAAACAGCTATAAAAGTGTGTTGGACTTTTTCCAATTTATTTGTGTTGGCCTGGATTGGTCACTAGTTTGAATAAGTTGTGCTGAAAAGTGGGAACGTGAGCAGTCCGTAGTTTCTGTTTGTTTCACCAGTTTCCCATCCATCATTTTCAGGGTGTGTATAGTGTTTAATACGTTCAATTTCTGTTATTCTTCTCCGTGACTCATCAAAACAGTTTGTAAGAGTACAGTGTACACATACTAAACAGTAGTAACATGGCATATATGACACAGAGTTACCCAAGACCAAAACTCCTTCACTGAGGAGCCCTCATTCATGCCTGTCATCCTTATAATCCTAATTTCTTGTTTCTTTGGATTACAGATTTAATTTGCTTTAAAAACCAGTTTTGGGCGCAGGTCATTGATTACACTCCTTAGTTGCAAAGTACTCTATAATTATCGCTATCAATAAACTTGGTTTAACTTAACACCATTATCTGTGACAACACACCTTATCACAGGATCACGTTACCTGTTATTTATGTCACGTTTTCATTTATCTCCTGTCCATTAAGCTGAACCTATTTTCATTGTATCTACTGCAAGATGATTTGAAAAGTGTTTGAGAATTGGCTTTTCTCTTTTTTTGCTTCCACATAATTACGGAAAGTCCCGACAGTTCTACCATTCTTCCAGTAGACAATTTTTAAAAAAATTTTTTACCATGAAGAATTTATTTTTTGTCTGGTTTAGTGTAAAAAGTTATCAGACTGGTAAATTTTGATATTTTTAGTCAATTGAAGTTGAACATGAGATAGTTGAGGACTGTGATTAGGTTTTGGAAATTATCACATAGCTTTTGCAGCCATTCCAGTGCAAAACTAGGAAAAATGTCATTTAGTTACCCGTTAACAACTTCATCATTTTTAGGGATGCATATTTGTGAGTATTGAATGCACATCAGCATAATTTTATTTTTTTAAACAAAATGCCATTATAGTGGACTGTGCCCTCTGTGTATTGTTTTTGTTTAGAAATAGTAAATTAGAAAATTCTTATTGCTGTTGTATTACACAACTCTTGAAAAATACTTTACATTTTTATGCCAGTTTCTCCTTATAAAAGATATTTTTAACCGCATCTTTCTTGGTATTAAACAGTTTTAATCATATGTTTTTAATAAATTTTTATTGAGCAAAACGTTTTTCTCACTTTTTCCTGTTTCCTGGTAATGGCAATTTTCCTTATGTTGTTCAACACTCCTATCTATTTCTTGGTATCATAATCCAGATGTGTAATTCATTACGATAATAGTGAATCATCAAGTGAGCTGTAATTCTTATTTGTTATCAGTAGTACTCATTGTGTCCACCAGGGTGAGAATTTGACTTGTATTACATGCTCAAAGCATGTCAAACTTGGCAAAAATGTGTAAATGGC
>NMRA01000003.1:1210030-1334518 GCA_002633005.1 Phoronis australis | reverse complement strand
TGCCACTTCTGCGCAACTTTGGTGTCCTTCGGAACACCGAGACGTTTTCCGCCTGGCTGCTGTTGCTGCAGCCTCCGGAAACACATCTTTTGATCCCTCTACGAACCTTCTCGACGCTAAATGTACTTTGCATTCTCTTCACTCTATACACTTTGTCTCTGATCCGAACGGTATGGCGAACGACCTGGGTTCAACCCATGACGTTGTACATAATTATTATTTTTTTCAATTTTTGCGTGTTTCTTTATGAGCTGTGCACTAAAGGCACTGAAATCAAGTAAGATATAATAATAAAATTTATTTTGAGGTACTAGAGTCATGTTGTGTACACTTTAAACATGTGTTCTCAGTCAGAAAACAGTTTTTTATTTACGCCACTTACCATTATAAAATTGGTCTCGAGCTGTCCTTATAATGTAATTAGAGGTGACTTCAGGACTTAGAAAGAATGGACAGCACGGGAAGAAACAGACCAATTTCATGAAGATAAGCAGCCTAAACCAAGACTTTTTTGAGAGAAAGCAGGCCATTGGTGGCTCCTTAAAATTGTGCTTATGTAGTATTATACCTTTTTGTATTGACTTAGGAATAAATTATGCATTGCTTTCAACACCGTGATAATATAGACCATGTTGATCTAATTTTTAACAATGTCTGGCAACAACAAAATGAATATAGTGGAATGAATGTTTATAACTTTCACCTTTACATTGTGAAATAATGATCATTACCTATCAGCTGTCACTAACCTTCACATGGTTGCTGCCACATGCCAGCCATCACTGGCGTCGACCATTGGTGGCCACGTGATCCTGAGATCCTGCCAAGATGGGTTTGAAAGCTAGGCTCTCGAGTAAAACCAGACCACCGATAGATAATCATTATTTCAAAACAAAGTCAATGACGATTGGGAGTCTTGTGTGGGGTTTTCAGATGAATCCAAACTTTCCCCCTGGTGGTCACCACTCTTGCCGACATTGCTTCCGCATTGCCACTTGCCCTGCAAATTATTGGGAAATCATCACCAAATGTGAAACATTCTGCCACTGACAGCAGACAGAATTACCAGACGGGTGTTAATAGCCTTGTTTTTACTTCCAGTCTAACACAGCTGTTTGGCTGGCTACCTGAAAGGTGATGCTCAGAAATGTAATTGGAAAATGGCAGAAAAATTATAGTGGCCCATAGGTCCTGTAAACTGACCCAAAGATTTGAGTCCCGTGGGTCAGTTGACCCATGGAGATGTTTTTTTAAAAATGTATAATCTTGTTATTCATTGATTTCAAACCTGTTTTGATTTTGAAATTGCATTACCCTCTTGGATAAATTCTCAAAAATTGTTTATTGACATTGCATAACTGGTAAAATAGGATGAACTGAACCTAAATTATAAGAAAGATGAGACTGAGGTGCTCCGGCCATGATGGTCGAGAAATTGTGTGTTGTTCATTTTCTTTTGCTCTTTTTTCATCGTGTGAAAAAGTCCATTTTGTGGAAAAAATGAGGAATAAACAATTGTGGATCACTGGAAACTAAGTTTATCTTAGACAAACTTAAGTCCACATGAAACCATTTTCAAAATTTAGAAATTGTTACTTGAAAAAATGCACTTTATCCAACTTTTTATTGCCTTGATCAGATTTTTTCTGTCTTTGCCCATCTAAATCAATACTATGGACCCCAGAGGACTTGTGCTCCTACCTACAGCCTACTTACAGCCTTAGTTGGCATGTGAAAGCTGATGATAAATGGTCAATCTTCACCAAATTTGCACAGGTTGGAACAGCAAACAATTTACTCCATTTGTGGGGATTCCAACTTTGGATCCTCCAAGTTAAGCATGCTGCATATGGTGTGCTCTGTACACTTGCTATAAACCAACGTGTGATCAACGTTTGATTATTTGTAGCAAGGTTGTCAGCCTTGAAAAATAAAAACATTCTTAGCTATTACTTAGTTAGAAAAAGTGAAATTGAGTGGGTTTCGTGGGGATATCCTTGCATATGGGTGAGGGTTGTGACAGTAGGGCCACCTATTGTCGATTTTATTACTAAAGTTGCATTGAATTTTATCTTATCTGTTACAGCGAATCATGTTGGCTTTGGAGGCAGTGTTGAGGAAAGATCTAATGTCTGTGGATGTCTTGGGTCACCTGTTTGCACAGAAACTACTGTTCTTTCTACTCTCTCCGTGTCAGCCAGAAAAATCAAAGGCTAGAAAAGTACGTAATACTGTGTTGCGTTATACAGTGCAGATAGGGCATTTACTCCAGTTCACAGTCAAATGTCGTTTTACTTTAATTGATTATAGTGAAACACATGGATTATTTGGATAATTTTGAAAAGAATTGGAGTTGACATAAGATGCAGTGTTGGATTATGGAATGGAGTGGTGGATGGATGTGGATGGGTTGGTTACATGACGGCAACATCCCGTTGCTACCAACTTGTTCGATTCTACTGCCCAACAACTAGTTGGACAATTTAACCCACGTAGCCAATATCTTTCACGACTGATTAACTCCATTCTAGCCTTTATGGTTGGAGGGCCTTCTCTCTTTTGTTTGATAATTGCTCTAATCTCCGATCAGATGGTATCTAGACTGACTTGGCTGGGCTGATAAAAATGAAAGTTAAGTTATAACATATTTAAGCTTGAACCAATAGCATTTCTGAATTCCTCATCAAATGCTGATCATGTTCTGTTTTTGAATCACCAAAATCACCCAACTACAACATAAGTTAAGAAAATCTATTCTGTCCAAACGGACGGACTGGGTTTGACTGTGTTCATACCGCGTTCGGTAATTTAGCGTGCAACCACCATACGTTTCCTTTGAAGCCTGGGAGATAATTGGCCTGCTTGTTGTCATACGGGACAAAAGACTGAGCTGGGCAGTTACCAAAAGAGCTAGATGTTATCGCACGTTAAGCACCCCTCGCGTCTAGAAACGAGTTACTGAACGACAGAATGCTGTAATGATAGTACTGACAAATTTTTAAATAACAATATCATGCACTGTATATATATATATATATATATATACATATACATATACATATACATATACATATATATATATGTGTGTGTGTGTGTCATTACATGCTCCATATCAATTTTGCAATTTTGGCAACTATGGGAAAACTTCATCAGTTTTGGACATTAAAAATTTATTCTAATACAAAAGTTCAATCTTAGACCAATGTGGTAGGACCACATTTTTATGGTGTCCAAATGGTGGCTCTCCAAAGTTTGCCTTTCTACTGTTGTTGGAATTTGGTGAGCTAAGTCCTGTGAAGTGGGGTTACTTTATGTGGTGTTTTTATTACTAGTACAGTTTGTGCTTTTTTGAAATGTCAAGTTTGTTGTCTGTCTTCCAGCTAATTCGTATCATGGAAAAATTGACATCAAATCCTGAAGTCTTCTGCAGTGGTACAGACAGTGGACAGCTTAGTAATAAGACTGGTGATAGTAGTTCTATTCATGAAATAACAGATAACTCGATTCAAGTGAAACCTTAAAAGGGCGTTCCCGAATTATACGGCAGCAGAATTCTCCTTTCTCCTGGAGAAAGAATTCAAAGCACCTGACCTCATTTTGGAGATCAGGCACATGTTCATGTCTCTCATTGATGTCGGGACGGTGAATACTTTCAGATCATGCACCCACGGGTATTTGTCCAGTTTATCAAACTCTCTCAGGTCGGAGTTGCAGCCCACAGCACAGCAGTAATACTTTTTTGTCATTGGAAGGACCAACAGAGTAATGCAATGGAGAAAAACTTATATAGAATCAGACAATCCAAATAATATGTGAAACGCTAGTGGCATGAAAAGGAGGCAGCAATTGTGCCTGATGGATGTTTAGGGCATTGTGGGTAAATAGAGACTGACATTCGAGTGTAGTTGTGTAATGCAGGACAGCCCAATTAAGATTATGGTTTCATTATTCAGTACGTCAATATTTACTGTAAAATCTCAAGAATTATAGACAAAAATAATTGCCAAATTTGATTGTTCAACATTGACTAACATTGTTGTAAATTCTTGGTTAGTTCCCAAAACATTTTCTCATTGCAGCTGTCTTATTGAACTGATAAAGCCATATTTTGATGTAACTTATCTTTTGTGAAAAAATCACTTCATAATGTGTCTTAGTATGTTGAGATTCTATTATATATATTGTGTAACATGTCCTGTGACTTAAATCACTGAGGACTGTGTTCGGTAAACCCAAGCCACTTACAAAACACTTGTGACCTAAATCTAAGAGAAACAGCGACTTCTATCTTTTATAATTTAACATCTAACTTCATCCGCCAATCACTTCAGTGTCCACCATTTTCGTAGGGTATACTTAAAGTAAGTTGCCAGTAATACTCACGAAACATTCACTTTCATTTGCGCGATTTCGCGTGATCTTGCATTTTTGTTAGGCTCTTGAGTCTTACATCTGCCAGACGCACACCTGAACTGACAATTGTGTAAAACTCATTGTGTTACATTTAGAATAAATGTACTTTCATTCAACTTATTGTGGTCTACTCCTCCAGTAGTGCAACTTTTACTGCAGCTGTAAGCGGGATTATCAACATTTTGTTGGAAACTTGGTTCCTGATTTTGTCAATAGAGGGCATACTTATGAACAACTTGGCTATATCTTTGACATACCCCTAGGCTTGATATGTCATAGTGAATCTCATAAACCCCAACACTTAATCATCACTTATCAGCAAGTGATGGGATAAAGCTATTTTTCAGTCACCTCAAGTTGCGGTGTGTTCAGTGTTTGAATTGATATAAATCGGGGAATGAAACAAATCTTTTACAAGAAAAAATCCAGTTTGTTGCTGTTGAGACAAAGATCACTGCAGAGCCAGAAGTGTTAGTTGATGGACATTGTAAATATCTCTTTCAAGTACAGTAGGATTACTCAGTCTGTCATGTGGGCGTACCTAGGCTCAGGCACCTGTTTGTGAAGCTGCTCCTATATCCAAAGTCGGTGCATTAATTTGGACATCTTAGCAAAAACCAAGCAGCACTAAATTCAACAGCTTGTGTGTAATGGTTTGAATGTTTTCATCTTGATAAATAACTAGTTACAAAATACTAGGAATGAACAGAACCATACAGTTTATTAACAATGACTTCAATTTACGTATTCCTTGACTTAGATTTTCCACTTCAGTTCACTTGCTCTGAGTAGAAAGTAAAATCACTGATCCGAGAGTAAGCATCTGATGATCTCTAGCATCTATTGGGATCAAAAGCACTGAACTGATGAGGCACACAATATGAATCACAAGTTTCCCTCGAAGAAGCTATAAACCTGCTTTACGTCACGAAAGCAAATTTTGATTTACACCACCTACCTTTATGAAATTGGTCTCAAACTGTTCCCGTTTAATTGGAGTGATTTCAAGGCTTCAGGTCGACAGAACTGGCATTCTGTTACTGACTTCTAAGTCGTCGGGCCTGAATTTTCATGTGCACGCTTAATTTAAAGGTTAGTATTAGAATTGTTAGTTCTTCCCGACCCCAGAGATCACTTTCAAACTGCAGTAAGGAACATGATAAGAGTTAATTGCCTAAATAAAAAATGTTTCTTTTTGACAGAACTCGAAGCATGGGTTCAAATTCGCTGCGCATTTCACTCTGCTTAGTTAAGGCTGGCTAGCCGAAAACGAAAATCGTGAATGAGGGCTTTTATTCCCATAAACCGGCCTGACTCGATATTCTTTACTTTATGTTCTCTTAATTCCTTACCGCGTGATAGGATCCTATATTTCCGTTACCTACAAGAACATCGAAACCATCAGTGAAGAGAAAATTCGCAGTTAGGCTAATTGCGGTTGACCAACCCTAAAATTATGGATTCAAAAATGGCAACCGTCGAAGTTTTATGGGCGTGGTAATGCTTTTAAAGGCCTCAAAGCGCTTTAGTTACAGAGACAACATTGGCTGGTAAGCACCGGCTGCTACAACCTAACTTTCCGCGCGCTTTAAGACCGCTAGGGCTAAAACTTAGGTCACAACTGCATTTGCACCCTTCTACCTTCGTACCCTCTATGATATTTTTTCAACACGTATTTCGCACAGAATATGAGGATGTACCGTGCAGGCCTAATTAGTCACAATTTTGAAGTTGTGACAATTCGGGCCTCCACGATGCACCAACGGCTCCGCTGTTGCAGGTCGATCGCGGCGGGCAGCTGCTGTTCTGCCGGGTAGACTGGCGCCCGCAGGTTATAAACTGAAGATTATCGATGACTTTCATTTCTGGACAAGGTGCTAATTCACACCATTTCTTCAGAGACCCATTTTAAGATCCCCTCCAAAAGCCTTCATTTTGTCACGAAATTGTCCGCAAGGGAAATTCCGATGCTTTGTTCACGTTGCCGCGTCGGTAACACTGCATTTCTCACTGACATGACTAACTGGCTAATAAATATAGATTATCAAACATAAATGATGATACGGCTGTGAAATAATTGTGTTGCCACACCGTGAAATACGTCAGAACTACGTTTCCGAATTTCCTCTAGAGAAGATAACCGTTATCATTTCAAGAGAAAGTAACCCAGGCAAAGCTGTAAAGATTACGGTATTTTTCTGGCTAAATCCTTAAGAATTCCGGTAGTTGTTTTTTTAACTCGTAAGGTATCACTCTCGTCTCCCAATTCTGTACTGGTGTTAGTGTCACTTTAATGATATTCAATAGTTGAAGAACGCCTTACAAATGACAATTGAACCAAATATGCAGCACAATTCATAACATATCAGGGCAAAAGTAGTGCAATGTAGAAATCCATACGCCTTACATTTTTATCGTCTGCAAAACACTACTCTTAGTACCAACAACCGGAATTTCGTGATTGTGACGAGGTTATGGTCTTGTTCAAAAGTTGGCAAATAGCAAATGAAATTATACAGAGTACCGGACATAAGAACACTGATTCAACCAGTGAACAATTACTCTACGCACTGCAATAATATTTCCAGTATTTTGATCTCCACTTCGAACAATCCGGCACGCTGCAATATGACATCCAAAGCAGCAGAATCATGTACATACTTGTCCGTCGGAAGTACATGCAAACAATTTCTTAATAACGGACCCATCTTGGCGGCGAACCATATTCACGTTCATTCAAACAGAGACAAACCCCAACTCAAGAAACCATGCTGCCGGTAAGACTGGCTAGCTACTGTCTCAAGATCAGTTCAGTGCTCGGCAAGCCGGCGTGCAGAAGCCCTGCTGATTGTGTTTTTTATAAACATTTGTGTTAAGTTTTAAAGGAGAAAGCAACCTTTTCATGTCGTTAAAAATACGGTTCGTTGATTATTCCAGACACATTTTTCAGCTTCTCGTTATTTAATTAATTAGGCATGCCCTATTCCGGAAGTGACGTTTTGGGAGTTTAAAATTTCCCACCATTTTATTTTCACTAGTCTGTGTGATTTGTTGAGTCAGTCATTGTTTTACTTCGTTTGTGATAAGTTGGGCCGTCGTTTGCGTTACGAGTCAGTCAACATTCCGCGCGGCTGCTGGGTACGGGGATGTATTCGTTATCGTCTCGCGCACTTTGGGTACTATGCCGTTACATCGTTTTCCGACGGATGACACACTCTGCCGTAGGCCTACTTGGCTCGTTCGTGTGAAGAACGCAGTATTACCCCTTCGTGTAACGTACAAAGCAGTGGCAAGCATTCTCTGTCGTCAGATTACGAAAAAGATAAGTACCCGGATGTGTTGCAAAACAACGCCTGAAGAAGGGTGCCATACCGTCGTTGTTAATTCTCGGCAGTCGGCCCCGCCGCCACCCTCAGGAAGTGCATTGCGAGAAGCCTCGCGAGCTTTGAGACCCTTCAGCTACTGTCACCCGTGCCTTCGATCACGCCAGAACGTGCACTCCGAAAACTAGCAGTGGTTCGCCCTGTGCTGATGTTGTCTTCAGTCCAGAGCCTGTAAGCAGCCCTGCAGAGATGTTAGTAGTTCAGGCCCATAGCCAGCATTGAGCGAGGAATGGTTCGAATTTCTAGAATGGTGGATCTTTGATATTTTGCAAGTAGAGTTATCGATAAGGGGGAAGGAAAATATCAGACGGAACTTGTAATAACAGGAATGAGGATGCTATGACGGTTGTTCGCAAAGAACGGGACACAAATTCGGATGTAATGTGATCCAGCAAGAGAATGTTCTGGCGTTACCTCTTTCTCGATAGAAGGAAAGAAGTAATGAAATTGGATGACAGAAACAAATTAACTAGGCGATATTGACGATGGTCGACAGGAAGTTATCCAACCGCCAGTTATTACTGGGTTCGCTGATGCTGCTGATGGTATGGAAAAAGTTGAAGGTCACTTCTTAGAAGACGCCACCAAGTCGACTGAGTCTACAGTTTCGGAGGAAGTTTGCCACATTTTCACAGACAAAATGGAATGGGGAAGAAGAATATCCATGAAAAGACGGATCTGCAAGAGTTACTGGCAAGTCAAATTCCTATTATTACACCCGAGGAAGAAAGTTGTATTGAAATATGAAATATTATTGAGAATATTCCTGCGGATGACAAACCGTGTGACATCCATGCGTTGCCTTACGGTGCAATTTCTTCTCTTGAAATAGATGCTTCAGAAACCATCCGCCGAAGCTCTGCATGTATGATTGATACTGGAAGGAGAAAAGTCGATAAACTGGAAGACATAAACAAACCAGGCGGAGATGAAGATCTTCGACAGGAAGTCCTCTAATCTTCAGGTGTTCGCTGACGATGCTGATAGTAAGGAGAAAGTCCTGAAATCTGAAAGTAAATCCGTTGGAAGTGGCCACTTAGAAGACGTCACACTGTCTGATTTCAGTGGCTCGATTGAGCCGACAGTTTCATCTGCGATTGAGGAAACTTTCACACAAGACACACAACGCTCCGCTTCTGAGACTCTGTGCAGCAAATCAGACAGCATCGAAGGTATAAGCCCAGAAGATGCAAGTTTTCACAGTTTCGCCAAGTTTTCCAAATATGCCATTTCTTCTCCTACTGCAAACTTTTTAGAGAACACATTTATAGCTGTGAATTGTGAGAAGGACAAGGAAAATTTTCTAAGCGGGTCTGCCCAACAACCGTGAAGATATCTGACTGGACGACATTAAATCTTGTGTCACCACCTGGCCTCACAATCACATTTCGTTTGCGACCTTGTATTTTCCAAAGATTGTTGAAATCTCCGTAATCAGTAAGGATTGTCACAAATCTTCAAACTAAGAACGAACCAGGGGAAGTTGAGGATGCTCGCCTCGAGTTCGACAGATCGTCTCCTTTTGCAACGTTGCCTCAGCATGATTTTTGTCTTGCTGCTAGGGATAATTCAATGGACCCTGAATACGAAGGGAAAAGTACTAAATCAAGATTGCTTAACAAGCCATACATCATTGAGGGTATTCGTTCAGAAGACGTCAAGACGTGTGTGCATGTGCCTCTTGATGCCATTTCTTCTGTTTCAGAGGACACCCACAGAAGTTATCGGTGATTCAACGATAAACCAAATATTGTAAAACGCGAAGGACTTTTCAAGTGTTTGAAATCGTGATTCAGACGAAGTCGTCACGTGGTCAAGGACTGTGCTACTTCCTCCGGCTTTGCAGGCGCAAAGTTTCGCTTCACGATGGCGAAATTTGATGTGTTGTAGTGCTTGTGAAGACGAGAACACACATGCTAGATTCTACAACTGACGGACTGAGCGCTTTTTAACATCTTTAGGGTTTTTTATCATGAAATACGCTGCACCTCCGTGTATGTTTTGCAACCATCACGTTTCTGATGTGCACACATATTGAATGTAAACTGCACGAGGACAGACACAATGAAATGAAAGTGCAGCTGCAAAGTTTGATTTAAGTGTGCTTAAGCTGAAAGTGCGTTGAGTACTCTCTAACACAGAGTTTAATGAGACACTTCTCTTTTAGCGCCTATCTCGACTGATACCGCAAGACAGGTTACACAGTCATCCAGGCACATTAAAAAGTAACTGCGTTTATTGTACATTGCGCAAGCGTGTTTTTTCAGAAGTTGCGTCATGTGATTGAAAGTTTTAGGCACGTTGAGTTTTCCGCAAAAAGATCGTTTTTGGGATTCTTGTGAGAATGACGAATCCTACACTCGTCTCAAAGCCTCGGGATTTTGACGAAATTCTCTAGAGATTTTGCCCATGTCTAAACTTGAGACTCGTGTACAATCCTCTATATCAGTGCAAATGATGATTCCAGATATGGCAGCTACTCGAATGATGTAATATATTCTTAGGTCCAAATTGTAACGCTCTACCGCAATCGGTAAAAGTTGCATTTCGTCCTGTAAGCTTTATAGGCTAAAAACGAAATCCAATTGGGCCTTTTTTCTCATAAAGGCAGTCTCATTACACATCTCGCTGTTATAGAATCCTATTTCCGTTACCAACAACAACGTAGAAACATCGGCTACTCAAGAGAATGCCATAATGCTTCAGAGATTTCTGGGATCTGCCAATACGCGACACCGTGTACGCATTACCTGTCTCGAGTTGCCGGCTCATTCAGAACAGTTCAAAATTGAATGAGCGTATTAATGTTTTTAAACCCCAATGCACTTTGGTTTGAGAGCTAAAAATGCGCGCACCGAGGGGGGNGTCCTCAGAGAAACAAAAAGTCCGAAAATGAAGAAAACGAGACAAAAGTCCACTATAAAGGCAGGAACTACGGCGAATTTGGCGGATGCACAATTCATAGTTTTTTTTAGTAAAATTCGATTCCCGTCCCACACATTTTTAGGCTGGGTGCACGCACGCTAAACAAGGCAGGGGCGAAATCCAGCGTTTACAATTCGGCTAAAGTCACTGACCTCGACCGTATCACTTAGTGATCACATAATTATGTTGTACTGATTGAGATACGAGTCTGAACGAAAATCAAAGGTCTGATCGTTCTTGTAATTAATTAAGGGAAGTTTATTGCTCGAGTACTGGCATACTCGTCTTCATCGCCATCTCCCGGTAACTTGCTGATAGCAGGTGTTATAACATGTGTGTGTAGAAGATTTCAAATTAGTGCTAATCGTGTTTTCACTGTGGTATTTCGGAATGCGCTTTTTAAATCCATGTGCAAACTCAAAGTTTCTATTTTAAGGTTATGCAAAACCTTATTGACAGGTTTGTACATTTAATCAAATTTCTACAAAACTATAGAATTTAACTCAGCAAAAATATATTTTCTGAAAGCAGAAATTACCTAGAATTAGGTTGCCAATCTGCCATTAATAAGCTCACGCGACCATGCTTTTTAACTTTAAGTTTAGCAAAAAAGGAAACATTTATAGCAAAACAACAGGATCAATAATGAGATCAAGGAATTTCGCATGATACAAGTGTTCAAAATAAAATCTCAAAACACTATTAAAGTTCTCTAAATAATCGTTTCGAATTTGTTTTGTGCCACTATAAACAGTGCTGTAGTGGGGCGGAGGTGCACGTAGGCGCAGCCAACCACCTTTTGGCATTTGAACGTAACGTCTACGCATCGCAAGTTACGTTCAGTGCTCAAGGTGGTACGGTGGGCTTTGGTCGCCTACTTTCCTCTTATTTTACCACTACAGCAGTGACTGTAAAGCTTTTTTCTCAAACATCATGTAGGTACTATTTTCATAGTTCCGCGTGTAAAAATGGAACATTTTAAAAACAATTCCCAAAGAGTTTTAGAGAACAGTGTATCAAGCATAGTGTCTCAAGTGAATCCGTTCAACCAATTTTGAGATGTCGATCAATGGTCCGTTTTTCTGGGATCCCTGGAACTGATAATCAAATCAAGCACCGGCGCGTATTGTCCGTATGGCCTATTAGATACCCGCAACATTATAGAGTTTACTGGAGAAAATCATTGACTCATTTCGGCTTATTATCATGAAATCCAAATACGTTAACCTGTGGCCTTTCACGAACAATCTCTGTTACGGTTTTTCATGTCCCACGGGCGACCGCATGTCGTCCCTGACCGATGACGATTGCTACATAGATTTGATTATAAAACGAACAATTTAGTTGGTTGAACTAGCTCAAGCCACTGTCAGTCTAATTAGCATTCGTGTTCACATTGCATGTTTGAGGTTTTAACGTGATACCTCTTTAACTAGTTATTGTAACATCTCAAAAATCAACGGTATGAATTTTTAGGCCTGTAGGTCTTTCTAATTTATTGAGCCACTGCAATTTGTTTTTTTTTCTCGTCAATACAAGTCTCGTTCACGAGGTAAATTTCCTATTTATGCATTCTGACAATGACGAATATATTTCACTCCTGGGTAAGTACGTGTTCAGTATACAATCCATCAAAACTTGCATGCATGTACTCAATACCGTTTTGCTATACGAGAAAAGAAATGTACTTGTGATGCGTACGGAGGGAAGCAAAGGTCAAGAAAAATCGTATTCATGAGAAAACTACGTTTTTAATGCAAACACTCGTGTGATTCGTGGGAGATTTCCCACTAACCCTGAAAATAGCATGTCTGAGTTGGGAACATTATTTCAAAATTGATAACAAATGATTTCACAAGGTTACTAGACCAAAAATATCTTGATTCCGATCTGCTCCCAACCTATTTTGTAACCTGCAGTGCAATTGGGAAAAGGGTGGATGCCGACCCATTACAGCTGATACGAGGGGACGTTTTTGAAAGTAAAAGGAAATGTCGCATCACCCCCAGCATGTTCTTTATATTTTGGTATATCTACAATGACAAATTCCCAGTGGTGCAGCCTTTGACTTCAGAACCTTTCACGATTGCCAGAGAGGCGATGCCAAATGTGATAGGGGACTAGTTGGCAACCAAGTACACAGGAATAGTCTTGTTCAAGTTACTGCAGACAATCCAAAGTTCGCCGTAGCTGACGTTCCTTATCGTGCCTATATGGAGGAACGTAACACAAAAATCCTTGCTCTGACTAGTACAGAGTTACAGCCCATGCGCACCTGGCCCGGCGTGAACGTTCAAATTAGACCTAACCCTGGTGAAAAGGCTATAATTCAACATTTGATTAGACTGTCAGCACTTGTGACGTGCGAATGATTTTTCAAGGTTGAACAGAGATAAGGCGATGTTTGTTAATCGGTTATCTACGGAGGCAGCGTCTTACATAACGTGAATTCATCGGCGAAGATTTGCCATTGCACAGATTGATCGACTGCAGTTTGGGTCGAGATTCGTCGACAAATTACTCGCCAACAAAATCTAGTTTGTGAAATGCCCCTTGGATCATTTGACATTAAAGCATTGCGCTTGAATTGTCCAAAGGATTGGTTCAAGTTCATCGTAGCAAATTTATGAGAAAGGTTTCCAGCAAGAAGATATCTAATCATGGCATGCAGATGCAGGCTCGAAAAACTAGTTCGTCGGTTGGGACTGATCCAGGTTGTATTTGGAGCTCTGTCGGTGCTATTGGGAATATTTGACATGTACATGAGCTGGCAACCGTACAATGAAGAGCTAGCGATCTGCGGTAAAATGAACGGTGATGGGTCTGTCTACTATCCTTGTGAAGGCTGGAAGTATAGTCAACTGATAGGTGCGATTGGGATCCCCTTATGGGCAGGAAAATATGTAAGTTCACTCCTATGTACATATCAGGTATTAATATTTTTTTTCCGAATTAGTGATTACAAATCTCAAACGCACAATTCATGTGCGGTGTGCTTTGCATTTTGAACCAGTCGATAACTTAATGATTTTTATGGTTGAAACAAAATATGTGATATTTCTGTAGATCTGGAAAGGTGAATTCCAAACGCAAGAAATCAACTTCCGCGAGTTGTCCCCCAAGTATTTTCATTAAAATACCACTTGTCGATTTTGTAAAATAATAGAAGACATTTTGATCAATCACTACAAACTTTTTATTTTATTTTCTGATGTCAAACAAGATTCCCCATCTGGGTACGAGCGGGGAAAGGTTGTATTTATGACGATACGAAATTATGTATCACGAATTGTCTTGGAATTTCTTTTCAGTTTGTTGCGGCTGGTTCCATCGCTTTACGAATTCAAGTATCCGACAGCTGTCCAGAAATCAAGTTGGGGAATAAAGTTAAGGTAATCTTATAAATTTCTTTGAAAAGATGCTAGTCAAGTACGCACAGAAAACTGAGCAATAAGGCAGCTTCTGTCGTCCGATTCTGGGGGTGAAGGATTTATGATGATCGAATTTTGAGAAAATCTAGCAATAACATTGGCAGAGTAGCGAAGAGATGTTAAACGATTAATGGGTGATTGTTTTCTATACAGTGGCAATCTTTTAAATAAAATTCTACGAATGGTCATTTAGTGCATGTCATTGCTGTATAAATTCCTATTTTAACAGACTTATTTAATTGCACTATTGGTACTCGTCAAGGCTGTATGACAAGCCCTCTAGCTGCTATTTGTTTCGTATCTCATCGAGTTTTTAGAAAAACTCAATTCACGTAGTGACATAAATAGCATCTGCTACAAATATCAATTCACTGTCATGCAGATGACATGGTTTTGTGCTCTCTAACAGCATCTAACTTGCAACGTATGTTGAATTGTCTCAATGATTATTGTGATTCATGGGGTATGGCTGTGAATTTCAAGAAAACCAAAATAATTGTATTTAGAAATGGAGGTCCCGTAAGACACTATGAGAAATGTTTTTTTAACAAACAGCAAGTTGATGTTGTATCTCATTATAAATATCTTGGTATTTTTATCACACCTAAATTGTCATGGTCGAAAGCGACAAAAGCTCTTTCTTGTCAAGCAAATAAAGCTGCATCACGTGTTTTAAAACTACAGCGCAGATGTCGCGATATGCCCCCCTCATTTGTCTTTCAGTTATTTGATAAACTGGTGTACCCAATATTGTGTTATGGTGCCGAGATTTGGGTTTTTAAAGAATACGAGTGTTTGGAAAAAATTCATTAAAAATTTTGCAAATGGACCCTGGGACTTGGCAGTTCTTGCTCTAACGCTGCAGTATTGGGTGAATGTGGCAGATACCCTATGTTTACGAGATACTTTGTTAGCTGTATAAAATACTGGTTTAATATTTTGAATATGCCACAGAAACGTTATCCAAGGGCCGCTTAAAAAATGTTGTACAGACTAGATGAAAATGGTAGGCATATGTATAACTGGGCAAGCTCAGTCCGCAATTTATTGTCAGTGTATGGTTTCTATGATGTTTAGGTAAACCAAGGAATTGCGTGTCAAGAGTCGTTTGTAAATAGTTTCTCACAACGGGTTAAGGACTGTGCTTTGCAAAGATGGTAGTCCGATGTTGATTCCAATTCTAAGTTAAACTATTACAACAATTTTAAGGTTGTATTTAAACATGAAAACTATTTTGAAATTGAAAATCTTCCAAGAGTGTTCGTGCAAAGTTTTACACGTTTTCGATGTGCAAACCACAGGCTGGCAGTAGAAACTGGTCGTCACGTAAATGTGATATGTCTAGACACAGTGCGTACATTATGCTCGAGGAATTGTGTCGAGGACGAATATCACTTTTTGTTAGTTTGCGACGCTTTTTCCGAAATCAGAGTTAAGTTTATAAGTGAGAGCCCCTGGACAAGTCCCTCTTTGTTTAAATTTCACAGACTATTACGGAACAGCTTGTGTATTACTGACTAGTGTGCATAGCACTCCAATGATCTTGTTTGCTGTTTGTTGTACTTTGGGCCGATGGCCATGTGTACAAATAAAGGAAGAAGAAGATAAATTCCTATTCATTAAAATTCATACGATTGTTTCTAGAACACTTTAGATAGGTTCAATTTTTCAGGTACTGTAAACTAGCTTCGGTATCGCTTCGCAGTTAGCGCATATAAAAACATTTCGTAAATTACACTCATCATGTACTTGCGCTTTGTACTGGCAAATGCGATGTTTGACGGTGTTAAAATGTGAAGTCCATTTTGTTACTGCACCACCAGGGATTCAAAAATTATTCTGAAAATTCTGTATTTAATTTCGGTGGGTTATTTTGCAAACATTTGATAACGTACGTGTTTGTTGAGCATCGTTTGGAAATGAGTTGAAACGGTCAAATTACTTTCGTGGAGCTATTGACTGAGAAGCGCAAGGAGTGTCCTTAAAGTTATGAAACAGGCTCTAATCCCCTGAAAACATAAAAATAGAATCATTCGCGTATAAATAACTCGAATCATTGTGTAAAGAAAACATATACACCGAATGACACTGCATCCCCTTTATATCAGCGTTCGCGATTAATTTAATTTGCAAATTTTCTGGTTTCCAACCTCTTTGATTAAATAACAGCCTTTTTATCTCCGGCCTCCTATCATTTTCATGGCGTCATCATTTTACAAACGCGTAATTAAGCGTAACACGTAATAAGGTACCAGTTTAAGTTCCGACAATATTTGTTCAGTACAACAGCCTTCTAATTGACTCCTTTTCTTTGATCGGCTCTTTAGATCTACCCAATCAATATCAATCGTTTCATCAGGGATCATGTCACTTTCATTCGTTTCTCATTACAGCGTGATGCAATTTTTTGTTCCTCATAAAGGACCAAAACGTCAAAAAAGAGGACGATTGATCAACTAATGATGAGAATTATTGTCAAGTTAGGGGTACTGATTTTCAATCATTTTATTTTTTCTTGAAAGCTCATTTCTCACGCAATGTTTTTCAGACATATTTTGACACCCCGCCCTTGCATATCTCGGTGATATCATCTGATTCATTTTATCATCATCTTTTTACTGTGGTGCTCATCATGATACTACATCGCATCTTTCATTTTTATTAATTAGTCCAGGTCCATGTTTTCCGTTGATTTTACTAGTTCAATATTCAATTTCATCCCACTACAACTACAATACATGTACATGCGCGCACCCTTCAACATGGTGGGCTCGGATTCCTTACATTGTGGACCTTTTGGTTACAAAACAGCCGGCGGACTAAAAAAAAAAAGAAAAACAGCCGGCGGACTAAAAAAAACGGGTGCACCACTGTGAATTGTGTGTTTTGTGCTTGTTTAGTTGACTTTTGTCTCATTTTCTCGGACTTTTTGACTTTTTGCTTCTCACACGCTGACCTTTTTGCTCACTTCGCCAATTGGGGGGGCTCATTCGAGCTCCCCGAGCCCCCCCCCCCTGGGTGCGCGCATGCATGTATGTGCAGTGCGCGGGTTTTTTAATTCACGCAATGCCCGTGAATAGAGATACCAGTTTTTTCCACAAAGAAAATTCGTCTGTGAACTACCAGTTATGTGCGTGAACAACAAATCGTTTGAAATTGTTATCAATATATTTCAGCTGGCTATATTCTCGAGATTGGCAGCCGCCGGCGCTGTACTAATATCACCGGCTCTGGTGACATTTTTGATAACAGAGATCGTTTTGGTAAGTCAATTATTTTATTGTAAAACAGCACAAGCATTCCTACCATTGAAATTTGTAGCCTACCGGCGCGTATGGATTTTAATAAGAAAGCGAGTCAGTCATTTTTTAGGCAAGAAAAGTGCAATCACTAAATGTTAGTGTTAGCGTGTCCTCGCATTTGTGGTGGCAGATCGCATGGTTAGTTGTAACAACTGTCACCCGATAACATGCACGCTCATTCGGGTTGCGCGCGCACTTATAATTGACCTATCGCCAGGATTTTGATTGACGGCTTATCTGACCATTTAGAACGCATCATTATTGACACACCTTCGTTTCCAAGCCGCCCTTTCACCCGACAAACGACACCTTGCCGGGTAAAACTTATTGTTTGTTAGTCGACATTACGCAAGGGGGCGGAGCTTGCGATAGGTCAATTCTAAAGAAGCTCGTAGTTTGGCAGCTACGTCATTGCCACTAGCGGAACCAGGATGTCGTAAGGCGGGGAGAGGACATGCAGTTTTATTTTAAAAATGGGTTGTTTTTCTTTGGTCGTGCCCACGTGTAACATTTCTTTTCAACGTATCTGCGATCACACAAGTAGCATCTTGGGTTTGCGAACTTAAGGGTTTTGTCACTCAGTTGAACTGTTTATATTTAAAAATATAGTTTCAAAAAGTATTCCTCATATTTTATTCACCTTTAACGTTGAACTACATTTCTTACAGAGCCCCGCCGGTAGAGGACACATACATAATGGGTTTCCAGTTCTCAAATGGACAGTACCCACCCTAGCAGCAGCAATTGGCGTCATTCTTTGGTTATTGTGTATGGTGTCCGCCTTTGTGGTTTGTCTACAGAACAAGTGCTCCTGTCTGAGTACAGTGAACGAACACCAAGTACCAAAGGTATTAAGTATGATTTGTGACATAGTCATAAACCCTCTCTTGATGATTTAAACCTATAATCATCGTTCTGTTACCTGCTGCTGATGCAGTCATTAGCTTCAATCTTGAAAAATAGAATCACGAATCAGCTAAAAAGTCCCTATGTCATATCACAGATTGTATATTATGGTTCTCGGTGCGTGGTCTTTCCCCACGGTTGCTGCAATTCGCAAAGCGTACTAGGTCACTGCTTGAAACAGTTGAGGACTGTCGAACAGGGTTAAAGAGCATTGAGAACTAAATGGGAACNTATCGTTCTGTTACCTGCTACTGATGCAGTCATTATTTAACATTTGGTCATATACCAAACCGGGTTTGGTATACTTTTAAATATTTGAGCAATTCATTTTCACAATTTAGATGGAAATGTGTCGTGACGCCACGTTCTGTTGACATTCTCAGTTCAACGGTTATGTGGAACCCTTGAAAAATGCCCATGTTTGCCGGACTAATCTAAGAACATCATATCTCAGAAATGGCTTGTCGCAGAGAAGGTACTACATATAAAACCTTGATTTTATTTCAATTATGTCGACATTACCGATTTGTTATGGGTACTTCAAATTTCCAACACTAGAAATCATCACATCTCCATTTCCCGGTCCATATCAACGGACAAAATTCCCAGTCTCACCTTTCGAACGGAGTTTACAAAAAAAAAACAGCTCAGTTTGTTCCTATGATATTCGACAGAAACAGTTTGGTTATAGACTCGGCTTGAAAATACGAGTTTAGGGAACGAATCTATTTCCGAGATGTCACAAAGGTTACCTTGCTATTTTAGATTAAAATCACGATGGATAAGCCAAGCAAGGACAGATTGAAAGACGCTGATAAAAAGCAAGATATTAATGAGACAACTGAACAGACACGAAAGAAATCATCAAAAAGACGAAGTTTATCGGAAAGAAATAAAGCTTTTAGAAACCGGGGTGAAGACGCTGACAACGACGCTCACACATACGAAACAATGGAATTGAGTCAGAGACGGGAGTCCAATGTATCTGATATACTTCTATCGGATGAAGGCGAAACGTATCCTAAAAGTAAACATGGCAGGAGGCGAAAGAGTAAGTCGGCAAAGAAACGTGAGGCACGTTCTTCGCTGCCGCCAACGTCTGAGAAAGATCCAGGAACAAGAAGATGGGAAATAAGAAAAAATTCTGGCTACGCACTGGATGTGGAGAAAAGAAGAAGGCGGCAACGGTCGTCAGACGGGAAGAGAAGATGGGGAGTGGAAACAGAGGCGTAAAGCACCACACGCGGGATGAGTTCCGTAGACTCTCGCGAGTAACGCAACGTGATCGCGTGTTTGCTTCCAAAGCATGGCAATATCTCACGTCTCACGAAGACTTGCGAGATATTGCGGTTTCGCGAGTGTATTGCATCTACGGAATGGAGACCCGGCCATGGGTGAGGAGCTGCTACTGCCACACGGGGAGAAGATAAATTGGAGACCCTCTGAAATAACATGACAAATGAACGCCTTACTGACGCCACTCAATGGGGAAGGTAGCTGCTTGAAGAAAAAGTAACAGACTGAAACAAACAAGAAATTTAGGCTAAGGCAACTACATAAACCCTCTTTCCCGTCAAAAATAACTTTTGATTTAGACCATTGACGAAGCTTCCAGTTTCTACAAATTTCGCTGCCCAGCACCCCAAAATCCGCCTTACTGACGAGATTTTCTACAATTGCAGCAAAGCCTTCTGAACCATTTTGCACTGCTTAGCAGAACCTGCCTATAGTATGTGGAGATGAGTAAACCAATAAAAGTCGAAACCTAATCAGCAGGACCTCCGAAAGTCAGTCTTTCTGACATCATTAAATGTTGTTGAGATTTCAGTCAATAGCTCAGAGTTGTTTAAAAATCGAAGACTCAACTGTGCACAATCGAAATGGCCAAAAAACCACTGGCACCTAGTCGCATGCAGCCCCAGGGTAAGAGGCTTCATTATTAGCAATTTGCTGTGAGCTTTAACTGGCAAGCTTTGTGTTTGTAGCTTATTCTTCAAACAATGAATAAAAAGACGAATTTCTTCACCAAGCATGTTTACCACATGGTATTTACGATACAAGGTAAATACAAAATACCTAAGCAGTCCGATGAGTAAGGTCCACTGAATCACGTATAAGTTTTCGACTTGATGTTGCAATGGCCAGAAATGGGTGAAGCATACCCAATTCCTTCCTGTAAAACCTGCAAAGAACTCCTGTTAAGCTGCTAGTTATAACACAGTTACAACTCCAACCACTCAATATCACAAACTGGAGTACCATACAGATACAATTTAATGCGCTTGGTATGTGGTCACTCTCGCCAAAGGCGACCTGACAAAATTCTCAAGTCATCAAATGGGAACAAAAGAGGTCACCAAAACAAGGAAAATCCGCCCCGTGCGTCTGCGGAAAGTTATGCTCTTCACAAACGATGCACAGTGGCATATACTAGTTGCCAACAATTCCTGAATGAAAAAATGAGACGTCTAGAATCATGCCGAAGCACAAGCCACAAACAAATGTCCAATGCAAATGGCCCATGCACCACCCAAAAGAGAGCCGGTGGCGATTTTTAATTCAACAGAAAATCAGGATAAACCCAGCGTACAGGACACTGATTTCCTGTTCTTGCCTTAGGAGTAAACAGGCGATCCAAATACATAGGCTGCAATTGATTGAATTTGTGGGTTTCGCTGTGTCAAATGGATAAGACATTTGATTGGTTTACAGGCTCCTGCGACTTTGTAGCAACTTGGCATTTTCACCAGTTAGCCAGACAAAATCTGAGGTAGAATTGGCAAACTAAAGGTTGCCAAATTTAGCCGCGACAGTTGAAGGAGTGAGTCCAGCTTACAGATTTTTTAGACTTTTTCAGTTCATGGCTATTAGAGTATGGATTAAGGAAACTATACAATCAAATGCCTTTTAAGAGAAAAGTCAAGTAGCTCTTCTGGCTGCTCTGGTGTGTTCCTGGTATTCTTAGTTCTTTTCATGGTCCTTTTCCTTTTCACTGACCACTTAATACACTTGGAGTCGTGTGTAAGTCAAACAGTCTGCTATGCTTCAGTAGTTTCGGACTGTTTCATTCTAAGAACGACTGGTACAGAAGTACAAGGCAACATTCCAAGTTCAGTGATCACCGTGGAAACAAATTCAGGTGGAGTGATGTCATAAACAAGATTCAAAAGACTTAAATCCTTGATTTCCCTCCAGTCACTCAGCTTTTTCTCTGGTTTGCCAATTTCCACCAAATCATCTGGATCACCTGTGAAATTAATTAAATAAAATGTATCAAAACAATTTAAGGTACACAAACAAGAGATCATTACCAATGGTATTTCTCCACTTAACTATGCACAAAATTATTTACCCAAATGGCAATTTTGCCATTTTTCAATGGCTTATCATCTTTTTGCAAAAATGGGAACTTCAGTAAATGTTGTGTTACAAAAAATATACACTACAAACCATGCTTGTAATAGAATAAAATGTCCCAAATCCTTACTTTTGTGGAGAAATCTAAGAAAATAGAATTTCACTTGCTGGCCATATTGTGAGCTACATAACTGAAGAGTTACACTAAATGTAGTAACTAGTCTGTGCAGTCAGCCACATAGTTTGCAAGTAATGAATTCTATATTTATCATATTTCAGCAAAAGTAAAAAAATTCTTGCAAGCGTGTCTCCATTGCTGAACAAATGACATAACCCAATTTCCTTTGATACAATCTGAGTCAAAAACACCGACAGTTTTTAATTAATCTTTTTGGATATTTGCAAAATATTTGAATGAACACCCAAACAAGCATTTTGTAAGATACGATGTGATGACATTTACTTGGTAATTTTTAACATTTTTCTAGGGCTACTCATTGTAGCAAATTAAAAATGACCTCATCATTACGTGAATTTTTAAAATGTCTTATTTAAAAAGTACACCCATGAAGCACATGATTCTATCGTTACCTAGTTCATTTACGACAAATGAATCAGTCTGCACTCTCTCGCAGAACTTGTACGTCTCACAGCATACAAGTACAGGAACATTATACGCTTTGGCAACCAGCGCCACCTGTGAGTTGCCAACACGAGACATGACATAACCATTAGCAAGAATAGCATGAGATCCCAGGATAACTTTGGTAGCCTAAAATATGAGAAAGTAAACCAATGAAGTGACATGACAATCAACTTGTTAAATAAACAACTTAAAGGAATGAGACAGTGAGTGAATTCGGTAAAACTCCCATAAATTAGAAGAACGTAATGTCAAATTTTCACTTATGGCAAATGAATAAACCTGCTTTCTGTCACAAAAAAAAATTGGTTTTGATTATTTAATATGACAATCTATGAAATTTATCCGATTGTTCCTTAGACAAATCAGAGGTGATTTCAGGGCTTTTCACTCTGTGGTCTAATTGTCAAAGCAGATACAAACCCAGTTTGGCATCATGAGAACCAATTTTTATTTAGATCTCATAACCTAATAAAATTAGTCTCAACTTGTTCCTCAGTTAAAATAGGTGTGATTTCTCGGCTTGGAAATAACTGACAGTTCCTCATAAGTTGCGACCAGACTCTTCAAGCTGGCTCGTCGCGGTGCGTTATTTTATGTGCCGAGCATGATATCACAAAATATCAAACTCCCGTTTCTGCGGAGACCCCAAAATCACTTCTCACCCGAGTAAAGAAAAAGTTGGAATCATTTTTATAACACTTAGTGGTCTAATCAAAAGTTCGTTTCTTAACGAAACACGAGTATGTGGCCACTTTACCTCAGGGATAGTTTCTTGGAACAGTTCTCTTCATTTTCAAGCACTCGACTCATCAGATAGGTCGGATATCACCTTACCCAGATAAAATCTCTCAGTCTGCTTAGATAGGAAGTTTGTTTTAATCTAAGCAGCAAAGACGAAACTGTCTCAGAATTTTCAACCAGAGTAGGAGCACTTAGACCGAGACATGTGAACTTCAACACGGATGCTCAAAGATATTTACCTCTTGCATAATATACGAGAGTCCATTGATGAGAACATAGGAGCATTTGATTCCCCTCTTCACCAGACGTCTTAACATCTCTCGGCCTACAGTGTAATGCAGACAAAAGTGCATGTGAGAAAGCACAAATGTTAAGTACATGACAACTAACGCTATATAAATTGACAGAAAACTATTGTTCAGAGTCCAAGTAGACTATGCCTGCGCTATCAACATTTTCATCTACATTCTACAGTGGACAAGAGCAAACACATACAAGGTATACTGAAAGCATTAACATCCCAACTTTGTTTCAGCACTGCTACATAGCACATGTTGCTAGGAGACATCTTCCTAAATTTTACTTAGATAACCCTTGTGTTGAAAATTTGCTACGCGTTCATGTAATGATATGAAGCTGTATGTAGCAGACGCACTAAATCACATGATCACTGAGAAAAGCAGACGAAATGAGTACGCTATTTACTAATAAGGAGAGTGTTATAGTAGTAATGTTTCGACTTAACACATCATAACAAGTAAGTCAGTATTACCTTCCATTTTCGGTCTCCCATCAACAACGACCACTCTGAACTTTTTGCCAGATGTGTGGGCATCACTCAACACTTTGAGAATCAATGAAGAACTGCAGGAAAAAGATTAATACAAAAACAGAAAATGAGTTTAGAGTCCACTAAAAGTACTCTCTGGAGTCCATTTCACGAAAAGCGACTCAACCAATGAACTTGTAATTTCAGGGATTTCATCAGCAACACTAGTGTCACTTTCCAAGTGTGTTTCAGAATCATGGTTGTAAGCTCCATCTAGTGACATCACAGATAACTTGATGACTTGTGAACAATGTGATGAGCTCACCACCAGTAAAAGCTCAGGGGTACACTGCAATATGCTTTTTAGTTCAAGTATGACTAAAAGACAACCATATGATAAATTGATTCAGAAGTGACCTGCAAATGCATCAAATGATACACATGGATGTTTATCCAATCTTTTGTGCAAAAAGATTCTCAAGGCGCATGCCATCCGATTATGCTGCGTTCTGTACACCCAAGAAATTCACAAAAGCGCGATATTACCCACGACTTTGCGAGATGTCGCTGTGCATTTACAAGTGAAGCTCGTGGTCACAATAGTTTTACTTGCTAAATTCTTGCCTCTATGGAACGCAACACAAGTTTATACACATCTCAAAGAGTCCAGTGATGCTAGCGGACGCTAACAACCAGATTACACAATACATTGGAAAAAAACGACCACTAGTGCAACTAGTGATTAAATTGTACAGGAGTGATATCCACTGAATTATAATATATTATCAAAGACTTAATGTACTTTTCTGCAGTAAGCAATAGTGGGATATAACGTGGCCACATATTGCGAACCAGTTTGATGACCATCATTTGGTAGAAAAAACTGGTTCTCAAAATTCAGGCACGGTATATCCAACTATGATCAGCTTACATAATTTTTCTGATATAAATGTGCATAGAGCAAAACAGAATCACGGACTTAAAGTAAGGTTACCTTCATTACCATAGATCAAATTTCTTAAACAATTTTTAAAGTAGAGTGTAAAAAGATAAATTTTCAAAAATCCTCAATCACAAAATCTTATTACATGCATGAAAGTAATGCCCAAATGACTGCTTTTTTCTAGAAGATTGCCGAATTTTCCACAAAGATTTTTTTGGCCCAAAGCTTCTAAATTCTGTTTCCTTATTCCATTTAGCGACAAAAGCATGTCTGGGATATTATTTTGAGGACTTTTAGTCCGAGAGCTCAGCAGTCAAAATTCACGACTTACATTTTTTCAAGGAATGTTGACATCTTTATTTTTGACTGTGGAGTTCTTGGGATTAAAGGAAATCCCAGATACTCATTTGTAGCAAATAGAATAAAGAAACAGAATTTGCAATTTTCATATGGAAATTAAGGTGATCACCGAGAAAATCAAGTTTTTTTTTAGAAAAGATGCAGCCATTTGTTTCTGAGCATTATTTTTGTGCACATAAAAAGTTCTGTGACTACCAAGTATTTTTAAAATAATAGTTGATGGGTCTGCTATAATGCTTAAAATGTTTTTAAGAAATTTTATTGTTGGAATAACCATATTGTTGGGATAACCATAAGACTTGTTACATTTCGAGAAACAGACTCCAGAATACCTTTCATCAAGTGCTGTAAATAAATAAGCATAGAAATACATCTTTTGAGTCAGACGTACTTTTGGAGACAGGAGGACCATAAATGTAAAGTGTGACAGTGATATTGACATGTCATGACCACTGATATGACTGTGTAGTTGACAATAGAGTTTTAAGTACCAATGGGACAGTTAGTTAAGTTTAATTATGTATATAAGCTGCAAATGTGCTCAAACAAACTGTTCTTTTTCATAAACCCTTGTTTTTGGTCCCCACTTACTGACACAAACTGTAGAAATTTTTTAACTGTGTGGCTCCGAAAGTAAGCTTACATTCGGAAAATTTTCTGAATACAAGCCAGTGGGCCTTTATTTGAGTGGCCTGTTTGGTACAAAATGATGAGTTGCAGACTGTAGACTTTAAGTTAAAAACCTACCAAGCGTAAACTACGATGACATCTCCGTCAACTATTTTGTCATTGGCATAGTTTTTGATAGCCTCTCCAGCCAGAACAATCTTTTCCTGGATAAAACTATCAATACAACCATACAGGTTCTGCTTAGCCTGAAAATAGACAAATCATAATTTCAACACTCAATTTGTAGGAGAAACGAAACAATCCATAAAACAATTTCATTTGACCTGGTGCTGAACAAGGGATTATCTGTTTACATCAGCATATGGACCTAGAGTTAACATACTTGTGGTCTATCTTAAACTGACTTGGACTTAATAATGAATGGCCTCAAGCTGCAACTGAGACAAGATCAAGTTTGGGCAAGAAATATGAAGCATTGACCATTATATTTCTTGTACCAGATTCGTGATTTTGGGACAGTTCTCTAGGTTTGAATTTTCATTTCAGGCACACCGTTTGTATTTCAGGGTTGTAAATCATTTTTGAAAGGAACTGATTCATATCCAAGGTCTGGGCAATGCTTTGATGGAGTCGTTAAACCACTGACTATTTGATAAGTCACAAAATAACAAAATGAGCCTACCTCAGAATCAGAGACATCTCTGGAGGAGTGCGTGACATGGTATTTCAAATACTTAATGGCATTTCCCATGCTCACTGACAGAGGGCGACACTGCACAAGAAAACTGTAAGAAAAGAAACTACCATGATTTTACAAGAAAAGACATGAAATTTCACTTACTAAGACAATTTTTTAACCAGAAACGTATTTCATTCACTTCCAAAAATATAGTCAAACATAGGATTAAGCTAAAAACTACAGCCTCTACTTTACCTGATATTCAATTTGATTTTGGCGTCAAGATCTCTTGACAATTCCTTGTGAACTGGAGTAACGTAGTCTTCTATGACCTGCGGAGAAACATGCTTTTGTTATGTCATACAACCCTGACTTTCATAAGNTCAAGGGTAGTTTCAGACACTTGCATGAAATTAGGGGCACAAAAAACACGAAAATTGAACAAAGTTTCTTTTTTGTAGAAACGTTTGTCAAAATGCATCAACGTTAAATCTTGACAAATTACAAAGTAGCCGATTGAACATGCCTTTCAGTTCAGCAAAAGTCGCCATGCTGGTGCTGCCAGAAATGAGACGAAGTCCAACGGGAACTGTGAGCACATTTATCACTTAATGAGTAACAACTGCGAGGCTGAAATTTGGTGAACACTGTTAAATCGTGCAGAATAGTAAGTAAAGATATGTTTAACTAAATTTCACCGTAATTTGTTGGCGAAAACAATTTACACAAAGTTTTAAACTCGTAACTTATCCCGCTGTCCTCCAATATGGCCGACGCGATCCAAACAAAGTGACTCCGAAATTTCGCCACACAACTTGCAATAACTTTACACTGCTTGCCCCGATTTTGATACTTTTTCGATTTTTACTGAGTAGACTGTACTACCTTTCCGATGAAAGCAAAGTACTTTTTCAAAACCAGAAAAAAAAAATAAAACCGAAAAAAAATTGGTTCGACCCATATTGGTTCCTAGGTTCGACCGGCCTACGTAAGGAACTAAACACCAATGCTATATTAACATACTAAGTACGCCTAAAATTCCAAAAAAATCAACGACCACTAACTACAAACTATAAATACACTGCATATGCAAACGAATCACGAGATATTACTAATAAAACAAAAAAATGAAGACTTTTCAAGCAAGCGATAGCACATTCAGTTACAAGGAAAAAATGGCGGCGTTCAGGACAAGTGCCGGAAATGTGGGTACGGAAATAACCGATGACAGCCGGTAATTATACGCTCACAGAGAAGGGTCAAATACTGTTAAAAAATCGCTTTTGGCAAGAAAGGCGAAACGAATATAAAGAAAGGGTGTCGAAAATAAAAATTTATGTAGTAAGTATTTTCGTATACTGGAACCAGAGAAGGACTTTAATGAATGGCCTCAAGCTGCAACTGAGACAAGATCAAGATTGGGCAAGAAATATGAAGCATTTTCAATTATATTTCTTGTACCAGATTCGTGATTTTGGGACAGTTCTCTGGGTTTGAACTTCCATTTCAGGCACACCGTTTGTATTTCAGGGTTGTAAATCATTTTTGAAAGGAACTATTCATATCCAAGGTCTGGGCAAGGCTTTGATGGAGTTGTTAAACCACTGACTGTTTGATAAGTCACAAAATAACAAAATGAGCCTACCTCAGAATCAGAGACATCTCTGGAGGAGTGCGTGACATGGTATTTCAAATACTTAATGGCATTTCCCATGCTCACTGACAGAGGGCGACACTGTACAAGAAAACTGTAAGAAAAGAAATTACCATGATTTTACAAGAAATGACATGAAATTTCACTTACTAAGTCAATTTTTTAACCAGAAACGTATTTCATTCACTTCCAAAAATATAGTCAAACATAGGATTATGCTAAAAACTACAGCCTCTACTTTACCTGATATTCAATTTGATTTTGGCGTCAAGATCTCTTGACAGTTCCTTGTGAACTGGAGTAACGTAGTCTTCTATGACCTGCGGAGAAACATGCTTTTGTTATGTCATACAACCCTGACTTTCATAAGTGTGCCAACAGCAGTCAGTGCTGAAAAATGTTTTAAGAAGAATGTTGCGTTACCCATTCAAGTAGTATAATGATGACGAACGTTTGTAAAGGATATGATGAAAAAAAGCCAAGGCTACCAATGACAACTTTTTGGTCTTGTACTTTTGTAAGACAATGCAGTACACTCCATGAAGTCTGTTTTTTTTTTGAAAACTGAGTCGGTGGTGTGGTATTTTTTAGTAGCCCGCTTTTTCCAAATAAAGCGCCTGAGATGAGCATAAATAATGCAAGATTTGTTTTTTTACTCAGCAAATCCTGACGTTTCAAACCTTGGTTACACTTGCTACAAAAAATGTGCTTTTGAGCAGATTTTCAAAAAAAAAAACATGAGACCTAGCCTGACATTGATATTTAGACAGTGAGCACAAGTCTAAAAATGAGTCAGGATACAGACCAGAATCAACTATGTATTTTTGGCCTTATTGGGACTTTACACTCCATCAAGTCTTACAGCTAAGGGTTAGATGCAGCTAAAACTATAAGCCAAGTATCAAATACTAATATTACACTATCCTCTCCTCCTTGTCATTCATCAAAGTCGATACCAGGAACAATTTAGGAGATTTCATCTGTGGCATTGTTGCCAGTTTTTCAGATGCACTGTGAGACAGTAGTTGGCTCATAAACATTCGGTGACATCCCAGATAACTTGTGAACGCGTAAACTGATTTATAATTAGCATTCACCATGATATGATTTAACTTCAGCGTGATCAAATGGTGCACACCTTGACAATCTTTTGTGCATAAGATTGCTACTGTGAACTAATTGGATGCCTTATGAGGCTTGCTTTCATTCTTTTATTGTTCTGTGAAGGTTGCTTTGTTGGGCACACACCAAAAAACCTGTTGTGGTGGACCCATGCATTCAATTGTGGTGCACTCAAGTGACAGGTGTTGTTTACCTGTGATGACAAGGGATGTTAATGAGCCAACAACTGTCCAACAATGCATTTGAAATACGATAGCAGCATCGTGGATAAAATGCACCAAATTGAGCGAGCGGTTCATGGGAGGCGCACCACCGAAAAAAGTGGGGGCTAAAGCCCCCTCAGCGCCCCTGTGGTGCATCGCCTATAGCCCCCCAGCCCCCTATGGTGCGCCGCCCATGAAGTTTCTGCAATGCTCAAGAGTCTTCCACTTAGCTAAAAAAATTGTTTAAGAAAGAAAGCAAAATAATGCTCTAAACTTCTCCTTAGAAATTATTTACTGTGTAGTAACATAAAGATAATGCTACATGAAATTGTTTATACACACTTGCCCCAAGATTACCTTTTTCATGGCTACCAGTAAGGCTATAGTTCTAGCATTGGACCCACATATGACTCCTTCAGCGTATTGCAGTCCTAGTTTTATTGTTGCTGGATGTATAGACCCAGAGGAAAATCTAAAACCAAGAAACAAGAGTGTTAATTCAATAGTTTCAGGGTGTTGGGAACAGTAAATCTAACCATTTAAAACAACACAGTCCAAATCGTGTTGTTTCATAATTCATTAAATGTTTTCAAACCGCATTATTATGTGCAAGGCAGTGTAAATGAAAGTAACACTGAAGTTCGCTCAATAAACACTCCCAACATTGAGTGCAGACGTACCACTCAGAATTGCCTGTCACCAGAGAATTAGAAATTACCAGTATTCTAAACATCTAAACGGTCACAGAACCAACAAGCACTATCAGCTCATTATTACGCACAGAATCTCCTTGGTTAGATCCACCATCCTTTCATACTGGTGCAGGTGAGTAAACATGTCCACCTTCCGTTGGACCTCCGTCCTCTGCGGTATTTGTTGCCGCTCGAGTTTCTTAGCATGACGTTTCTGAGCTTTATCATCATCAGCTTTCAGGTGATCAGGCACCCTGAAGTCTTTCTTTGGCACTGCAATGGTGTTACTTATATTGTCTGAGATCAAACACTTTCGTGTAAACAAAGCTATCAAGAAAGCTCTCAGGCACAATTCAACATCGATAAGTAACTCGTTTGTTTCATATGTTGAAGTCAAAAGTCTAGCATGATACTTTATGAATATTTTGTTAAAGTGGCAAAACCAAGACACCCAGAGGATAACTCTGGGGGATGGGTGCATATGGCTGATGTATGACCTTCTATGACATGATAAGAATATCATTTAAAGCGGCTATAAATTTCCTTTTGGTCAAAGAAACTAAATCTCGATTTTGACCGCTTTCAGCTCTACAATAGGTGTGAACTTGTTTCTTACTCAGACGAGAATTTTTGATCTTACAAAGAACTGGCAGTGCATTATTCCATGGGACCATGTTTGGCAAATAAAGACACGCCACACGTCAACTTGGTTTTTTAAGCAATAGGCTATCAGTTCATTACAGCCCACAAATCACAGCCATTTTGACAAGGAACAATTAGAGACCAGTTCCATGATGGCAACTGATGTAAATCATAAGTTGGTTAAAGTGACGAAAGGCAGGTTTAGAGCCACCAAACTATTTCGACTGTTGATATCGCTGAATAGGAAGAAAAAACAATTGTTTCCAAACCTGCTGCGCTACTGCCACCTTCATTTGTTTTCACTGGTTTTGATGCAGCCTTGGCTGCCCTTTGGGCTTCCTGAAACAGGTGTACAGACAGTGAGATAACGATACTCAGTATCTGAGCAAAACATGACTAACAACTGGATTAACTACAAAAATTCTCAGGAAAACTTACAAATATCAAAATTGTTTATGCACAGCAAAATCTGTAAATTTATAAAAGTTTTATACATGAACTGCAAGCGTAATTAAGTGTTCTTGTAGCATATAAAACAAAGTCACTGAAAAATAGAAAAAATATTCTTGAACAATTGACAGTACCTGTTTGGCTCTCCTCTCTGCTTTTAACTCAGCCTTTGATTTCTGTGGTTTCTCAGTTGCTTCAGTTGGACCTTTCTTTCCAGAGCCATCCACCGCTTGATAACATTAATGACCAGTTATTAAACAAACACTGTCAACTATTTAAAACTTTTTCATGAATGTCACTGAGAAAATAAAAATGACATCACATTTGGGTATGATTTATGAATCATATCTTATTGGACTTAGTGAGACTCGGTTTGATACAATAGCAACACACAGACAGGAATGGTAAAAAATAATGTCTCAGGGTTAGAATAAATTAATGGAGTCAATGACATCAGCATAAGACATTGTGTTGTGATACTTTAACAACCTTTGAAAACAACAGCCACATTTCATCAGAAAAAAGCCAAAAAGCATTCCACAACATTTTGTCCACGATCAAATTGGATGTCTACGTAAGCAAGCACCATGAAGACAAAATATTATTTCAGCATATAATACATGAACATTCACCATATACACTTCAGAAGTAATGATAAAATTGATGGGTTTTATCAACATCATTGTTTATAGTTAAGTGTCTCTAGGAAATTACCAGCTGCCTGTGCAATCTCCTTTCGTCTTCTTTCTTTTCTTTCCTTTTTGCTCTCATTCGGCTGTCCATCACCATGTATTTGTGGTTGAGCACCGTCAGCCATACTGCCTAAAACAGTTAAACCTTCCCTAAACCTGTCCAATTTTCTTTCAAAATACATTTTTGAAATGCATTTCTGATGTTTAATTACGTTAAAAGTTAAATGAAAAACAATAAATATTAATTTCAATTCCGTCCAAGTGGCATGCTTGACACGACTGCCAATAAAAATCATTCTGAGGATGGAGAAGGTGAATCATGTTGAACACATGACCCAAACCACTTACTGCATTATTCCCAATGGACTCACTTGATAAGTCACTCATTGATACCTGTGCACCATTTTAACACAACTTAATTAGTTGCAACTGCCTCAAAACATCCTTGTGGTCTTGAATAACATAAACCAAGTTATTAATTAATGACAAAAATGTTTATTAGAGTTATAATGTTACTTCAACCAAAATGGCACATTTGATAGCCTTCACAAATTAACTTGTCTCACTGACAACCTATGTGACATGAGTTCTAAAGCAATTTGTTCGAAACCTCTACATAGTGTCTTTCTGTGGTTGAATTTAAATGAAAATGATACTTCACCATAGTAATTCAACTTAGTCCAAATGCCTAAAACAGATATCTTTCAGTCGGTGTTTGAATTACAATAACTATGTTAAAGGAATGGCCAAGAAAATGTAATGTGTTATCAAGCAGCCTGCTCACCAAAGGGGAAAGGTGCATGTGCCTTCTGAGACGAGAATTCTTTGGTTGAGGAGAGAATCTCTCCTTCCAAACACCATGAATTCCCCCCAAAATTGAGGCATCGAGGGCCCTGGACGTTAATGCTGTTTAAGGAATTATAAAATGAGGAAAGTGTCCTAAGAAACTATTACTCGCCAACACATGCAGTGCTCTCAGCCTAATCAAATTCTTGCCCGATAGCTTTTGAAATTCAAAGAATTCTGGTCTCAATGTGACTCACAATTATCTCAAATATCATGCCTGGATGGGGTCAGTCTGGTATAAGCCTGCAAGATTGGCTAAATCGCTGGATTAGCACTTGCAGAATAGTATGCTAATATGCAGAATTGCTAGAATTGTAAGGGGAGCCCATTATTCTACATAAGTAACTCCCTTGTTGTTCTAATGGTGAAGAATCATTGATTAGCTGTTAATTAATGTGATTGAATAAGTCTTCATAAGCAGAATCGCTAGAATAGCAAGGGTTAAGTCTATTATTCTGAGTAAGTTACACCCCCAGTGATCTAATGGTGAAGAATTGCCGATTAGCTACTAGTATACAATTGAACGCCCTCAATCAATGCCAATATATGCATAATCCCTACTAAGAATCAAAGGGGTATAGCCCGTTTTTCCACATGAGTTGAGCCCCAAGTGTTCTAATGGCAAAGAATCATCGGTTACCAGCTAATATGTGATTACAAAAGCCCTCAATCATCGATGCTAATATTCAGTATCAGTAAAATCGTAGGGGCAAACCATTATTCTGTGTCGCCTACTAATTAGTTGAGCCCCAAGTGGTGTCATGGTATTTTGTGTCACATCCTTGCAATTCTACAAATAGCATTAATTAAGCTTTAGATCGCATATTACCATATTAGAAGCTAATCAGCATAGCAACAGTGGCACGATAGTGAAAATGCGCATTTTATATCGTGCCATATCAGTAACTATAAGAATTAACACTACACCGTGACTACGGGGCACTACTTGCACGAAATCACTAATTAGCTGCCAATATGCAATTGAAAGCTTACAATCAATGCTAATAATATGCAGAATTGCTACATAAGGGTAGCCCGATATTCTGTTTAAGTCATGTCCCCTAGCGGTCTTATGCTATTCAGTGTCTCAGAGTCAGACTCCAGCTGGAATGGGCAGTCTAAGGTTGGTTTTCAAAATTACGAGATTACTACAAAACACAAGATGACAGTTGCTGCTACAATATGCAATATAAGTCGCCTTCACATGAACCAAATCCTCAAAGCATCGCTGTCACAACAGCAGAGAGATTTTCCAGAGCTATTTTTGTCAACTTCATTCTTACCCTGCTCAGACAAACTGGCCTGCTGATGAAAGAGGTCTCAATGAAAGGCGTGTATTTTAGCGCTCTCTAGTGGTCACTTTTATTTTTGGGCTCAATTTCTATCTGCTTGGAATATGATCCTTTCATAAACAACTCATTTTGAACACAATATTTTAATCATTTTCATGTTTGAAAATAAAATCTAACTATGATTCCATAATGTCATTGCGTCGCGTTACATCTAGTTACATACGAGGCTTCCGTTCGTTCTGGTTTTATCCTTAGAATAATTGTGAGCTGGCAGTAGAAAATTAGTTGCAAGAGAAGTCAGGAATGAGTGCAAAGGTGACCTGATTCAGCGCACTTTGTCTTGTGTGCGTAGTGTAGTGCTGACTTTGATTATTTAGATTGCTGGTAAGTATACCATATAGTGTCCTACAGTCGACGCATCATCTAACGTTGTGAGTTTGCGTTGGATTGCCAGATGCTCACTGCCACTGCTACTGCACTGGGCCTGCAGAGGCCAGAGTGCAGTGCAGAGTCAGACTGTGTAGTGTACTGTTTTAATTGTTGTACTTCCGTGCAGTAGAATAGAACAAGACTAAGAGGCTGAACCATGGGAGCTTATTTAGGTCTGTTAGATCATACTTTGATTATTGTTTGCAATATGACGACATTGACGTACACACATGACACATGGTTTTGGCTATTCCGCTTCTCATTCCAAAAATATATGAATGTGTTGTAGATGTTCTTCCGGTGAATCAAACGAGTCTCTGTTAGCTATTCGCTAACGGGCAATTGCCTATTAGCTGAATGGTTAGCACACTTGCCGGTTTTATGGGAATCACTGGTTCAATTCCGGGTCGAATAATCTCGGCTATTACTACAAATGTGTCCCCTACCATGTTTTCTCTCTATTTTTTGGTCAAATTTCTGTTTGTACTATTTCCATGTTGACACCCCATATTAGGTCAACACAAGATTGCTGTTGCTAGAATGAAACAGCATCATCGATTCTGAATTGTGTTTTCCCGTGAGATTCTCCCTAAATTTTTCCTGAGCTAACATGCAGCAACAAGGAGCAGCATTTCACCCTTTTCCTCAAATTTTTAGGATTGTGACCATATGACCCCTTTTCCACAAAATTCTCTTAGAAGTGACATTATTTTCATGAATTTTGACCTGAAAAACAACCCCTTTATTCGAGGAATCTTATTAGAAGATGCGTACCAGTGTCACCATAGGAATTCAAACCCTTTGGACTGTGGCTCTGGCCTGGGGTCGATGGGTCTCGGTCGTTTGAACTTATTAAGGTTGATGCTCTGCAAAACATGTGTGCCGGTAGATTAGTTCAGGGTTTGGCCGCCAGTTCACTCCTTCCATACAACATGGCGGTATCAGTACCGGGAAACAGTGGGAACAGAAATTTGATGGCAAAATACTAAGGGAATGGAGTAGGAGATATTTTCGTGAATTTATGGAATGATAGCAATGCAAAGAATGGAACGATATCAAAATCATGATTTTAGGTCAATATCGTCACATTGTAAACAATAACCCATACCTCTAGTATAATACCCTATAAGTTCAGAAGGCTGTAGTGTGTACGCCATTACATAGAAACGTTCATGTGCTCGAAGTCAGATATAGATATGCCGGAAGTCGGCTAAGATTGCGAATCTTGCCATGCAATGTGCATGTCACTCCAAATCAATGACGAGATATATTTAAGCTGAAGTTAGGCTCTTAATTTTGCCACATCGTGAAATGCTCTTTGTCCTACTTGGTAAGGCACCTGTCTTTGAATTGAGAGGTACTGGGTTCAAGACTTGTAACAAGATGAGTTTTAGCTATACTGGTGCCCAACAATGGTACGTACTTAAGACTCTAGAGAGGGAGTGCACAGACTCCTAAGTTTGGGGACAAGGGCAAACATGGTATGACCCTCACGATCGTAGGTCCCGCAACTGTGGTTACAGGCAAGTCATCGCCTGTGGATGTAGTAGTGTGACAGGCAATGGCCCTGTATTTGTGATGGAGCTGGGTCAACAGATTTACTAGTAGATTGATAAAATAAAGTATGCTAAACAACATAATTATATAAAAACAGTTACCTGTAAATTTTGCAATGACTAAACTGTAGTTATTTCTCTTTCGTTTTTTGTCCTAAGTACGTAAATTTCAGGACAAGTCCTGATCAAAAGAAAACGTGGCTGTGATCGAACGCACAGTTTTGATATGTGGCCAAGAAAATTGCTCTGGTAATAGGATTGAATTCAAAGAACATCAAAAGAGACAAAGTTTATTTTAACTGTAATTCTGAACTTATTGGGCTTTCTGGTTTTTCAATATCAGTGCTCGATTTGGCGACCTGCAGGCCAATGCAATCTCAGATTGTGTTTGTCGACCTCGGAAAAATCTCAAGTAGCCACAAAATCGATCGCTCGGCCTTTTTTTCTAGTCAGTTTATGAAGGATCAGCCACCTCGAATTTCATTTTGCAACCTGGGATTTTCAGTTTTGGCAACCTCAGATATTTCGTTTGGCGACCTACGTTTTTTTGCCTGGTCCCGAGTTGGCGTTAAGCTAAGCATCGAGCGCTGAATATGTTTCTTCAAAAGTTATCACTAGCTCCCAGTGTTAGCCATCAGTTGGCAACTTGTCCGTGAGGTGGACCAACTACCACTGTGTCAAGATCCCAAATATATCCTGGTAAAATTTCCAGGTTACCGAACGGGAGTACGGAAGTCTTGAACGACACAAATGGCACGTATTTGGCAAGTCAGCGGAAATATGAAAAATCCTGAATACCTAATGAAAGCAGACAAACTGTAATTGTTCATCGAAATACCAAGATCAGACGTATGGATTTTTGGGGAACAGAAAATTAGGGGTACATTGTGAGGTCTCAAATGGCCAATTACCTTCTTTTGGCCTAATGTCTTGTGCAGACCCACCTCTTACCTGACACTGGAGACCATGTCACGATGTCTGTATATGAGTCATCAATGAGCCATTCTGGTTTTGGTGAACATTTCCTACACTGTTTACTTCCTGTNGGGGGGGGGGTTTACCAGATCATCGAACAAAATTTGAGGTCACATTTTTGGTGAACTGCCAGTTGTCATTTCGAGCCCTACAATGGTATGGCACCGCATGTTCTTTGACCTTTCTGTACTCCCAGCATTCTGGCTGGAATTTTCCCTTTTACTGCCCAGTCCTTTTATATATCTATCAGCCATCCAACGATGTATCGTCTGGTAGGCAGTTGTTGGTTAAACCATTGCTGAGTACTAATGTTGAAAAATTACCCGTGTTTTGAAACTTTTCTCTGACATCATAGTCCATGATGTGATACATCAAGTCAATAAGCAGTTTGTTTAATGCATTCAGGCTTTTGGAATTAATAGTCTTTACCTGTCAACTTTAATAGCTATTCAATGTGCAATCATTTTAGTTTTTAGTCAAATTTGTCAATGACACAATGTAAAGTGATGACTCACATTGTTGTTTGCTAATTTTCTATTCTTTTTTAGTGTTTATATTTATAAATAACACCGCAGCTTTGGTGGTGCTAATTTACTAGCTGCAATGGTTTTCACTCAAGTGTGAACCGTGGGCATATTGCTGAATATCGTGGAGTAGCAGTTTATTTTTATAATTGAAAATGTCTATTTATAGTTCAATCAATTTTGCATGTCATACAAAAATCACCTCGTTTTGTGTAATAGGGAGAGCTGTGACATCAGTTGTCTTGGTTGGACTTACTACAAAATCAGATCATCTCTAATGTAGCCTTTGCCCAAAAGGCCCATTTGCTGATGGCACGTTACGCACAACACACTGTTGGAGATTGTTACTGTAATAGGGTTGTCCTGGATTACATGACGATTGAACTCTCCTTTCTTTCGGAGATAAGAAAATGCGTGACCTCGTTTTGGAAATCGGGCACATTTTCGTGTCTTTCAATCATGTTGGGAAGGCGAAGAATTTCTGATCATGTATCCACAGGTTTTCGTCCAGTGTATCAACCTTTCTCACATCGGAGTTGCAGCCCACAACACAGCAGTAATACTTCATTGGCATTGGAAGGATGAATAGAGTAATGCAACTGAGAAAAACTCGTAAAGAATTGGACAACAACAATTAACAGGTGAAACTCCAGTGGCACGAAAACAAGGCAACAAATGCAGAGACGAATCTACGGGGGAAGGGGATCAGGGGGTTTAATCCCCCCTGGGACAGGATTAAAAATAAGAATAAAAAAAATGTTGCCAGGAAAACGAAATCAGCTACAAAAACCAAAAAATTCTTACACGGGAGGGGGAAACACCAAACTCCCCCCCACTTGGTGCTACGCGCCTCGAATCCTAACCCCCCCCCCCTTACTGAAATGTGCCTGACAGATGTTTACAGTATTGTGGGTAAAAACACAGGGAGATTCTAGTGTCGCTGTGTAATCCGGGATGGCCCTATTACTTCAAGTGGCTATAAACCTGTGTTTTGTGGAAGAAACTTTAAGTTCTGATGTACACCACTTATGCGTTCTTCTATAATGTTGACCTCGATTTATTCTTTATGCAGATGAGAAGTGATCTTAGGTCATGCAAGGAAGTGACAGTTCGTTATTGCTTCAGACTGTGCTTGACGAATAAAATGATACGTCATGACAAGTCAACTTGTAGAGCGTGGTCTTCAGCAATTGAACTGTCACTTATTTCCAAGCCAAGAAATTGTAACTATTATAGCATTACTGGAGAACAATTTGAGACTAATTTCATTAGGGTATTAAGTGGCCTAGTCAAAATTGGTTTTTGTGACGGAAATCGGGTTTGTGTCCATTTTGATAATTAGACCACAATGAAAAGCTTGACATTTAATTTCTGTTATGTCTCATTTAGCTTTAACCAGTCATGATTTAGCTCGTTTTGTAGAGGCTGTAATACAGCCATTCCTTGGTTGACAGTACCTGCCACCTACTTCTGTTCTATTCCCCCAACTGCTACTGCTGATTACATATACCTCTCCACGACTGTAAGCAAACTAGGGCGGTCTCTCAGGGATTGATTCTCATGTCATCAAGTAAAATAATAGAATTTAACAGCACTGAGCGGTCTTATTTTTGAAAAAAGCCTGCAACAGAGCTGCTGACCCTACTCACAGCATCTGATTTTGCTTCATATATTATTCTGTGTTTTGCATCAGTATATGGATCCTGCTATTGATAGTGACGAGCTTGTTGAAGAAGCCGTTGATATCACAATCAACAACAACCAGCACAACGTGAACAACAGCAACATCGACGGTGTTTTCAAACGTGCACCAGATGTTGTAGAGGAGGTATACTCTGACTGGAGCTTCATCTCACAATCTAATCTTTTCCATCAGCTAACTGTGCATGCCTTTTGTTCTTTTGTTTTATTTATTGCATAAACTTTATGAAGCATTTCATCTGTTATTATTTCAAAAAATAATTATTGAGCTTGTCCACGATCGAGTGAACATTGGAAGTTGAAGTACACGGGTTATGCAGTTTGTGAAAAAAATGTAATTAGATGACTATTATTTTTGGTATTGCATCATTATCAAAATTAGAAACCAGCAAGCCTTGGCAATTGTAACACAAACCTGCTTTTGCTATTAAAACCTTTCTGCCGTTGAAGGATATAATAAGCTTTGTTTTATAGTAACAGAAATATAAAATGAAATACTTCACTGTGCTTATTGTGGTTTTTAACTTTGGTTTTCTTTCTCAGTTTCATACTTGTTTCTGTAACCCTGCTTTTGTTAACTCAGTTTTTGTCTATTATTGTTTCTAGTAATTTATAACTATTCATCTATAGTCACATAATTGATACTTGTGTTTGTTGGACTAATGAATTCCTGAAAATAATATCTAGATGTCTTTTATTGATTTTTACTTTAGAATTGCTGTAAGAACACCTCTGATAGTTAGAACGGCACTGTAACATTCATTATTTCCACCATAGACTACTGTGTGTCAACTGTGTAGTGCCGTTTACACTGCAAAAGTTGACACGGATCAGCTGATACAGAGCGAGATGTTCCAGTGTGTAAACGGGACTGACAGAGCAAATTGACACCGCGGTGACAACTTTTGCCACCTATTTGTGAGGTGGGGCAATTTGCGCATGTGCATTCCAGTCTCCTGCTTACAACTTCCGTCTTGCCACAGTTAATGAAAATGGCCCCTCGACACCGATCAAGTTGCTCTGTGTCAGTTGCACTGGATCAAAAGTTGATGTCTAAATGGGACTTGTGTCTCCTCTTACGATTTGTATTAATCAAAAGGAAAATTCCACACTGGTTCCCTGTCCTTAGTTTATGACCTAATTAAAGACCATGTATTGTGGCTAAGACACTCTGAAATTTATTTTACCAGTATCTTACTTAAACAGTGTGGATGAGGATTAGTTAAGGTTACTGTCAACCATTGTGAAGTCCTTGTTTTAAATGTTCAACTCGTTCATGAAAGAAATGGTCATAGCCAATTCCTCGACAATTGAAAAATGTTAATTCTTTGGACAATGTTATATTCTCTTGACTACCATTTTTGCTTTTAGCTGTCAAAGTCTATTTCAGGCAAAATTCCAAGTCTTCATTTCTGATGGCCGCTATATCAGTTGCTCAAAAGAATTTAAAAAATCCCCTCTGAGATGGTTTCCTCAGCCATAGATCAGAATTCCTTGCAAATCGATCAACAAACTAAAGAGAAATCCGTGTACGAAGCTGCTTAATGTACCAAAATCAAAAGGCCTGAAGATGGCCGATAAAAGATTTGTCACACAATTGAAATCGAACAAAATTGTCACAAACAACCATCATATTTGTTGCTTAAAATGTGTTTCCAGACATATCATGGGTAGCAATGAAAAATTTAGATCTAAGTTTTTATACAATGTAAATACTGCATTTTAAAAATCCACAAAGTTTGACAATTACCTTTAGCAAGTTTTAACTGCAGTTAATCAACACCACTCATACTCTGTACATATTGGTAAAAAGGTCCTCTAATCACGTTTTGCCTTGAGAGAACGTTAATTTTGCTTATGTCAAAACAAGCTTTTGCTGCAGGTGGTATTTGGTTGATTTTTGAGATTTAAATACCTAATGCATACCTTTTGAATTATGTGTTTAGCATAACTTTACCACGAAAAACTAATTGTGTTTCACAACAGAGAATATATGTTTGGTCTTTACAATCCAGGAGCTGGACCCAAACTCGTTACAAGACTCCGAAATGATGAACCAAGGAAAGAACTGGTCCTTTATTGTCAATTTGGGCAACAGTATTATTGGCGTCAGCGTTCTTGCTATGCCATTTTGCTTCAAGAAGGTACAGTTTTTTTAAAATTGCTGATGACGACATCATTACATTTCTTATAAATTAATTGGTAAACCGTTGTTGTTATGTTAGTTGGTTTTTGCCTTAACTTGAATATAACTACAGAGTTTTGTATCAGCTGGAATGCAACTGCAGAGTTTTGTATCTCCTTTATTTGAACTAGTTATACTGAACAAGCAATGGTTGGCATTAACACGACAAGTCTTTTGTGGTGTTAAAACATGAAACCTTACATATTATCAGTAGTTACATATTACCAGTAGTTACATATTACCAGTAGTTACATATTACCAGTAGTTACATATTACCAGTAGTTACATATTACCAGTAGTTACATATTACCAGTAGTTACATATTACCAGTAGTTACATATTACCAGTAGTTACATATTACCAGTAGTTACAAGTTGAGGTGTAAGAATTTGGTGGAGCATTCAAATTTTATTAAAATTTGTAGAAGCTTGTTGCGTCTTTTTCTTCAAAAGGTGGCATTTCCTATTGCACACCAACTGCAACAAGATTTTTGTATTGACATTAAACCCAATAAACATCTATCACCGAAGCAGGCATGTATCATGAAATTGATAGATTTACACCACATGCATAAGACTGTATAGACACATGCACTACGACACTTGCTGTTATCTGTTTACAGTGTGGCATTGTTCTTGGTCCACTTGTCTTACTCTTCTGCTCCTGGTTGACCCAAGTATCTTGTCGACTGTTGATGAAGGCGGCCATATCATCGAAAAGGCGCAGTTATGAATTTCTAGGTAACTCTGTGCAGCGAGTGCAGTAACACCTGTTGGTTATGTTTCTTTCTCCGCAAACATATCTGTCCTGTTCAGGTATTATCATTGTGGCAAAAATGGCTTGGTTGAGCTTTGTCTAATAATTTTAAGTGCCATGCATAGGGAAGTTTGAATGTTTTCATTTTTGATGATTTTACATATCTGCCATTTCTGTGTTAAACTTGCTGTTTCTGTTTATATTGGTGTGATTGAGTTTGCTCAAGTTGGCTAAACCCAACAGCCATAACAGGATGTCAGGAAATAAATGCGAAAGCTTAGCTGCTGTTTGACTCAGAGCAATGCAGCCAGTGAACATTTCGTAATCTGCTCACACATTTGTAGTAACAGTTGTTCATTTATCGACAAGGTGTGTTTCATAGCTCTGTTGTCACTGGGTTTATTTTTGCAGCATACCACACTTTTGGAGCCATGGGGAAACTATGTGTAGAAATTAGGTAAGTATAACCCTTTGTAGCCAAAAAGTCTTGATTTATAGTCAAGTTCATGTTAATTTACTCTGTTCAAAAACAGTAGACATAAGCCGCAGTCTCATTTTGCTGACTACAATTGACAATGGAGAAAATAAAATAAAATAAAAGAAATTCAAAATAAATTCATAAAATAAACAAAAAATGCTATAATAGAATAATTCTAAAAAACAGTGAATGTGGTGGTTCAGTCACTAGTGATGGAGCATTACTTTAAGTATTCCATTGTGCAAGGCCCTGTTACTGAAATGACTGGATTCTTGAGTACGTTTTTGGTACTGTGAGGGTATGCCTGGCCCATGTCTTTGAAGTCAAAGGAGAACAATCCATCTCCATACGACGGACCTCAAATGTTTGTTAAAGATCTCAGTGATTTGTGAAGTGGTCACAGAATGTGCGTTTGAACTGGCAGTCAAACTAGGACTATGTTAAATTAATATCAGGCTAGGCTTTATTCTAACTGACATAATTTCTTAATTTGGTACCTGTTGTTGTTTCCAATTATGTCTATAGTATAAAATATATCATGAAACTGGTTTTTGACACTTTTAATTACTTGTTTTGTAATGACTGTGATGTATTTGAAATCCGCTAGAGGCATTGTACAACAAACATGTCTTTAAAAGGCTATTGCAAGTCGAAATCACTCGCTTCAAACAGGAACAAGTCAAGTTTGCAGCAGCACGCGTAACTGCGCAAGGAATCGATGAATTGTTTTGTTTATAATACACAAATTTGTAAAACTGGGGAAGATGAATGGGCATATCAACAAAACCTGTGACAATACTCCGATATCAAAATGCAGGTTTTCACGTATGTATAAGGCGCTATGTAACTTAAATAAATTTATTTTGTATTTTGTCGAACGCGATATTCTTTAAACAAATTATTTAACTTTCCTTCCAGTATTATTGGTCTGCTCGTTGGGACATGCATTGCCTTCCATGTAATTATTGGTGACTTGGGACCTGCAATAATATCCAAGCTGTTTGGAATCGAGGTACGTATCACAGGGCTTGCAATTTTCATCTTTTAAGAGGATTTCCTCTTTTTTGGTTTCGATTACCTCTTATTTGATTTCCTGTTTCTTCTTTTTGCGTCTCTTTTTTGTCATTATGTTGATCTTTTTCATGCGAAAACATTTATTTCACTTAAATTTTACAAATCAAAAACATTCCTATCACACAAACTTATTTATTTGTGGAACGATACATCACCTGGAAAATTTTCCTCTTTTTTGTAATTGGCCATTCCTTACCCTGGTATCATCAAAGTCGTAATCCAGTGATCTTGCCTTAAGTTAGAGAGATTATTTATACATTACTGTGACACATGCGTGCCAGTGTCAGACATAGTGTTGAATACAACATTGAACAGTATCACTTGAAGACATGTTAAATGTTTGACCAAAGCATACATTATAGACATTACTCTGACATTTTCTTGCGGAATATCCTAGAGGAGGCGCCGTCCTCTAAACATGGCAAACTCAGCTTCCGGTTAGTGTATAGTGGTGGGAAATTCTTCCATCTATTTTACTGTTAAGTACAGCGAAGAAAAAATTTCGGCATTGAAATGCTGTTTAAGGTCTCCCAATCATAGAGTCCAGAAATTTTGAGTGGCACCGGTATACATTCAAGCTTAAAATGAAACTTTCTGTGGAGTATGTAAACTGCTGTTGAAGTGAGAAATTGATTTTTGAGTAAGCCTGGTGGTTATTTCTGGAGTATTAAAAAGGGCTTTATTTAACAAGTTAACATTACACAAGCATTTAATTTATATAAACTCGGATGTGAGTTGGGCAAAATCGCCAATCCAAATCCCGGGTAAATGACCATGATTAGCAGATGACGTACTTGCTGGAAGTAAAGCGTGCTATGTCTGCCAGGTGTCGCTAGTGAATAATGATGTCACGGCTTATGTGTAAGATCACAGATTTTGTCCATTGAAAATATACGGAGTTGGTGGTTCATGTGCTATAGTTTGTGACCAAAGTCAAGCATTTTACTTTTAATATGTTTCTGCTTGTAAGGTTGCTACTGTGAAACTGTTTTAGTTTTCACTTGCATTTACACAAAACATGTATAATTCTTGTCAAACAACACTGAAAGGTCCTCTACAGGCTCATTAATAACATCAATAATTCCCGTGAATGTATATTTCTGAACACACACACACACACACACACACACACACACACACACACACACACACACACACACACACAGTGAATGCCAATGATGGTGTACTTCAGAACACAAGCATATTCAGGACAATAATAATGATGCTCCTTTGTATGTACTTTTCAGAACACTGTTATATTAGGAACACTGATAATTATGTTGCTGTGTACGTGTTTTTCAGAACACAAGCACATTAAGAACACTGATAATGGTGTTTCTCGGTATGTTTGTTGCCTTCCCACTTGGGCTGCTACGGAATGTGGACAGTTTGACTGGACTGTGTGCAGTATCGATGGGATTTTATGGTGTGTTTGTGTTAAAGGTAAGTTCTCAAATTCACCACTGAACTTGTTAATTCTCTGACAATAACCGTAAAGTTTATGTGTTTCCACATTATTTGTAAAAAATGAAAAGGTCTTCATCTATGGCACCATGAAGACATTGAGTTATTGTCAGTAATGCTTTGTTTTTTATATCTTGTTCACTAGTCTTGAGATTCTTTGCAAAACAAAAATCGCACCAACCACTTTTGATCATGAGTTTAAGCCAGCCTTACTTGTTGTCCATAAAGACTAGACGCACTAATGCATAAAGCTCTCTGATTGGACATGTAACAACATTTAGCCTAATAAACACCATGTCAGATGTCACCGTCTTGATTATCTTGTTTTTGTTTTTGGTCCAGTACAAAGATGCGGAATCAGTACTCGGTTGTTAATTGCTGTTTTCCAGATGTTCACAATCGCTGCGCCAAACCTGTTGTCTGCCGCTTGGTACACTAGCATGGATCTGTGGAACCCTAGTGCAATATTTCAGAGTTTGCCAATATTTTCTTTAGCATTTGCTTGTCAAACGTGAGTTGAAACACCTTCTGACAGGAGTTATTTGGCTTTAGATTAAAAATAAAATTGAAAAGGTGTTGTTTAAAAGGTATTATATAGATATTTTCAATTGTAAATTGTAATTAATTTTAAGAGTGTAATTATTGCATTTTCTTATTCACCATGTGAATGCAGGCCGACACAGTGTTAATTAGGTCAAGTTGAAATCTCAAACTTCAACCAGGATAAGTCAAGTTACTAGCGATGAATCTTCTCATTGAAACTGCATTCTGTCCATGTTGTTACCTGATGTAATTCAGAATGCTAGTGCGCAGTATTACGAAATTACAACAAATGGTTCTTCTCCAAAACATGCACCAAGATAGCAATGCATAGTGCTTTAAAGTTCACTGTGCTCTTTTGTTTTCTCGTAGTTAATATTATCGAAAGAGGAGTGAATTCTTGGATTCTCCTTTTCCAGTCAGTTGTTTGTTATCTATGATGCTTTACCTGACCCTTCGCTTCACAAGATGAACAGAGTGATGAGCGGAGCTGTTACCCTGTGCGGAACTGTTTATCTCATGGTATGTAGTAAAAAGCTATTTGTGAATAGGTTGTGTAAAATTTTGAAATGAATCGATTAGCATTCTTCGCTGTGTATATTTTGAAGCGCGCACTAATTTTAAAGTCTCAAATTTTCTGTTAATGTTTGCCATTAAAATCTATAAAATTACTGTGATCTTCTCATGTTTATGATTGTGTAACACATGAGGCTGTGTTCATTAAGTATTGTCGTAATCATGCGTATAAGTGTGTAACACACAAGGCTGTGTTCATTCAGTGTTATCATGTCTATGACTGTGAACACAAGGCTATGTTCATTAAGTGTTATCATCATGTCTATGTTTGTGAAACTTACGAGACTGCTCATTAAGTAAAGCAGTGATCGAGAAATGCATTTATAAAGAGAATTGCTGTCAGTTCTCTTAAGTATGGTAAAGTCTCACCTATCTAAGACCCAAATTTATTGGCGGACAAGAGAAATTTTGTTTTCTTATTTTTCTCATCAAAAGATATGCAGTGCCACTTAATGCTTTACCGAGTTCAAGTTCTGTACTTAGCGCCAAACTAAATGTTTTACTGGCTTCAAGTTGTGTTCTTAATGAGGTACCACGAGACCCTATGAAAAAATTTCAGGCATTCAGGACAATGGTTGAAGACCTTGAAAAATAAAATATGCAATTTCTGTCAATTATTTGTGTCTCAAATTGGTGAGATTTTTCTTTTAATGTAAGTTTCAATCCCCAAAACAGAAGAATTGTCCTGTTTACCAAATCCTGTACTCCTAACTAATTGTATACCGCGATGTATTCATTGGTTCACTGTCATAAGCTAACTGTATCTAATATCGTTGAACAGTAGATACTTATGTTAAATGGTATGTTGGTGAAATTCCACTTACAAGACAATACATGTTGTTACAGGTGGGGTTCTTTGGATGTGTGGCCTTTTACAACAGTGACATCGCTGGTGACGTCCTTCTGTCCTTTGTCCCGTCCTTCGTCAATGAGCTCATCAAACTGGCTTTCGTCCTTTCCGTGGCTATCAGCTTTCCTCTGGTTGTCTTCCCATGCAGGGCCAGTCTACATTCACTCCTATTCTCACAGGTAGAGGTCAATGTTGGCTTTTTTGTCCTGTTTTGTTTTTTGGAAGATTAGTGAAATTATGCTGCAAATGCTTTATTGGTTATTGTGTTAGAATTTTCTGAAAATTTCAACAATTTAATATAACTTGGGTGACTATTCTACATGTTTGCAGCAGTGAATTATCTACATGTTTGGCATTATTCAATTTGTTTTATTTTGTTTAATAAATCTTCAGTACTCTTGAGGATTGATTGAAGTGCTATCCTGTCTCTGATCTATGAAATTTTAATGCACAAAGCGTGCTTTACTGTTTAGGATTCTTAAAGGATTGTTTTTGCTATTGTAGGCTGGAGGGACACATGGGAACATAAGTGGTCCTTCGGTTATCCCCCCTACACGATTCAAAGTTATCACTTTTGTGTTAGTCGGGGGAACTTTGATTATTGGTATATGCATTCCTGATGGTGAGTTTGTTACTTCTTTTCACTTGCTGACATTACTTCATGCATTTAAATGTATAATAATCTGATCGATACTTTTTTTACGATGGACTGGCGGTACTTCGGGTGCAAGTTTTCCGATATTTCCACTTAAGAATGAAACAAGTATGTTTCGAAATATGGTATGTCTTTTTTATCTTGTCTGTTGGTCAGTTTCTTTACCTATGTTCTGTTGAGGATATGAACGGAACAGAATAAAGATTGTTAATAACAAGGAGTGTTGTGTATTCACCCAATCTTATGATGGAGTAAATCCGTATTTTTTTAACACCATGCTAGGCTGAAGTGTATGGTTTCACTTTGATATTTCGCTTTGACTGAACACTGGACAATGTTAACAGCCAATTTTGTTTGTGCATATGGTAACAACTCATCAATTTAGGACACAATATAGCTTACAAGTTAAAATTGCTTTTCTTAATTTTCCAAGATAGCTAGCACCAAAATAAGGCTTTTCATCTTCAAGTTCTGCACCATAGATTCTGTCGTACAACAACGTTAGAACTCCTTGAAAATGAAGAAGGTAAAAATTGACAGGTTTTTACCATAATATAAATAAATACAATTTATGATGAACTAATTAAAAGTAGTTAGAGAATAAAAGGTAGCCTTCAATTTTCGGGATAATTGTGTCTTAAACGGGATATTTCTTGTTGTTGGTTTCAAGCGAGTTCATTCTGGTTCTGACAGCCTGCCATGGATACTATGGTGTCACATGTTAATTGTTAGTTTCAGTTGAGGTAATCCTGGCTCTGACTAGGGCCACTATGGTTTGTATGATCTCACCTGTTTATTGTTGGTTTCAGTTGAGTTTATCCTGGGTCTGACAGGTGCAACAATGGGGACGATGATCTGTTTCATATTCCCAGCCGTCATGTACATGCAAGTAATGGGCAAGACTGGGAACAACGGACATATGTATGCCAGGGTTAGTGTCACAGATTTGGTGCCTTGTTATTGAAGAGTGTTTGCTTGTTTTGAGGAATGTGTGTGCAATCCGCATGTGTAAATAATGTGTAAACGAACATTATTGTATTGTTGGCGGTGTTGGCTTATCTGCAAAGAAGTCAGTAAACTAGTCTTCATACAGTTAGCTGGCTGACTATATTGTCCTGCAGTCATGACGCTAGTCTTCACACAGTTAGCTGGCTGACTATATTGTCCTGCAGTCATGACGCTAGTCTTCACACGTTTAGCTGGCTGACTATATTGTCCTGCAGTCTTGAACCTAGTTTTCATACAGTTGGTGGCTGGCTATATTGTCCTGCAGCCATGACATTAATTTTCTCACGGTTAGCTGACTAACTCTATTGTCCTGCAGCCATGACACCTGACTAACTGTATTGTCCTGCAGTCATGACACTATCTTCATACAGTTAGTGGCTGACTATATTGTCCAACAATTATATTACATAATGCATGTTTTCCACAACTGCAGTTGGTCTTCTTCCTGGGTGTCATTTTCCTTGTGGCCAGCACCTACTCTACCTTGATGTCACATGACAAAGCTGTAGCTGAGCAGTCGATCGCTGAAAGAAACAAGCCTGCTGACCACCCGCAGCCACTGAAAGAAATTATGAAAAACGTTGAAAAAGGTATGCAGCTGTTTTCGCGTGAACCAGTCAATAGCTTTAATGGCTTTGCATTTAACCTTTTGTCACATGTTGCACTGCCAGTGTGTGCATATTACTAAGTGATGGTCCAAGTGAACCATTCAGACGGCACTTCTTTTTAGTTGCTTCACTGTTCAGTAGAAAAGAGTGAGAGAAATGATATAACATGTTGTGTGAGGGGCAACCCTTTCAAAGATCGATAATGTTAAGCTTGTAAAACTTTCAGGTGTGACTAACGCGGCTGCTGTGAAGATGAAAAATTCATCAGGTGCAAACACAAATTTTTGTTGTAACACCAAGCTAGATGTCCCTCACATCCGCTTACTTACAGCTGTATCAGTTTCATTATGTGTCCATTAAACCACTAATATGTGTAGTAAGATCTTGATTAATTAGAAGTTAACTTCTAGTCGTGTGAAATAAATATTATTAGCCTTTGTCCTAAACACCAGCTTGCTTTAATGAAATGGCTGCGAGTATAACTTTTTCTTTTTTGATAACATATGATTGTATTGGTGGTTAAGTGGTTCTCACTGCGTGAGATGTGTGTTCACGTTGCACGTTCATTGGTGACAGTTGCACTACTCTGGTCATTCCTTCACTAGTCTCCAGCAGTATACTGCCATTCACCCTTAAGCCGGACAGTGGGTGCATGATGTTGCACAGCCTTGTGTGTTACAAATTTATTCTGTGTTCATTGTCAAATGGAAATATTTTTCCCGAAGTAAGCATCCACTCTTGAACTGTTGACACTAATTGTAAATACATGATAGCACCAGAGAGATTTAGCTAACGCAATGTTATGTGAACAGGTTTGTGTTGCTTTTGATACTTGTACGTCAGATAAATACAAATACCTAGTATATGAATGTTTGTGAAAGAAATTGTTCGTCATTTTGTTTCTTTTTTGGTTTCAAATTTTTTGTATTTACACTTAATAAGCTTGTTTCAGACTTGAACCTCAGCTAAATAACTATGTAGGCTGCAAACCAAATGCTCAGTATTGTGAATTTCAAACCAGTACTGCTATACACAGGCTCCTGTTTGTGTTTGAAAAATCTCTCTCTGGTGTTATTTCTCACAACTATGTATTGACTTAAACGCCAATGTGTAGTTTTTCCACTTGTTGTTAAAGGCGAAGGCAACCTTTTTCATGTCATTTTTCGCAAAAATAAAGTGCGTTGATGATCTCAGACATATTTTTCACTTGATTACAGCTTTTCGTAATTTAATTATTACTCGTCCTCTACTCCTGATGTGACGTTTTGGGAGGCAAGTATTTCGCGCCAATTTTTTTTCATATAGTCTGCCTGTGAGAGCTGTCGAGTCAGTCATCGTTCTACCTCGGTTGTGACAAGTTCGTTCGTCATTTTCTTTTGTTTATGAGTCAGTCAACATGCCACACGGTTGCTGTGTACCAGGGTGTACTCATCATCTCACGCGCACTTTGGGAGTACCTTTGCATCGCTTACCGAACGATGACACACTTCACCGTATTTGGCTCGTTCCTGTGAAGAACGTAGCGTTACCCGTCCACGCAATGTTCAAAGCAGTGGAGGGTAACCGAGTGCGGTGTGGCAAGCATTTTCTGCCGTCAGATTACGAGAGAGATATGTACGCGTAATTGATGAAGGTCCCTTCGAAACAACGCCTGAAGAAGGGTGCCATACCTTCTCTGTTGATTCCCGGCAGTGCCCCATCGCCACCTCCGAGAAGTGTGTTAAAGCGAGAAGCCTCGCGAGCTTTGGCCACTACAGTGACTGGAAGCAAGGCTTCATCTAATGTCACCCGTGCCTCCAAACGTACCTCCAGAGCGTGTATTTTCGGAAATAGCAGTGATTCGCCCTGTGCTGTTGTCTTTAGCCCAGAGCCTTTAAGCAGCCCTGCAGCGGTGTTGACTAGTGGGAGTGAATACACTCCCAGTTCGACACACAGTGACGAGGACAGTTCGTCGTCCAATGAACAGAGCCAAACTTTGATAAGTTTATTGTGGACTTGTCTAAGGTATTGGAGCTATTTCGATGGTGCCAGGTGTGTAGCGATGGAGTCACAATGGCAGGATGTAAGCAGTTTGGGTGATCAGGTCACCATCCAGTGGGAGTGTGTCGCGGGACACTCGGGCAAGTTGTGCCTGTGCGTACTCTGCCTCTTTATACTTGGGCTCAAACATATACCCACCCACTGACTGTACGTGAAAAAATTCCTCGTCATCCCTGCTATGAACAATGTCTCACTACTATCACTGTGGTATGGGTTGCCAACTCCAGCCATTTTCAGGTTACTACAAACTAAACAATTCCTAAATCCAACGTAATTTGATTTCTCTAACAACCTAGCTTGTCGTAGAATACTCGTCGATGGGAAGTGGTGATGACAATTTTAGAAAAACAGCACGAAAACAAAAGTAGTACAGATTCTCACAGTAAACTCAAAGCAGAACCAAATTGGCACGAAATTCTTGCCTCCCAAAATGTCACTTCTGGAGTAGAGAACGAGTAATTAATTAAATTACAAAAAGCTGTGATTAAGTGAAAAATAGGTCTGGGATAATCAACGAAACTTACTTTTGCTAAAAATGACATGAGAAATGGTTGCCTTCGCCTTTAATATTTTGTTGTTATCTTCTGCCTTGCATTGTCATGACTGGTGTTCTGCTATTGAACGTCTTGGCTCCAGCAAAGTAGAAATTTTTTTTTTCTGAAACCGTTCTTATTAAAAGTGTTTTAATCTATAATCTTAGCTTATTAAAGACATCATTAAGAGTAATTACCCCCAATGCCACTCTTTCTGTCGGGAATCACTTACTGTACTTCAACTGAGCATCATTTTGGGAAAATTAAACGTAGTGATTGGAGGTGATTTTAGGAACACGCGATGTGAATGATTACAGTTAGCATTTACATTCTTAATTGAGCATCTTTGGGTATTAAGGTGTCCAAAGCAGTCCAGACCTTAAGGGTGGAGGAGGGAATGAGCTGGAAGCAAACATTCAGAAACCAGCCAAGGTCGACAGTAATCAGCCTGGTATGTCTTGTTAATATATACTGTTATAGATTGTGTAACGGACAAAGTGCTGTTAACCACAGCTATGCCGAATTTGTTCTGAAAATGAAATACCCGGTATGTGAAGAGCCACTTTATCATCCAATATGTGCTAATCACTCTAACTTATGAAGGTAATAAAGTTGTGCTATTGTTTTGATTATAGTTAGGATATTGTTATTGGTTTGCTAATGTCCAGGATTGTAGTCATCTTGTAATGAAAATTTACAGTTTCATCAACATGACTATAACTGTAGTTCTGTCGATGCTTATGAAATAAGATTACCAGAAATTAAGTATTGCTGTTAATAATGACCATAACGGGAAAAGAATTGGTATCAATAGCCCTGATTATCTCCCTTGGCCATTTCTGATGAGTGATTCTGTACAACTTTCATGTAGAAGTTGCTGTAGGTAAGGACGATGAGAAAAGACAAGAACCGCCGAACCCACAGGAACCAGCTGAGGAGGGGGTGAAGAAGGAGACTGAGAACAAGGTGAAATAATCAGATTTATGTCTTATACTGATCGAAGTAACATCTTATCTTATCATGCCATTTATTAGAAATTTTCAAAAAACTTCAAAATTTCTTTCTAATCTTCAAATGATTTTGCGCTTATTTTTGCTCAGTTTTCTTCTTGATTTTCATTGTAACGTTGACGAAGCAAGAGATGAAGTGAAATTCGTATTAATTAGGACTACAGTTATAATTTCACTTTTAAAAGCACCAGTACACTAAACTTAAAACTAATTTACAAACTGTAAAACTTATATAATTCAGTTCCATGAAAGTCAGATCTTCGCTTAACTTAGACTAATTTATACCATACAGCTGTTGTTGTGCACTAAAATCATCACGCTTGAATAGTCCTTACTGGCAAGTTTAATTAAGCTAAAAATGTGCTATCTTGCTCAAGCTCAGCCATAATTCTTTAAGCTTTTTGTGCCTACCTTATTCAAGGTTGTCCTCTAGTCTTGCTAACCTTTGGCAGATGTCTTCATTTGGTGTGCTATATGAGCTACATTGTGACTAGTACAGGTCATCGAGTAATTAATCGTCTAAAAACGAGTTTTGCTTTGTGATGGCTATAAAAGACAATCAGATTGAATTGTGTGACTGTAATAAAATGTTTTTCAAGCTTGCACAACAACGGTTACCAAGGGTACATGTATGGTTTGCTAAATTTGGAATTCAGTGTTCAAAGGTGTGACTGTGTCAACAGGATTCAACATTTTTTGACAACCCGAATTACATAAAGATTTCTACGCAACTCATCAATAGTCTTTCAATCTAACCAAGAAATGGTGAGCAAGTGGACTTGAAAATTCTTGGCATTATGAAATCAAACCAGGTGACTACTGTTTTAAGCTTGAGTAAGCGTTGCCAGATTTTTCATACCTTATAGTTAAGATCTTGGTAAGGTTGGGTCTTAGCTTTTCTGTATTTGGCCCAGGAAGAGACCAGGGGTCACTCTCTGTCAAATGTTGTAAACAACTCATGAGTAGATTTTCATGAAATTTTGCACATGTGTTCCTTCCGTAGATGGGACAGTATAAGCGAACTTTTAGACGGATCCAGCAACCGGTGTGCCCCCTCGTGGCAATTTTAATTTTTTACGCTTACCTCTGTATCTTCAAAAGTCCTTAATGGATTTTATTGAAATTTGGTGTGTAGGCTTCTATTAGTGAGATGACACGATCCTCCCGTTTACAGATGGATTCGACGTAGTTTACGCCACCTAGTGGCTGTTTTTACTGTTTTCGAGTCTGTTATTTCGCGTCCACCCTTCTGTCAGCCAAACCGCTCAAAGGGTGATTGTGAAAACTGGAATGTATGTTCTTACTATGAAGTTGACTTTTGACGATGATTTTCTGGCAACTTTGACTACTGTGGCGCCTCCTAGTGGCAGTTTTTTTTCTGCGCCTATGGCTGTGTCTCCTAAACCGTTCGCGGGATCTTTACGAAATTTAGTTGATACATTTATATGATGTTAACAACAGATGACGACGACTTTCGGACAGATCTGACTACTGATATGCCACCTAGTGGCAATTTTTTTTTACGTTTACCTCTGTATCTTCAAAGGTCCTCAACATGTTTTCATAGAATTTGGCATACAGGCATCTGTTAATGAGTTGATGCTATCACTTCGTTTTCAGCTGAATTCGACCTAGTTTGCGCCACCTAGTATGTTTTCGAGTCTGTTTTTTTGGCGTCCACTCGTCTATCAACCAAACCGTTTTCAGGATAATTGTGAAAATTGGCATATATGTTAAATTTACTATGAAGTGGACGACTGACGATGATTTTTTGACGACTTTGTCTACTGGGGCACTTCCTAGTGGCAGTTTTTTTTTGCGCTCATGGCTGTATCTCCTAAACTGTTTGTAGGATCTTTACTTAATTTAGCAAGTGTATTTATGTGATGTTGACTACAGACGACGACGACTTTCGGACAGATCTGACTACTGATGTGCCCCCTAGTGGCAATTTTAGTTTTTATGTTTAACTCTGTATCTTCAAAGGTCCTCAGATTTTTATAAAATTTTGAATATAGGCATCTATTGGTGAGATGACGCTATCATCCTGTTTTTGGGTGGAATCAAGGTATTTTGAGCCACCTAGTTGCCATTTTTACTGTTTTCAAATCTTGTTTTTGGCGTCCACCCCACGATCATATATGTTTTCAGTGTGAAGAGGACATTTGATGATGGTGACTGGCTACTGTGGTGCCTCCTAGTGGTAGTTTTGTTTTGTTTTTCTCCCATAGCTGTATATCCAAAACCCACTGCAGGATCTTTATTACATTTAGTAAGTGAATTTATATGGAGATAACAGACGACGACTTTCAGGCGGATTGAACGGACACTGTGCCCACAAGTGGCAATTTCATTTTGCTCTGTTTTCCTTTATTTCTCTGAAGTTCCTTGACAGATTTTTATGAAATATGGCATGTTCCCGTTTTTGGATGGATTGTACATTTATGCGCCATCTAGTGACCATTTTTATGATACAAATAAATAACCCTAAAAGCACACCATTTGCGATGCATTCGTAGGCGCATTTCAACACTCCGCGTTGCTCTTGTTTGTAAAAGTGATGATTAATTATTGTTCAGAAATAGTTGTGTGGAGTGCGTAACCAAATTTCTGTCTTAAGTCTTAGAAGTCGCAGACTGCAGGGTTAGTTTATGCCTCTGATGGCCCTATGTTTCTGCAGGAGTCTCAGGAGAAAGGCAAGGAGATTACAGTGGCCGCGGGTGCGGTGAGCGAGAAAGTCAAACGAGACGTTGGTGATGTGGACAAGAATGAAGTGAAGAAACTTCTGGACGAGTTTAGAGACGAGCAGAAAAAAATACTGAAGGAGCAGAAGGAGATTGTAGCCGAGTTGAAAGTACACCAGAAAGAGGCTCATCCAGATCAGGTATGTGTCGAGTGGTGTGATTGAGATGCTTAGAACTTAAACAGTCGGATTTCTGCTGTTGTGTCAATTGAGGAAGCCTGCACTTGGAAGCTCTTTGGCAAAATTCCTTGAAGGAGTGACCAAGGTGAGCGGGAACTACTCACTCAAGTTACCAGGAGCATGCAGATCGTTGAAAATATGCCCAAAATTTTCTCAGTTGTGATTCACATATTAAGAAGTATTAGTAATTTGTGAAACTTAATTTATTTTGTGAATAAGACAGTATTGAATTTAGAACCCATGGAGAAAATCTAGTTTTGCTTTAATAATCAATTGTTTCTGCTATTCCTGATGGCTGTACACGTCACATTTCATCTTTTGACTTAAAAGCATAAAAATGCTCCTGGTGAGTGAAAGTGAGGATACTGCACCATGATTAACCAGATTTTCTCACCAAGGTCGAGTTCCTACAAGATTTGCATGTTTTGATAAACTGCATAATACTGGTTTACCACTTTTAAAGCCTGTAAGTGGTTCCTACAGTATTTTAAGAGCATCGCTCCGAGCCCACTAGTGTCATAAATTGCCAAACGTAATGAACTTTCAGGCATATTTGGTTGCTTTTGTCCACGTCACTGCCAGAATCACCTTTTAATTGAAACAGCTGATAATAACACCTGCATGCAATGGTGTTCTGTTCAGACCCCCTATTAATAAAACTATTTTTGGCCTTTTCTTGTTTGTGCTTGGATCTCGTGGTGACACAATATGGCATGAAAAGGCAACTTCACCTATTATTTGACGGCCTACATTTGAGTGATTAAACTCGTGTTTTCTTATTTTTCTGATGTTTTATTAGAACTGCTAGTAACTGGTTAGCCCAATAGACCTAAAATAACAAAATTTCGTTGAAGTTAGGCTTTTAATGTCTTGCTTTAGGTTTGGTTTCAATGACATTTACTTATTCGTCTACGTGAAATCAAGTTTCCCAAATGTGCTCGTTTTTTACAATGGAGCACACTGCGCCCTCTGTTGGAAATTCCTGATACTTCTCCCATAAACGAACGTCAATGCAGGTTGAATCACTTTCATACATACCTGCCCATGTAACGCACTGAACTATTGAAGGGTCATAGTGCTTTTCGACAATAGGTTTAATCAACAGTGCAGTTTTGTTAAATCTGCTATTTGCATAAGTGTTCAGAGTTTGCATAGTAGCCATAAAACTGTGACCATAAATAGATTGCCTTTACCTTCCGTTTGTGTTTCGTTTTCAGATAGCCAACAAGAAACAGAAGCTGATAGAGGAAAAACACGAAGAAATTAAAAAGGATCTGAGCAACTTACTCGAGAAAATTCAAGGCATGCATAACACTGGTGATGAAAAAGTGGAAGGCAATGGAGTTGAAACTAATCAAGTGAATGGTGCAAATATGCCGCAACCTAATGCTGGAAATGTGCAACAGCCCAATGTTGTAAACGCACAGCAACCAAATGTAGCAAATATACAACAGCCCAATGTTGCAAACGTGCAACAGCCCAATGTTGCAAACGTGCAACAGCCCAATGTTGCAAACGTGCAACAGCCCAATGTTGCAAACGTGCAACAGCCCAATGTTGCAAACGTGCAACAGCCCAATGTTGCAAACGTGCAACAGCCCAATGTTGCAAACGTGCAACAGCCCAATGTTGCAAACGTGCAACAGCCCAATGTTGCAAACGTGCAACAGCCCAATGTTGCAAACGTGCAACAGCCCAATGTTGCAAACGTGCAACAGCCCAATGTTGCAAACGTGCAACAGCCCAATGTTGCAAACGTGCAACAGCCCAATGTTGCAAACGTGCAACAGCCCAATGTTGCAAACGTGCAACAGCCCAATGTTGCAAACGTGCAACAGCCCAATGTTGCAAACGTGCAACAGCCCAATGTTGCAAACGTGCAACAGCCCAATGTTGCAAACGTGCAACAGCCCAATGTTGCAAACGTGCAACAGCCCAATGTTGCAAACGTGCAACAGCNAATGTTGCAAACGTGCAACAGCCTAATGTTGCAAACGTGCAACAGCCTAATGTTGCAAACGTGCAACAGCCTAATGTTGCAAACGTGCAACAGCCTAATGTTGCAAACGTGCAACAGCCTAATGTTGCAAACGTGCAACAGCCTAATGTTGCAAATGCACTACAGTCAAATATTGCAAATGCACAACAACTCAATGTTGCAATTCCTCAACAACCAAATATCCCCAATGTGCACCAAGCTCATGAGGCAAATGTTGGTAATGCACAGCAACTCAATATTGGAAATGAACAACAAAATGTTGGAAATGCACCGCAACAGAATAACAATGCTCAACCAAAAAGTAATCAAGGACTCCCTAATAATGAAATGCAACCAAAGAATCTCAATAAAAAGGCTCGGACTCTGAGCAACATTTTACATAATCGGAGGATTGGAGACAACAGTTTGGACAAAGATATAGAGTTGCTTTTAAAGGAAGATCCAAAAAAGCACAAGGATGTTCACCAGGAAACATGATCGACAGGATAAAACTATATATGGATTATTTTTCTGATTCATAATCTGAATGTGTCCCTTACTCAAGTCCAGTTTTAGATTATGGATGTAATGTACTATACTGTCAGCAAAACCATGTTCATGTTTCGTGCTGTTGAACTTGGCATTTTATAGCCACGTATATTTCATTAGGGTTTCATATATCTTCAATTATTGTGGGTCGTGAGAGGTTTCTTAAAAAATGGATGTATTTCACTTGTATGCTGTACATAATTATGTCCTATTGAAAAGTTGTCGGAGAGCACTAATTTATTTTTTTAATGGTCTTCTCCAGATGTTGCTGTATAGTTATTTAGTATGTATTTTAGGAGAAAAATGCTCTCATAAAACTTTCATTGAAATTTGTCAAGGCTATATTACCGTAATCTAAAATTTGTGCTGAATTTGACGCAGTGCTAATACACCTTTAAATGATTACTTTTAAGAAAAATTAAATCTCAACTTCAACCTGCAATAAAATCTACCTTAACTTTGGACACTCGATATTAATATTCATTTGCTGTTCTTTTCAAAATGGTGAGTAAAAGTTATTTTGTGAATTGGCACGTGATGTACATATTGTCATTCTCTCCACCAAGTTTGCATGTTTTGTAAAATCATTGCTGCTCAATAGTTGACGAACATAATTTTAAATGACTTGCATTTTAAATAATTTATTGCACACTTTTGGACTTTTTAACAAGTACAAATTTTAATCAGCCCAAGGGTCTTAGAAAAGGGTATCTACGTTGTCAAAAATGGCAAATGTCCAAAATGCCAGAAGTTTCCAAAAGAAGTTGGTAGTTGATATATTATTAAAAACTGTTGGAAGTTTCATGTTATTTTCTTAGCCCCTGGTGGTGTGATGTCACGAATCTAAATATATATGCCAAACCAGTTTACTTTGTGACATTTTTGTATATTCAAGAGATGCTTGGAATTTAGCCTAATTTCAATTCAATTTGAAGGGATAGGTTGAAGAAGACAAGAAATATTTTTTGCTTTCATACAGTTCTGCAGCAATGTGCTCCTGTTATGATGTCACAGAAATATTTTTTCATTTTAGTTCAAACAAAATCTATTTTTTGTACAAAAAATCTGAGTTTGTTGTAAAGAATATGTGATAAAAGTAAGCACAGGTGCCAGTAATCGGTCCTGTGTGGATACTTCCATTTTTGGCCCTATCGGTTATTTGTATCAGTACACTTGTTTATGGGAGAAAATTGTAGTGAAATTGTACAGATAGACAGAGTACGGTGGTTTCCTCAAATTCAAACAAAAATAATGGCCAAAATTGGTTCTTCATTTTTCAGACACTTCCTATATTGCCAAATATGTTCAAAATTTCATCATGCCTGTCGATGACAGCCACAATGTACTATAGTACATATCAACTAATTAAGTAAAATTGTCTTGTGGAAAATTTTGATAAAACAAAATTTTACTGTAGTTCTAATTTGAAGAAATTTTACCATAATCTGTGTCAGTGTGGCAGTTGTTTTTAAATCTTATGTTGCCTCTAGTCAGCTAACATACAGAAGTGCCTTCACCATGACAAGTGTTTGATGTAAACTAAAATACATGTAATCAGGTGATAATTGTTTTCCAGTGTCATTAACAGATTATCCTCTCATTCCAGTTCCTACTGCGACAGTATTGTCATCTGCTCAACTACAGATTGCCACAATCTTGTCAAATAAAAATTTCATTTTCAGTTGTGGTTATTACGGTATTTGGTGAAAACGTCTATCGAGTGAATGCAATGAACAAGTGTTCAAGCAGCTGTAATAACGCCATCTGCCCAAAAAGACTTTTTTCAAGGTTAAGATCACTTACCGCAACAGAACTGGTCCCAACTTGATTCTCACTCAAAATGAGATGTAGTTTCTGGCTTGGAAACATGACACAAGTGTTACTGCTCGAGAACATGTTCAGCGACTAATTGTGACAAGATGGATTCAAATATGAAACTCTTTCAGTTCTCCCAAACCTACAAATCACTTCCTATCTGAGTAAGGAACAAGAGGAGACTAGGGGTCTGATTCATTAAAGGTGAAGACTTGAGCAAGTCTGAAATTTGTTGTGCGCACTTGAGCAAATGTGCAAAATTTTCTGTCTTATACACATACCTGCTGCTAAATAAGACACAAAATTATTTTTGACATTTTCCACACAGGGAATGGTAGTCCACGTTCGCACTTTATGACCCCTAGATTTGAGTAAAAAACTACACCCAAGCCCGGAACATTTCCCATTTTTTCAGTTGCAACACACAACAAACTGGTCGTTTCCACTTTAGAACAAATGTTCCTTGCATATGTTACAGCTTAAAGAAAAGACATTCCTGAAACAATTTATTTCTCAGTTCAAACTATAACACCAAACTTGCATGTCACTCATAATTGATCAAAAATCACATACTGTGCTAGTCATATCTACATAAATACTCCAAACATGATTATGGGGAGGGAGAATTGGGAACTACTATCTTCCTCTTTCTGTTAATGGTACTTGGCATGACGTGAATAATCTGAAAAAGAAATGGTAAGTATTGAATGCTGGCATGTTGGCAGTCATAACATTGGGATAAAATTAAACTGAACTGCTTTCATCGCAGATACAAGAGATGGTCATTACTTTAAACATTCCCAATTAATGGAACAATGCTAGTAAAACTAATAGTAACACCTAGGAGGTGCAAAGCAAGTCATAAATTCGCTACTCGATAGGGACACACCTGCCAACTTTAATCACGATTCTTGAAGAAGTTTAAAGAACAGGAAAACGTGACGAAGGACACAAAAACAAAAGAAATGCCACTAGGGGGTGCAATGGTCACGTCCAACTGAAACGGGGCCTGTGTCTATGTGATAGTAACTTATTTGCCAAATGTCATGAACATTCATTAAGAAACTTGAAAGGTAACAAGATAATCGCAAAGAAAAACAAAATTGCCACTACGCGACTACACAGCAGTCATATTTGTCCCAAAATCCACATCAGTTGTACTCTCATGAACACGTGCAAAATTACAGGAAGATCCATCAAGAAACTTGTATTGAACCACAAGCAAAAACAACAAAATTACTACAAGAGGGTGCATCAGCAGTCGTCACACCAGTTCAAAAATCATTGACAGCCATGTACCTCCAAGAAGGGATATGTACACCATTTTTCATAATGATCCTTAGAATGTTTTGGCCAATAGACAGGCAGACGCCAAAAAAAGCAGACTAAAAACGTCCCCCTAGGTGGCATACAAAACGTCAAATCCACCATTCTGAAAATGTGAAGGTATTATTGCGCTTTAATAGAAACCTATTTGCCATGTTTCATTAAAATCCGAAGATATAGAGGAAAATGTAAAGAAACTAAAATTGCCACTAGGGGCACATTGGCACTCGAGTCCACATGAAATTAGTTGCCATCTGTAGTCACGTTTATAGAAAATCACTTGCCAAATTTAGTAATTTAAAAGTTCCTACAAGAGATTCATGAGATACAGCTGCAGAGGCAAAAAACAAAACTGACACTACTAACAGTAGTTGCAGTCATCCTCTTCCCAGTGGGAACGTTTAATTATCAAGTTTCAAAATAAGCCGTGGAAAAGTTTGGCCACCTGAAAACAGTAAAAAAACATGCAAAATAAGTTGAATCCAACCGAAAACTAAAAGATGGCATTGTCTTATTAACAGATATTAATAAGTCAAATTTTGTGAAAATCCATTGAGAAACTCCAAAGATAGAGAGGCAAACGTTAAAAAATAAAACTGCCACTAGGGGCACACCGGTAGTGGGCTTAAGCCAATAACTTGCCCATGACGTACCGTCCACGATGGAATTTCACAAACACCCATCAAGGGGTTTTGGAGATACAGCAATGGACGCCGGGCAGACAGGGATGACAGAAAAATGCACATACACATAAATATGTGAGTGCATAAAAATGATGAAAAAACAACCAAACACTGTATCAGCCATGTTGAAAAGGGTATCCCAGAAGCACATCCCCACTATACCCCTTAAATTGACTGTCACCCCCGGATGTGCCATGAGCTAAAATTTGTAATGTGATCAAAAGCATGTCCCGCCACTTCTCGGTTCTTAAGTACGTAAACATCGGACAAGCTCCTTACATCAGACACAGATTGATCCGAACAAAATTCCATACACCAGTCATGTTGGAATATATGCCACTCTTTGGCTAGCACAGGGTCTTTGGGTTACTCAGAAAGGGTAAATATCCACCACATACACACATAGGCTAATTGATCAGAATTTATTGTCAGTTCATGATGTCAGGTGGCGCGAATCTACACAGCTGTCTATACATACAACCTGTTCCTGGTGAGCTGTCACTGAAGAAGATTGTCTATCATGCATGACTTGTCTATTTAATTTAAGGATATCTTACTCTTTCACTGTCAACATTGCTTTGAAACTGTTCGTCACTTTTTAAACAAAAGGTAGCAATTACGTCAACAACCACGGATTTACAAACAGAGCACTTTTAGTTACTTTTCATGCATCTTTCGGTTTTTTAATGCAAATGAAACAATTTTCGTAACCAGAAAGAGACTGAGCTGTAAAGCAGGTGGAGTGCATACAGATGGCTAAACAACTCCATAATCGCAGTCCATTCTTCCTCATAATGACTCTTGTTTAGGTATATCAGTACAGGTAATTGAGGAACTTACAATGAGCCTTGTAATGCAGGAAGTAGTAACAGATGGACATGCCAACACCAAACTGGACAAATGGTGTCAACGACGTCTTCTTGGCTTGCAAGTACTTCAAGTTCCATCTCCAGAAGGCTGAGGATACAGTATTAAAAGGAATTCCTTAAGGTTGCGTTTTGGATTTTTCACACAGTTCTAACAGTGAAACTAAGCTCGCGCCAATAGACCTAATTCACGCCAACAGGAGGCGCGTTCCAAAACGAGGCTCACTACGATAGCTTTGTTGACTTATTGGCATAGTTGTTTTCCGCGTCGCTTGAAGGGCTAGAAAAAATATGGACACTCAACTGTCTGTTTTACAATCCCTAAGGACATTGAGATTCGGAAGCGTTGGGTCATTGCCGCGACGAAGGAAATGTCTGTAAAATTTATAAATGTTTTTGAAAAGTTAGATATTTTGTCGCATCTCGGTTGCCGAGCATCACAGCAACGACCAGACAATTTTCGACCACCCAGGCTGTATTTTCATGACTATGGGTTGAAACGTGATGCATTTTTCTTTCCAAAGAGGATAAGGCCCTCAATTCCTCGATTTTGGGGCTGAATATCGGCCCTATTCCCCTCAACGAAAACTAACGCCAAATACTCCCTACGAGGCCTAAAAATTCCCCTAGTGATTGAAAATTTCTCTCCGAAGTTCAAATCACCTGTAGACACACAGGTGACAACTTGAAAGAGCACAAAATGCTATTTGAGACAGAGCCTATGAGAGCTTGCAACAGGGAAAGCGTGCTATTGATAGCGATCGGGAGGTAGATTTTTCCCCTCACTCAGCGAAAAATTCCCCTCTCAGAAGGCACACTGGGCACCTTTCCCCTTGCATAAACGAGGCCCCTGAAGAAACATGATAACTATGCTTGCTCTGTTCAGTTAACTGAAATTGAGCTCTAAAATGAGGTTATGCTCTGGACGAACGAAATACATGTTTTAATTTTAAAATTCAACTTGGTCCATATTGATATTTGAAACCTAACACATGAAATAGACATAAGAATTCAAACCAAGCAAGCAGAATTGATGGTCAAATAATTTTTATTTTCAATTACAAGCCTGGTTTTTGTTTTAATAAAAAATATATTTAATATCATCAATTATTCTTTCAGATCAATGACAAATCAACTGTTAGTCCCGGTAATTCCTACCTCACCAGGACGTAGGCTATTCTTGATGTTAATATTCTTGATCAAATTAAACCACATGTGACTAACTGCACGACAGCAAAATGCAACGAGCCACCACTGTCGAATATATCTTCAACTCGTCAACTATACGAGCAGATGACCTGGTTCGAGTAGAAAGCATTTTTATCAACAATTTACAAGAAAAAAGTAACCTGCATTCAGCATAATACCTAATCAGTAACACTACGATCGCAGCAATTTGGTGATATTTACTTTTCAGGTTTCGAACATAGTTTTCCGAAAAAAATTACATCCTTAAATCACACAACACTTTGGTGCATTGACATGTTCTCTAATCTATTTTTGTACGTCTCCGTGGTTAATTATCGACACATTTTTAAGATTTTATACCCAGGTTGTACTCGAAAGACCGGCCATTTAACTCACGCGATGTCAACTTCCGCTTTGTTTATCGCAGTGAGCCTCGCTTTGGGTTTTAATGTCCGCGGCGTGAATTAGGTCTATAGGTAAACTAATTGTGACTGATAAAAGTACGAGCTCAGCTTATCATGATAAGGTGTAGAATTTCAATTACATGATCTTAATGCTAAATGTTCAAACAGAAATAGCCCAGTAGCCAGAAATGTGTACCTAGTAGAAATGTTTGGTAGTATAATGTTTTTTTGTTGTTTCATGTTTATAACTTCCTTTAATACCAAGTAGTGCATGAAGATTTCAAACAATTTCCAGGTCTCCTATGGTTGGCTACTGAACTAAAATCGTTTTGGATACTCCCATGTTTTTCCTAGAAATGTTCAACAAGACGATAGGACAGAGAAAATCAGTATTGATAAGTTGCCACACTCAGCATTAAGTTTACATTCTGAACTCTTTTCATATCCCCTTGAGATGCTTGGAATCTAAAAACACATCAAAGCTCACCTCTGTTAACACATGCTGCCATAGCCTGGGGACTGAAGTTCCTGCGAGCTAGCCATTTTGGGACCTCGCTTACTTTCACTTGAGACAAAGGATCAGCTGAAAATGTAATACATAAATACGTCAGCAAATTTTTGATAAGATTTTTGTACTTTGACAGCGAATTTGTTGCAAACTCGGTGGAGCAGGACACTGTAAATGGTATTGGCAGAAAAACAATTCCTCATAGTTTGTAGCCTTGGTGCAAAGCTGTATATAAATATACAGCTTTGCACCGATGTGGGTAAAAAAGTGGTAAGATAAAATTTGACACAAAATTAGTGTCATTAAAAACTACAGTCTTCCTTGAGTAAACAAAATTATTTAACAGTGTTGGAAAAATGACATTCTACCATTATTCTGCTGTTAAAGTTGTGGAGTGATCTTTAGCGACGGCTTTCGGCGCCATGAAATATTGCGTCACCTATTGGCCAGTTTCTTTTTTCGCCAATTCTTCAATCAACTGCTGCTCTTTCACGAGCTTGCATACACGTCACAACAAATAATTGGAACTGGTTTCACTTCATTATAATTTTTTAGAATTCCGATACCGAAAAACTGAATTTCAGAACAAATTTTGCTTCTCCGAAGTTGTCACGAAAATTTAGGAAATGGCGCGTGCGTGTGACACGAGTGTATTGTTCTGGAAATGACAACATACTTTGCATTGTTAGAAAAGGCGGAGAGTTACGCAAGAAAATTGACGTTTATTACATTGTTTTTCACTTAAACGGCTCTAACGGGCAAGGTGAGTATCAGTCGATTCCCAGATTTTGCATGCACCCCGTCCAGTCTTTAGCTTTACATTTTGATACAAGTTTCACAGCGCGGTGACGAGCAGAACTACCCTGGCTGCATGCAATTTCGGGGTCTACGGAAGAAATACACACAGTGGTACCTAGCTGTATTTTGACGAGTCTTCATACAGCTAGCTGACTGGCTACATGGTTTGTTGAACTCATTTTGTGTAAATGTATAGTTTTGTGTTTTCTATGGATGGCTGAAGTGAAGCACCCGTGGAATTTCTAGTCCGGAGTGTCTTAACTTGTAGTATAGTATAGACAGTGAATTGGGGACGATCAGAAGCTGAGCCTGAGGTCTGAGGACGCCTGTGGGCAAAGCTAGGCTGATAAATCAGTAATACAAATAGACTTTATGTGATTTGATTTTGAATAGGGTGAAAGTGATTTCAGTTAGTTGCGACTCCTTTTGCAGACGCTGGTTGGTAATAGGCCCCTGAATTAGAGAACCATCTTTCACACGTTGTTTCCCTGACCCTGTGCTTGTCCCTTGGATGCTAATAACGGGCCCGCTACTCCGCGATTCCTTAGCTCTTTAAATCAGGAGCCGCTTTATCCGACTTTTTCCTTCTAACAGTACAAAATATAAAACACATGCTCACGTTTCCCATAGTAAGTTCCAGGGTTGTAAGGCCCATGTACTTTTGGATTATATTCGGCTGGATACCTTCCGAAGTTCTCCATTTTGAAAGAAGGACAATTTTATGAAAATTACTACACTAAGTGAAAATTCTTAATAGACTTGAAAATTTAATTTTTCGTCTTCTTTAAGCGCAAAAAAATAACTCCAGACATATTGACCATGTATAATGACATAATATTAACGTCAACTTGTAAATAATTGTTAATTATTTATGGACTAATTTTGTCAAACTTTATAAGTATCGCCAAACAAATATAGGTGGCGCTGCAACAGAAATCGTGTTCACTGTGATGAGGCCATGCAGGTCTGACGGTCACAAAACACTCAGTGGAATGGGAATAGGACGGGACTCCTGTTGCGTGTGATGTAATCTATTAAAACAACAGCGTATTTATGACAGAACTATAAAACTGATGATGGCACTTTAATGTCGTAGTAATAGTCCAACTGACTAATGTTAATCTGTTCTCCGAACGACGTTAAATAAAGCTTGAATAAAACCGTTTTGGAATGTGCAAGGGATCACAGTACTCAGTGACCGACTCATGCAGTTTTACCCCCGATTGCACTGCGTTATTTTAGCAGGCCCTGAGGAAGCCGGATAATTTAATTCAATGGGAACTTAAAGAATCACTTTTTACGCTCATATCACTGGTGGCGGTCTGAGCCGCTTCAGCAAATAACCGTTCGCATTATGATTGTGACTTATTCTTTATTAAGGAATGCCAAAAAGATAGAATAGGCCTACTGTCAAAATTAGCCGGGATATAAAAGTAACGCAAGAAATCTGCACTGCGGGCAGTAAATGGAGACTGAAAATTGCTTAACCAGGCGATATGAGCATCGACAGCCATGGAAAACTGAACCTTCGTTACAGTTTCGCGGCGAACTTGAGAAAACGTTGTCACTGGGTAGTCGAATACGGTCGAAATTCAGCAGCCGTGATCTTCCTATTATAAACAAAAACTTCTTCCAGTTTCATGTTGGTTACGATCCTTGAGCGATTTGGCGGATAAAATGAACGTTAATAACAAAAATGCACATCGTGGCACAGAATTTGTTTGAAAGTGAAAGCGAATGGTTACCTTAATACGAGTCTATTCGCCAAATTTCGTGAAAATCCGAAGCAAACAAAAAAAATTCCATCAGTGGGCCCAACAGTGGTCGGATCCGTCTGGCTGAAAGTCGTCGTTACCAGAAAATCAATTCACTGGATCACCTGACTTTCAAACAACGGTTAGTAGTTCAGTGCAAACGTTTGATTGGCTTTCGTTAATTCATTAATGGTAAATTTTGCAGTTTGCTTTATGATCAGATTGTGCCTCAACTTGAGGTTTTTGACAATTGCACGAAAATGAACTCGGTTTACATTTGAATCACAATTTCCTTCATCCACTCCTACATTTTTGTCCGACGCCTGAAGCAAAAGGATATTTGCCAATTCCTTTTCAATATACGGTACAGAAATAGGCCTATCGTGGGATTTTTCTGGACCTTCTACTCTCTTCTGTCGTTTTTAGTGTTGCCGGAGTCAGGTTAAAAATGGACGCAGCTGGCGTGGAAGCTTCAAAGAAAAAACACCTTTTTCACCTATTCAAAGTGGCCAGATGAACACTCCGTATCATGTTTTCACATCAGATTTTTTTCGCAGAAGGCAAAATGTTGCCACATTCCTTGCCTATGATTATCGCTGGGCGCTCTTGAACGTTGGAAACTGTGAAACTGAGGAAATCGAGATTCGCCCTATAGGGCCAATTTAGTCAGAAAGGTCCGTTTCAAAATACCTTATTGCCGAAGCATCGCCAGGTGAACGACTTTCTGGTGACTGCTCCTCCCGGCCAGAGATCTGATATAGAACTGGCAGAAGGAATCCCATCAGCTTACGTCAAAATCACCGCAACATCAATTTTAGACGGTCATTTCAGATTCGGCGGGAAATCAAATGCACATTGTTAAGTTGTTTAGTGGGAGTTGGATGATAAGAGAATTTCCAGTACTACAACCTACACATAAGTTCATTGAAGCACTTTCCCATTTCAGTTGAAGCTGCATTTTGCTCAGTCAGCTGACTAAAAACGAGTTCCTTTCAGTGCTGTAGTGGGGTGTAGGCGCACGTAGGCGAAGCCAATCACCTTTTGGCATTTAAACGTAGCGCCTACGCACCGTAAATTACGTTATAGTGCGAATCCAGTGCACTTTTAAAATTAAGTGCTCAAGATGAGTCAGTGGGCATTGCATAGGCGGCGCACCATATGGGGCTGAGGGGCTGTAGCCCCCCCCCCCCACTTTTTTCAGTGCTGTGCCGCCCATGGTCTATGGGCGGTGCACCACAGCGGGACTGAGAGGTATAGCCCCACTTTTTTCAGTCCTGCGCCACCCATGCATTGGGCGCCTACTTACCTCTAATTTTAAAACTACAGCACGGGTCCCTTTTACTCTCACAGAAACGGTCTTATAAATTCTTCAGTCATAACGTCATAGGATTCTGTTTCCGTTACCACCAAGAACATCAACACCCGACACTTCGAACGTTATAGAAGTTCGCCAACCCGAATTGCGGATTTGAAAACGGTCCGTGTATGAACGCATTGTTTGTGAATTGAGTTGCCGACTCATTCGGTAATAACTCGAGATCAGATTAGACACCGACGGCAACGTTTATCAACTCCAAAGTGCTGTGTTTCTGTTGACTAAAATTCAATATTGGTAGCTAAACAAGGACGGAATGCAGCTTTAAAACCTCAAGTTGGTCGATTTACCATGAGCAACTAATTTTGTTATTTTTATCGATGTGCTTCTTTCTTTCTTTTTTTTACCAAACTGATATATTCTTAGTAGATTTTCGACTTCGCTCTAGTCATCTGGCTCAAGATCTAAACGAAATGCCCTGGGGGGTTTGCTAGAATTCTTCCATCATTGGGGTTAGCCGACTGCCCTCTTTACTTTTCTGTATGTTTAGTCCAACTCAGTCCGTCGATATCTAATACTGGCTAATGAGGACTCATATTCACGTAAATGTTCAATTTTGTATTCAATTTTTTATTTTCTATTTTTTGTAAAAATGTATTATTTCATACCTAATATTAAAAAGGAAATCCCGAAAAGCAAGAAGTCATTAAGTTCGATTTCCTGCGGTTTAATTTGACCAATTTCTGCATACTGTGATCAACAAGTCTGGGCAATTCGCCAAATATCAACACATAGTACTGCAATTCTCCACTCATTTCGCACAAAAATAATTGCCAAAATTATCATTTTCCGTTTTTCAAATATCTAAATAATGACAATTTCACCAAATGTTTTATGACATCTACACTGTGCAAACTATGCTAGCAACAGACTAAAATTTTCGTAATATTTATTTTTTGAAGAAATTGACAAAATAGAATTTTACTTTTTGGCCATATTGTGTGCTAAATAGGTGAAAAATTGCTGTAACTTTGTAAAACTATATATTTTCTGTAAATACGAAGCTGTAAACTTTAATTTACACTTGATACGATCTGACATTAATTGAGTCATGTGAATACGCCCTTTTATCAAAATTCAGCAAATAAAACATACATTCAAAGCAAAGCAAGTATCAACACCAAGGCCGAATTTCATTTAACACAAATGTTCCAGATGAATTATCGAAAATGCTGTTACAGTTTTGTAAAACATCATTTCATTTTCTACAACTTTTGACGTTTTTTCATAAAAATAATAAAACGTCCTTTTTGACAGCCCTCCACACAAGTGGAAATTTTGAAAAAAAAAACAATTACTAACTGTGTTTTGGACAACAGTGCCTAAAGCACTGAAATTTCATGTAAATCCTATCACTCACTTCTGAGATATGACCTTCCAAAGTTAGCCAAACTTGGGCATTTTTCTAGAGTCATGAATAAATCAGTATAATATGCGTCCTGCAAATTTGATATTGTTAAAGCATACGAGACCCGCCCGTCTGGAAAATTCGGTCACATTAGGTGTTGCCACTTGACTGACAAATGAAATGCCTGTAGCCAGGGGGTACGACACTGAGCAGCGGTGCAGGTGATGACCCAGGGCAAAAAGTGGCAACCATGAGACAATGAAGAATCAGTGATGATTACTAGTAGGTAGTGTAGAAGACATGAGCACAGCAAGAACGTCTGCACAGCAAGAACGTCTGCAGAGCAAGATTTTAGAAACAGGTATTATTGGCTGTCCCAAATTCAAGAACTGCACTCATATTCCGTGACAGTAAAACTACTGAACATAATTGTTGAAGTGAGAATGACTTGACTAACACTCTTCCTGACTCCAAACCAAAAAAGTTAATTGGTATATGCTTTTTGAAAACATTTATTTTGGTTTACTGAAAGAAAAAATAACAATGACACTTATTAAGTTGCTGGTGGTTGACAGAAGGAGTTTACCTTGTAAGAAACTTGCAATGAACTTAACAAGAGAAGTAGACCCTCACACACAAGTTCAGAGTTTACCTACATTCGTCAGTTACATTGAGAAGGTAATTGGCTAGGCCCAAAGGAGGGACCAAAAATCTATGCACCTTGAATACAAATGGGCTCTGTCAGCTAATAGCTCACATTAGCACAAAAATATACTGTGAGGCTTTTACCTTGCAATGGAATGAGGCGATTGCATCACTAGTTGGATTTCTTTTAACTGGTGAGCGCAAATTCTTAGAACATGGAGGAGAGGTGAGCTACGTGTTGGCTGATTACAATAACTAAGAACTAATTAACAGGTCAGAGAAGCATTGCCTCACTGTGGTCAGGTCACCCGCATTGAGCTATGAGCTTAGCTTCAGCTCACACAGACAGCTCAGTTCATAGCTATTCATTTGTGTTAGCTGTGGAAACAATAGCAACTGTTTCTAATATGGCAACAATTCAAATCATTTAAGTTTCTTTCACACTTCTCTTCAGTGGAAACCTTAGCTTTAGGTGTAAGTGAGAAGTAATTCATTCATACTTATAGTCACTGAGTTAAAGCTTCGTGTTCTAATAATGATACAATACAGATACAATCAGACAATTCCAATTACTAATGTTGTTTCCACCTTTTTCCTTCTCTCGAATCTCAATTTGCATGATGGTTGTTGCATATCCAACAATATGTCTTCCTTTGTAGAGAGTAAAACGATTGGGTGAGTTCAACCCTTAGCTTCACTTCAACTGGTTCCATAACCGACACCACTACAAAAGTCAGCGGGTATTCTTCTTAAGAAACGACTCCATAGTTTATATCCACTGTCACTGAACTACCGCCCTTTGAATGCTGTTCTTCGCCAAGATGCATTTTGCCAAGTATCCGTGCAACACGTAACATTTGCAGGAAGGAGACTCCAGGTGACATCCACAATGCAACCAGTTAATAAAATCCACATGGGTATCATCGCATGCCAAACGGAAATTACGTCGGAAAAGTATTCGAGTTTTAAGCACAACAACACTTCGAAAATGAGCTTCAAACAAGTACATATAAGGTTAAAGGATTTTCGGAGCTTCGAGTCTTCTCCTCGTTCATAGGTCGGCACAACACAATGTGAAATGAGCCGAACTAAGATGTAAACAACAACAACGACATCGAAAAGCCACATAGGAATGAAGATGATAAACCAGTTCCAGGTTAACTTCTCGTCAAGTCTTAGAACCAGAAAAATAAGGAAAACTGTCACTACGGTCCACGTAAAAATAATCCTATGAATAACAGCCATTGTAGACGTACTCTGGTGCCTCAATCAATTAAGTAATTAAGAGAGAATAGAAATCTTTGCAGCCAAACATTGTGAACACAACACTTAAGAGAAGTACATAATTTCGCTGTTTTTCCAGTGAATAACAATTGCGACTTCTCGTAGTGAAGAGCACAAAATAAAACAGTGCCCTCTTTATACAACTCCAACCCAGCCCGCTTTTCACATTAGAACTGTTCCGTAACGTTCTCTCAACTGTCTCACTCGTGACCAAAAAGTTTCTAACGATCGAGAACTTTGGCCACAGTCCCACTGCGCATTTTAAGTAAAATTATTCTTGCCAATATCACGTGTACTAAAACCATGGCGTTATATTCGAGCATGATCATGTATAGGCCAAGTCGCCTGACGCCTCGAGGCCCGGCGGCACTGGCAGGAGCTGACTGAATAACCCTTTGCCTGGCAAGTGACGGATTTAGGGCGGGGCAAGGGGGTCATCCCCCCTAAGATTCTCCCAGATTCCATTTGGCAGTTCGGGAGTGCGAATGTCTACTGACGGGCAAGTGATTCTGGCTGAATAAAGCCGGCCGGGCTACCCTAGGCTCCCCCGGCCACCTCCCCCGGCAACTCAAAATCCTGGATCCGCCCCAGTTGGTTGCGACAAAGAAGCGACTGAACTTTATTTAGACAACATGGAGCTATGAACTTAGTCTCGGCATGTTCCTTACTAGGATGAGAAGTGGTCTGGTTCTTCAACTGAGCTGGCAGCTCAGTCGTCAGTGGACACTGAGCTGCTTGGCGAGCTGGCGGCACTCAGTGACAACTCTGCAAATCAACTGGGTTCTTGCATCTTACTCAGTTAACACTTACTGATCTGCCAGTCGCGATTCTTATTTCGAGATGTAGAAACAACTGCATGGTGCTACCTGTTGTAGTTCTCTCTATAATAATCCCTTGTGCCGGGACTCTTCGGCTAGTATTTGTCCACTGTGTAACAAGCTAGACTAGAACCTTATGATGAATTTCATTACGTTTTTCCATGTTTTCATTACTCTGAACTAAAAAGGTACCCATTATCTCATCTCATTCGTAAGCGACCTCGTAAGAGCACCCTTGTCTTGAAGACTAGGTCTCGTAGTGTTAAAAGGTTTTTGGTCACTTTGTTTGCTATTTTATGAATGATTTCAAGGTTAAACTCCGATGATACTACAGAATTCGGTTTTCTAACAGAGAATCTGTAACTACTGACAAAAACTGGTCCAGTAATCAAGCGCCCCACCATGCACAATTAAATAATAGTTGGGTAGATTTTTAGTACTGTCCTTGTCATCGCTAGTTATTTACTTTTAGTATTTTTGTTACTTTTATTTATTGTTATATTATATATTTTTCATGTTACTTGGTTCACGTATGTAGCCGTAATTCCTCGTATCGGCCATACCCTGTTGTGGAGGGGACTCGTTCTAAGTTCTAATCAAATCATGCCTAAGTTCATAGCTTCATGTTCATATTGTCACGTTTTCATCAACAAGAGAGACTTCTGAGACTCGGTTCCAGACATCCAGCGGTTTCTCAGCAAAACTAGTCAATTAGTCACTTCAAACCCGTCAAATTACGCCGCTCGTTCAATCTTTACACCGACCAGGATGCTGGGAATATAGTGCAGTGACCTGTGATATCCTTTTAGCTCCAGTTTTATGTCTATAATTAGAACTAACTGTCAGCTTTTATGTTTGGTGGTGATCGGGGTGTTCCTTCGGGACTTTTTAGAATATCTCGCAATATTCTGTGACTGACTCTGCGTATACTGATATGGGGTGCCTCCTTTTCATTGTTTTCCTACTAACGCACGGTTCCAATGGGTGAACAGTATTGTTTTACTGAATAAGTTTTTATACTGAATTAAAGTCACACTGCTAACCTGGGTTAGTAAGACAAAAATAAGACTTCTGTGAATTTAATATTTTTTTGTATTTTATTTGGCAATCGCAGCCTAATTTCTCAGTAAGTCAACCTCTTAAAAATACGCCCATGCACCCATCGTGCCATGTGTTGTAGAACTTTACACTTTCACCTGGCAATTTATTTCAACACTTTCCACTTCATGCATATGTGTACTTTTCAAATGTAAAAAAATCCCGCGTTTAAAGCTGCACAATTTCGGTAAATTTGCCAACGAATATCGGGTGAAAAATGACAAGACGTCAAAATTTAGAGTTCGTGTACAATGCGTCATTGTTCATAAAACCAGGAAGACTTCCTGATAAAACATTGCCTCAGGTATTTTAATAGATACACTTATACGCTGTTGGTCTCGTTAAACGAGCAAAATAGTAAAATAGCAAAGTAGTAAAATAGGCTTTAAAATCACACCATTGCCAAGTAAATACGAAACTAACATTACACATATCTGGACCGTTTTGATGTTTATACGAAACAAGTGACGAATTTATGTTTTGAAGCTGTTTCAAATGAACGAGTACAACGAGGGTGGTAATATTTTGTTTACAAAAGTACAATAAAACAGGAACTGTGAGGCAAACAGTGGGAAAATCCTTTATCAGTATTCACTAACTTTTATATACGATAGATTCTCACCCCACATCATAATCAGTCTTCGAAAATTGTCAATTCAAGGGAGAAGCTCATAATTCTGACCTCCTCATCCGCCATCACTTTGTTCCCATGTTCTCCTACCGACCTTATGCACGTTGAAGTTAGACGTCATTTACAGCATAGGCCGATCCAGAGGGTGGTCAAGGGGGGGCCGAACCCTACTTTTTCCCTTGATTTTATTGATATCGAATCTAGAATTATCAAGTTGTTGACTTGGATTCCTTTTTAAAAATATCATTGATATTACCCCCTTTTAAAAAATCTTGAATCTGACCCTGCACAGTAACACTTTTGAAACAATTTGAGTAAGCACTGTGAAAATACAAGGAATTGAATATTGTTCAACCTTTACCAGGTTATTGGAGTTTTAATTTAAACTCCTGGAGTTTGGTTAATTGTAGTGTTCCAATTCTTCGATCTTATAATATACAACGAAGTAATGAAAATTGCTTGTGATGTTTATTTTTGTAAAAATAATGAAGTATAGTCACCTTTCAGATTTTAAACTGTTAATGTTGCAGTTAACAAAAGGTTGATTGCACTCAGACAAGTTAAAGATACTGCTTGGGCTCCACCTGGCGTAAATAACTAGCACGACATAATTTTTGACACACAAACCTTTGTTCGCATTCTCTGACGATGTCTTTGAACTTGACATCATTTTTTCAAAATAAACAGAACAAGATGAATAAATTGTTGTTATTCTAGTCGGCACCTGACCGATAAAATCCCGAACAGCTGGAGTATTTTCCTCACTCCTCAAAACACTGCGAAAAATATTCTGACGCGTCACTTTAATTTATTGAGACAGACAAGCGATGATCAGATTTATGTTAAACTTTTGTAACTTGGGCTAATCCGTTTTAATGGTACTTTTTATCTATCAAAAGCTTCGTATTTTTACAGAAAATGTGGAATTTAAAACGTGAATTCTATGTTGTAGGTAACGGGAATGTAATCGTATGACGGTAAGGAATTTCATGAGACCGATTTTATTTGAGTGAAAGGCCTAGAGGACTGAAATGCACAACTTCCCCCGCGCCTGTAAGATTGCCCTATAAATACAACGAGGTTACGGTATTCGACACGTGCTATAAAGCCTATTGTTCTTTATGAAGTTTTCACGGACTGGGGTGACTAATGGTGTACCTGACGCCTAATGTGAACGTTTGTTGAACTTTTTAAAGTCTTGTTTTTTTAACCTTGATAAGTGAACGTTCAGACCACAAAACAATGGAGTTTCTACCCCGTAATAGACATCAGCCACAACTACAAGGAACACTTTTTGATTGATGACCTCATCTTTCCACCAGTGTTGTCGCAGCGAATGTTTAATCTGTATTCCTTTCCTTTTTAGATAGGGGCAGACATAGTATTTTTGATGTATGGTACAATGTGAGTCACTGAACGAACAGAAAGTCTTCTCTACGCTCATAAGTGCTGGTGAACGCCGACTTTGTACAAACAAGCCCTGCAGCCGGGATGAGAGTTTATAACCACTTGTCCTATAACACACACTCAAGTGGATATTCGTGTAAAAGTGATTTGTGAATCTCCTGCAGTAATAAACTGGCGATCACCTGACACAGTGCATCGTGACAGTCATGGCGTGATGTCCTCACCAAGACTTACGGGGACACGCGTACCATGCATTGACTTGGGTCTGCGCCAAACTGGAAACGCTGCCTTTACCAATTACGTAATTAGACTACAGGAGATCGTGATCTGCGCGGACCCAGAGCGAAGCAAACTGTTTTGTCACGGAATTAATGAAATTTGTTTGATCTTTGTATTACAACGTTAAGAGAATTGAATCGTTCTTACGGTACCTTTTGTGCCAGGGGCCATTTCGTCTCACTGGGTTTCTTTTTGAAAATATATTAAATCTTGCAATAAAATTTCCAATTTGTTACATTTTAATAATGGTAATAAATTCCGCGGTGCCGCTAATTAGACCACCATATTGTTGTCAAAGTTTACAACAAATAAACTTAAACACTATTATGATCAGAGGCGGATCTACAGGGGGGGTTCAGGGGGTTCAAACCCCCCCTCGGGACAGGATCAAAAATAAAAACTGGAAAAAAATCGCCAGAAAAACGAAATTAGCTACTAAAAATCAAAAAAAAATCTTACACGGGAGGAGGGAAACCCTCTCGCGACCTTCCTTCTCCTCGGCGCTACGCGCCTCGGATTCTCTCGAATCCTAAGCCCCCCCTTACTGAAATCGTAGATCTGCCACTGATGATAGATGTGATTGCCATGTGTGTCTATTGGTTAAGGAGGCAAGTGAGACGATCGTGTAATTCACGCCCTAAATTTTACAAACGACATTTTCCTTTCAGTTGCCAACGGTTACCTTGATATAAATGTCATTAGGTCGTAAAATGCGATTATGAAGCTCTCGACAAAGACCTTGCAAATATGACGTCGGCCAACAAAACTAAAAGCGGTACTTCGTTGAACAAACACTAAAGGTGTCAACGTCAACCTGTGAGAGTGCATAGACTCTGTACCTGATCGGGACGTGACGTATCATAATATCACATTTGGGCGAAAGGTAAGATGCACGACGTGACTTTGTATTTTAAATCTGTTATAGCATTTTTATCTGTATCCATTTAGATACTTCCTGCAACACTTTTTCAAACCATGCAAAACCATTTATTTTTATGTGACATGTATGATCACTAATTACCCTGAACTCCATGCCGTCCGATAGTAGGCCTACATTCATTAACGTGCTGTGTGAATTCTGACAGTTTGGTCACGCAACTGCAACTTCGAAAAGGCCGACACTACTCGAAACATTTATGCCTTTCTTGCGAAGTATCTATATTCAAGAACGGCCGTACTCCAGATTTCCGGACGTTTAAACTTTTTAATTTCTCTAAAATAATCTGATGATGGAAAAAATAACGAACCAAATACTTTTTGAGTTTATTCAGCAATTTAATAATGATAAAAAATTAATTGCATATAAAATTTTGTTTTTCTGTGAAATGGGAAAATTTTAGTGTTCATGTTAACGCCGTGTTATTTTACTTTATACGAAATACGAGAAGGGTCTCTCCTGAGGTGTGCATGCGTGAATGAGTGGATGTAGTTATTTGTTTGTTTGTTTTTGTACTTGTTTATAAATGATAATAAATACCTGAAAAAATATGGGAAACAATTCACATTGTTGTCAACNAAGTGAGACGATCGTGTAATTCACGCCCTAAATTTTACAAACGACATTTTCCTTTCAGTTGCCAACGGTTACCTTGATATAAATGTCATTAGGTCGTAAAATGCGATTATGAAGCTCTCGACAAAGACCTTGCAAATATGACGTCGGCCAACAAAACTAAAAGCGGTACTTCGTTGAACAAACACTAAAGGTGTCAACGTCAACCTGTGAGAGTGCATAGACTCTGTACCTGATCGGGACGTGACGTATCATAATATCACATTTGGGCGAAAGGTAAGATGCACGACGTGACTTTGTATTTTAAATCTGTTATAGCATTTTTATCTGTATCCATTTAGATACTTCCTGCAACACTTTCAAACCATGCAAAACCACTTATTTTTATGTGACATGTATGGTCACTAATTACCCTGAACTCCATGCCGTCCGATAGTAGGCCTACATTCATTAACGTGCTGTGTGAATTCAGACAGTTTGGTCACGCAACTGCAACTTCCAAAAGGCCGACACTACTCGAAACATTTATGCCTTTCTTGCGAAGTATCTATATTCCAGAACGGCCGTACTCCAGATTTCCGGACGTTTAAACTTTTTAATTTCTCTAAAATAATCTGATGATGGAAAAAATAACGAACCAAATACTTTTTGAGTTTATTCAGCAATTTAATAATGATAAAAAATCAATTGCACATAAAATTTTGTTTTTCTGTGAAATGGGAAAATTTTAGTGTTCATGTTAACGCCGTGTTATTTTACTTTATACGAGATATGAGAAGGGTCTCTCCTGAGGTGTGCATGCGTGAATGAGTGGATGTAGTTATTTGTTTGTTTGTTTTTGTACTTGTTTATAAATGATAATAAATACCTGAAAAAATATGGGAAACAATTCACATAGTTGTCAACATTCGGAAATGAAAAGACGGGGCAGTTTTATTCAAAAAGAGGGACATCTGTATGATCTAAAGCGGGACACCTGAATTCATGTGCGGTAAAACGCGAGGGTCAAATGCAACTCAAATACGCGACCATGGCGTTTTTGTGATTGAGCGGGAAATAGGGGTCAGTCGAGTAACAGATCGAAATATATCATTCACCAACAGTTAATTTCGGTGTGTGTGCGTGTGTGCGTGTGCGTGTGTGTGTGCGTGTGTCAAGAAGCGGGGCATTTTGATGGTGTGGCAGGACGCGAGACCTGCATTCAAAAGTCGGAACACTCCCGCCAAAAATGGCACAGTTGCATTAGATGACACCATTATTTCACACGACAAAACAGTCCACAGCGCTCGCACGGCCCACGATTGCTATCGTCAGATGTTGGCATACCATCCTCGCAGAATTTCCCAAGCAAACAGACTATAATCGGATTTTTAAATGACGTTTTTGTTCTTGTCCGATGAATCGGCTTTCTTACTTTTAATCGTACATTCAGAATATAGTCCTTTCGGACTATAGATCCTTCGGATTATTGAACAAAGAAAACAGAGTTCGTAACCAAGTAATCAGTCATCAGTCTATAGGAACAGTCCCTCGGAACGCTGGCGGATTAAATCTAACCGAGGTCCAAAGGCATATTTCAGGCCCCCTGTAGCAGTGTGGCCGGGTGGGCACTTGGTCAATGTTCGGTAGTCTCCTTTCCTTAGGGGCCCAGCTTTCCCTTTCCTTCAAGTGTGAGAAATGTGACCCTTTACTGGAAATGTGACAACTTCGTTAAGCTGCACTTAATGCAACTACACTACTAGCATTCAACAAGCTGAAAACTCCCGTAAGTGGGTAGATACCGCCATTACGTAATACCAGGTTATCTCTTCCTGATAATACTCTGATAGTGTCGTATGTAACAATGCAAACTGTTGTTAGTTTTAGGTAATTGTAACTCGACCTTCTGCTTCACGATGCAAGATTTGCACCTAGATGTAAAATATTCGCCTCAATTTTCAGCACCCAAAAGTGTCGTTTTCATCATTTGAGTTTGCATTCCACGTCAGGCTATTGACAAGAGACCAAACACTAACTCTTGCAAATTTTTGTTGCACTGCACTGATGATATCCCGTTTGAACGAGGTTGGGGTTTCCACACGCTGCTCATACGATCGTTACAAACATGCCTTAGGAGGTTTCCTTGAGAAACTAATGACCAAACGGTTGTTGATTTTGATAAATTAAAGCAAGCGAAGAAAACAGTTTGTGTTTAACTTTCAATGCTGTTTTCTGTAACAATTCGGAAGGGGCAATTGTTTTCACCCAACAGGTTATGTTTATAAAAATAATCTATATAATCTATATCAAAGTACGCTTTTAAACATCTTCTTGTAAGATTTCCATACAATTTTGTTGCACCAAATGTTGGAGTATTTTGTATCCATGCAAAAAATCTAAGGACCCCCGTTTTTAGAGTTTTTAACCGCAAACGTATTTGGATTTAACTAAATGTATATAATGAAAAATACAATGTACAACAATAAGAGGTATGACCAGAAAGCGCTAGAAATCATGATATATGGGCGAGAGCAAATGATAGCCCCAAATTCCGCATTTCCGTATTTTTGCCGTTACCTTTGCATGTTTACATCTGTCATATTACAACTAACCATAAAGAATGAGGTCGTCTATTTCATAAATCAGTTTATTTTTCGTACAAACGCCTTTTGCGTTAATATTTTGGAAACATTGCGTATTCTTTGGAATGCTGTTACGTCGTAGGACTTTCCACACATCCGTCGAGACATTTAGGACCCATTAAGGGGTGACTTTAATTGATTCCAGGAAAAACATATATTGCAGTTAGAAAGAATCTGTGCATGGCGAATACCACTATGGTGATTCTTTGGATAAATTCTATTGTTTATTGATATGCATGTTGGCCTACTCGGTTATATAAAGCGTACGCGTGCGGTGTCTTAGGGCGTACTGTGTGGCCAGAGGGAAATTCATTCGCAGCAAATTTTTCTCTCACAAGAGCTGTCTGCATCATGTGACTGGGACTGCACGTTTCTTTGCTCATTTTTGTGCTCCAAGTCGATCTGCGCTTGTAAGTAGACAGCAACGTAATAGCTGCAACCATTTATTAAACCGTTGTAGCTGTAAGTTGATGCGAGATTTACTTTTTTACTCATCACTTGGCAAAAATGGCGTTTCGAACCCTACTTGCCTTACTTAGGTCGTGCTTTTAGGTATGCAGTATTTAAAAGAAAAAAATGCAAGACCTCTAATTTAGACCACTTGCTGCTGCGAAATTGGTGTCAACTAAATGCTCCAGAGTCAGATGGGAAATGATTTCCGGGCTGGTTTGCAAAAAGCTGGTCGGCGCATAACGAGTAAACTTGTAAAACTGGTCCTCAAGCTGTAATGAGCGGTCAGTGCTTGCGATGCCCTAAAATCAATTCCAATTTGACAACGGAAAAAATTAAGACCGGTAGGTGGTCTAATTAAAAAACTGGTTTTCACGAGGATGGTGGACTTGTAGCCGCTTTAAATTGTTTCAAAATTAAATTAATTTTTTTTCAAAATTAAATGCTGTACTTCGTCGTTATCCTTGTAAATAACAAGCAGTTAATATTCATTTCGTAATAATTGCATTATATCGAATATCTCAAACGTAACGTTTGTTAATATTATTTTTAGATTATCAAGACAACTTTCAAGGCCTGGGTTGATTCGGTCAACAATTATTTTAAAGTGTACTAAGAGATTTTAATAAATTAAAACCAATATAAGTTTTTTACTTTCAAAATACCACCTCTAATTAATTTTCAAAGGAAACTCGTATTTAACGCAATAATTCTCGTCTTCACTAAATTTACGGCAGAAAAAAGCAAAGCATTTTTACGCAATCAGTAGAACATCTCTTTAGCGAAAGTTCGGTTTGCGGGTAGGATGAGTGTCATGTTTGTCAAAAGCCAGTCGCCCATTTACTTTTACCCTTGGGATGATATCTTCAAGGGTTAATAAATAAATGAAAAATCTTCAAGTGCTCTTCAAATACCCAAGAATGCTGTAAAACATTGTAATAAGGTCAATGTAAGAAATATTTACACTGTGCAAACGTCTGAAGTGATTCCATTGTGTAATTTAGCAACTTGTCTCCTTGACGTCATAGCTGATTCCTTAAAGTGGCTGAATACCTGTTTTTACCTTTTTTGATTGATTTTCAATCGTTAAGAATTGAAACTAAACAAAATTTTACGTGGTTTTGCAAAGTTTGTATTTTTTAACAACCACGTTTACTTTTTAGTAGACAAATAACGTTTGACAAAACTAGACCAGTCTTACGAGGACGGCTAATAAATATTCATTACAAAGTGCCACGTGACCTATATTTCACAAATGTCTAAAGGAACGGAAAGGAAATGTTGCTGTCGAACTTTGACAATCGATCGCAAACAGTTGATCGTTGTCTTTAATTGATGAACTTAGCTATTCAATACAACTTTGTCAAGTTAATTGTTCGACTTTACGTCCTCCAATTCTCTTCCAGAATATTCCACCAATCAATTAAAGCCTTGGCAAGTTCGGTATCTCATTTCTAACTTTTCCCGCTCTTCTCTAGTTCTCTCTAACTCAGACGAGGAAAAAAGATGCATGGTTTTTTAAATCATCGCTTGGAAAATTACGGGGTTTCAAACCTCGCTTACCTTTGTTTACTTACCTTTGTGGAGCCTTTTCCAAAAAACGCGACCTTGGCTGAAAATGATGTGGGCGGACGCTTTTTTTTAAATCTAAATTAGTCAGTGAGCGCGCAGTCCCAAAAAGTGACCAAGACTCAAATCAGAAATTTGGTCTTACGTTCCACGCAGCTCTGAAAATTAAGTTTCACTGGAGCAAAGTCTTTTAGAATACGGACATAACTGATAATTACAGAGAAAATTTTATGAATTATTTTTAGAATGCACTCATAATTACTAGGCTTAATCTCTATTCAGCAATTGTGAAGTGGGCGCAAGACCATATTTAAATCTTTAGTGACAAACCACACGTCTCAAAACGAGCCGGCGTAAAGACCAGAACCAACTAAGCTTTTTGTCCTACTAGAATGCCACACTGTTGATCTTGCTCACGAATATGGTATCCACTAACCAAGTGTTGCAGTGAATCACGTTATCTTTAACAGATTAAACGCCATGTCTTACCCCTTGTCATTCTGACAACTTGATGAATACATTTTTATGCCCAAAAGTACAGCGAATTCATTAACACAATGTTCTGAATTTAGATCGTGTTTAAACACGTTGAATGTAAAATAATACACACTATACATTTGGCTGCGAGCCACCAGACGTCTTTACTAACAATAGGGGAGAATATTTTTTAAGGACCAACCCGTGCAGAATTACCGAGCCATTGACGTATAGGTCAATACTGTTCAACGTTATTTCATACGCAGAAGCTGTACGACGGACAGACTACATGAAAAAAAATAGCGACAGAAATAGTGGCTCGGAGAATTTAGAGCTTAACTTTGAGAAATCCGTGATACCTGTGAGGTAAGATGACCTTCCTAACTGACAGTGGGGTGATGAGGTTTTATGAAAACGCCCGTGTACTCTCTGATGTTTACGCTTCAAGATACCTCAGTACATATCATTGGATGATTTGTAACTTCATGGCAGCATGACAACTGAAACTTAATTCGACAAAGGGAAAGTACAAACAATTGCTTTTTGGATCAAAGCAGTTTCCATGTTCTACAGTCGTTTGTGCGTTTCAAATTATTTTGCTCTCCAAACATCAACAAAGTTCAGCCCGGGTTCTCACAAGAACGAATAGTNTGAATTTAGATCGTGTTTAAACACGTTGAATGTAAAATAATACACACTATACATTTGGCTGCGAGCCACCAGACGTCTTTACTAACAATAGGGGAGAATATTTTTTAAGGACCAACCCGTGCAGTATTACTGAGCCATTGACGTATAGGGCAATACTGCTCAACGTTATTTCATACGCAGAAGCTGCACGACGGACAGTCTACATGTACAAAAATAGCGACAGAAATAGTGGCTCGGAGAATTTAGAGTTTAACTTTGAGAAATCCGTGATATCTGTGAGGTAAGATGACCTTCCTAACTGACAGTGGGTTGATGAGGTTTAATGAAAACGCCCGTGTACTCTCTGATGTTTACGCTTCAAGATACCTCAGTACATATATCATTGGATGATTTGTAACTTCATGGCAGCATGACAACTGAAACTTAATTCGACAAGGGGAAAGTACAAACAATTGCTTTTTGGATCAAAGCAGTTTCCTTGTTCTACAGTCGTTTGTGCGTTTCAAATTATTTTGCTCTCTGAACATCAACAAAGTCCAGCCCGGGTTCTCACAAGAACGAATAGTTGCTGCTTAGTTACTACTGTCACCATACGCCAACAGAAGGTTTTCTGTCATTTTGCGTGACTTTGAACCAAGTCATGTATCACGCATTCACTATAGGTAAGCCGATTCTTACCATGCTAATTTCTAGTGGAGACTAACGACTTCGATCTCGTCTGGCTGACTGGCCTTAAAAACGACGTTGAGTTACTTAGCGACGACGGATGGCCCTCCCGACAAAAAAAGGACATAGCTTGGTCCCCACTTCAAAATTATACTACGCTGAGACTGCCCAATAACAGCTTTATATGCTCACTCTTTCGTGTAGAGGTCTGCTCTGGTGTTGTTTGCTCTAAATGCGGCGCACTGATGCAAACCTTATCCTACAGTCTAGACGTAGTCCTTGTATTACACTGCTTAAACATCCTGAACATGTATCTGTATATATGTTGCCGGCCGACTAGGGCGACGGAGGGTGTGGTGCTGATCACAATTAAAAGCCAAGAGCTTATCTCTTGACAGTGTACGGGGAAAAAGAGGGGAGGGGCGGAAGCACGTTGAAAGATTAACCTCTTTAGAACAAGCATCGAATGGAGCGCGGGGCGGTGCGAGATGAGCTGAACATTTCCAGAAATGAGTTTTGGCAGACATCTGGTGTGTAAGCATTCGCCTTCCGCCTTCCCGAAATATCTTGATATGCATGGTTTTTCGTTTGATATTATTTTAAGCGTAAACCTAAAATTGTTTTTGAGGAGTTTATAATGTGCCAATCTTTGACTAATTCTCGACTGAAATCCTACGTTGAGTATCGAAAATTTTCGAGTCACTTCGGCCAATCAGTCGCGGCATTATATAAAGTTCGCTATTCTAAATGGTCAAATCCGCCTGGAAAACCCGATGACTTAATGCAGTTTTTCGGAGGTAACTGTTAGCAGGTTAACACTAAGTTGCTGGAATTTGCCTGAAATCTAAAATTACGCGCACAGCAAAGTGGGTTCGTGAGTAAGGCTGTACCTGAAGGACATGTGATTCAGCAATCACGGAGGTCGAGGGGTTCCCCCGTTCGTAGACTTTTACGAAAACAAATACAAAAGAAAAGGACAGTCACGTAAAAGTGAAGTATTTCTGATGAAAAAGCTCTGAACAACAGTTGAATAAGCGTTGTGTGGAATAAATTCGAGCAATTCTGTTCAGCTTTACGAATTTTATTGTTGCTGATTACGCAACTTTAAATATCGTGAGCTAACGGTTTAGCTCAGACAGCGTCACACAGTATAAGAATGCGCATGTGCGCCAAATTCAAAATCACTATTGCCTCTTAGAAATTTTACTAGATGGTGAATATGATGTATGTTTTTGTTGGCTTGGTGAAATAACTTTGATTGGTAGGAACAATTTAAGACAATAGGTCTCTTCGTGCCGTTTGATTCAAGCCACACCTCAAAAGAGAATGCCACCCGATTTAATTAGTTTTTTTACAGTCTTAATCGGTCTCTTTCCACATCGCCTCTTATGCTGTCGACCTCACCTTGCCGAGAGGTGTCGCGTTAACCTGAGAGGAAGGTGAGAAACGACGTAGTGACGTCAGTGGTTCATATGCAGAGTGAATGCCATATTGTGGTGCATTGTTCCCGCTTGTCCGAACTATGAAGCTGTGAAGAAAGCAGGTATATCGTTTTTTCGACTTCCTCGAGAGCCCAAAATGCTTAGGAAGTGGCTCGCGGTAATGAAGAATATGAAAAGTATGCTGTTAATAGCAAATATGATGCCGTGAAACCTCTCTGTGTCTGTGGCCGCGGCATTTCGTCGACAGTGATTTTTCTGACGAACAGTGGCTTCCTATCTATACGTTCCGTTGCCTGTGCATGTTCACGGCGCATCTCTAGTATTTCTTGATCAGTGTATTCCGGTTCGAACTGATAGCCTGTGAAACATAACGATCCGACCCGTGAACTCTTCGTCTCACGCTCGACCTCACTTTTCTACTAGGAAAACGACCCCGAACTGCGCACTTACGTAATGTTTACTACACAATGAAGAACTTTTTTTAATGTTTATTACGAAATCTTCAGAATACAATGAATATACATAACCCAGAAAGCGCCAAGAGGCATTAGATCTGGGTAAAAAAATACAAAGAAGTCTATATACAATGATTATATACGAATACATAAGTAAAAAAAAATGATGTATGACAACGAATGAAAATAATTCATTTTCATACAGATGTATAAAATTCTATCCACTCACACAAAGAGATTTAATGTTATAAAGAAATTCTGATACTATTTCAAATAAAACCTTATTTTCGTTTGAGTTAAGTTCTTGACATCCATATAGAAAGAAATTAATTTTGTTGTACAATTGCGGAATTTCAGAATTTTTTTATAAACATTTGGGTATTGTTCGAGTGCCTGGAAGAGCTGTACACTCTCCTCCTTGCATACCTCACAAGCAAAGAAAACAAGTCTTCAGGAAATCTACCATATTAACTTGTATTGACAACTGGAATTCCTTACCATCCAAAATAAAAGAAAGCACTTCAATCGTCACTCTAAAAAATAACTTCAAAATGCATACTACTACTCAAGAGTTGCCAGTCCCATTGACATCGTTCCTACATCCCCGCAACCACGAAGTAATCCTATACAGATCAAGATGCGGTATATTCCTAAACAACGAGAAATTTAAACGTAATTTTAATAATATCTCGCCTCTGTGTTGCTGTGGAGACGCACAGACAAATGCTCATGTCTTCTTTGCTTGTGAGGTATGCAAGGAGCAGAGGTTACAGCTTTTCCAGACAATCGAACAATACCCCAATATTTATAAAAAGTATTCTGAAATTACTCAAGTGTACAACAAAATTAATTTTTTTCTATATGGAAGTCAATAACTCAACCCAAATGAAAATAAGGTTTTATTCGAAATAGTATCAAAATTCCTTTATAATATTAAACTTCTATGTGTGAGTGGATAGAATCGTATACATGTGTATGAAAATAATTTATTTACTTTCGTAATCATATGTCATTGTAATCTTAACAACAGTTTTTTTTAAAATTATGTATTTGTGTAAAATAATTGTATACAGATTTCTTTTTATGTATTTGTGTAAAATAATTGTATATAGATTTCTTTGTACTTTTGTAACCCAGATATAATGCCTCTTGGGGCTTTCTGGGTTATGTATATTCATTGTATCGAAGATTTCGTAATAAACATTATAAAAAAACAAACAAAACTCTTCGTCGGATGAGCTCTCGACTAAGTCGGGATTGACCCCGAGCGAGTTGCCATGTAGACGTTTATTATTCTGCGTTCTCTTTCAAAATGAATTATTCTTACCCTAACCAATGCTTTTATAAAACTTAAAACAAAGTCTGTCTCATTAGATACAATTTGTAATGCCTTTGGAGTGCTCGTGAGTGCAAATGCTTTGAGAAGCCAGCAATGAATAAACCACTGCGTTACCGGCTTTTGATGCCGGGGAAACAAAGGTAATTGACCGGGTACCGAGGCCGTGTGACCGCAGTGGTTGCTGACAGAAAGCTGTTGTGAATATGCTATGGTCACACGTTAGGAGAATAAACCACTGCGTTGACCGGGCACCGAGGTCGTACGTGTGAGCGCATGCTAATTCAGTGTTTGCTGACAGAAAACTGTTGTGAAACAATCATTCGAATTTATATGCTATGGTCACATGTTAGGGGAATCTTTATTTAGATATACAAATACATTATTCAAATCATTGTTACTGTACAACCTTTGCCCTGACGGTTCTGTGGAAGGGAAACCTGACTTCGCGGCCCCCGACAAGTAAGTAGATTTTCAGCTTCGTGGCTAGTTCACCTAAATAATTGCGTGCACATTATTTCTTTGGCTCACTATTATAGTCTCTTCGTGACTGGAGCTTTAGTTTCCAACTTAAGCTGGTTTATGTTCGTGATGTCCAGTCCCGGCGGCCGCGACCGGGCCTCATCGGTTCCAAGTCAATGGCGGAGAGTAACAAGCGTTTTGTGTGTTTAGAACTAAAAAAATCGCAAGTCTAAAAGTACAACACACAGCTATGCTTCCATGTCTGTATTTCACGGAAGAATGATTCGAATTTATCACCAAACAGAACCAAACTCCCGCGATCGACCATGGTAAATTGGCCTATACCGAACTCTGTAGGCTACGGTACGTTCAAATACCTATAAATCCGTAACAGTGAAATAAAACAACATGTTTGTTCAAGAACTCGATGTAGTTGTAAGGGTTTGCATCGAATTTTGATGATTTATTGGTGTAAAACGATGACTTCAACCGATAAGTTGACACCAGTATAAGCGTGTTGTGGGCGGCTGAACAGACTGCGTTCTAACCGATTACGTCATTGGTTAATTTCAACGCCTCCGTCTACTGTTAGGTGGCAGGTAAAACAACTGAATTAGCTGTTGTCGAAAGGAACCACTCGATGTAAGTTGAAATAAAATAGGTTGCTTTTGGATGGCATTCTATCGTCAAAATACAGCTAGGTACAACTGTGTGTATTTCTTCCGCAGACCACGAAATTGCACACAGCCAGGGTAGTTCTGCTCGTCACCGCGCCGTGAAACTTGAATCAACCGACACTCACCTTGCCTGTTACAGCCGTTTAAGTGAAAAACAATGCAATAAACGTCATTTTCTTGCGTAACTCTCCGCCTTTTCTAACAATTAAAAGCATGTCGTAGTTTTGAAAAAAATAAGTTCGTGTCACGCGCACGCGCCATTTCCTAAATTTTTGCGACATCTCTCGGGAGATGATGATAGCTTGGCAGCAGCAAAATTTCTTCTGAAATTCGGTTTTTCGGTATCAAAATTCTAAAAACTTATTATGAAGTGAAACCAGTTGCAATAATTTGTTGTGACGTGTACGCAACCTCGTGAAAGAAGAATAGTTGATTGAAGAATCGGCGAAAAAAGAAACCGACCAATAGGTGACGCAATATTTCATGGCGCCAAAAGCCGTCGCTATTTAAAGATTGCTCCACAACTTCAGCAGCAGAATAACGGAAGAACGCCATTTTTTCCAACACCGTTAAATAATTTAGTTTACTCAAAGAAGAATGTAGTTTTTAATGACACTAATTTTGTGTCAGATTTTATCTTACCACTTCTTTACCAACATCGGTGCAAAGCTGTATATTTATTATACAGCTTTGTACCAAGGCTAGGTAGGTCATAGAAATAGCGTCGAACACTTAGAAACGAAGGCTGACCCTCTCAAGAAGGGCATAGATTGGTTACCTAATCCCAATAATTCTCTTTTGACTTTTCATTTTACGTTGATGTCCGCTATAACTGTCCGCGTATACCGCGATGGTGAATGTTTGTATAAAATGCACAGCAGCGCGCCACAGTACTTACCAGGCTAGTCAAGTCAGATGACTTTCCAAATAAGGAAGTCAATACAGTCTGTTGCAAGAAGCCGACGGCGCGCTGAAGGTAGGAACATAAGGCTCCACTTGGGTTTGCTTACTGTTTGCTATGACATCTGACAGTGAAATTTGATGTCGCGCGCTATTATCAAGCACCAAAATAACAATAAAAAAAAAAACGCCCACATTTATCGAGCAGTCATTTGGTAGACAATGATTCATGGTCATTTGTATTAAAAGTCAGGTTCCTATGTATAGCAAGTTAATGTCGTAAGACAATAACTGATTGACCTTGTTTTGTTCGACATCACAATAAATTCTACCTAGTGTATTCTTTGCAGTCAACGTCGCTTTTATTTCGCATAGACTATATAAGAATTGCTAGGGCCCAGATTTAGTAACACATTTCGATTTTTGCCGACTTGTTATTTCAGATTCACATCATGAACGCCCGCGCCATTGGTTTGCTTACTTTCGTCGCCATTGTCCAGGCTCAGAACGATTCGTACCCCGTCTTGTTTCCTGACAAGGCCGGAGCTGGTATCTATAAAGGTTATGCCAAAAATATCTCGTTCAACTACACTGCCTCTGATGCAGTTCTACTGTCGATTGACAGTATGCACAAAGACATCGCAGTACCTCTAATGGAGAAAATGAAGTTGGAGCCCTGCCCCAACTCAACCACGTGTTCGAGTCATATCACCTTAAAGGGGGTACAACTTGGCCGAACTGAAATCAAGTTTACTTTGAATGACACCAAAAATGGCACTTTGGATAACTTGAAAGTCAGCGTTATTCGAGTTCCAGACCCTATTTCTATAATGTATGGATTTATTTTGTTGGCACTGCAGATAGTTTTGAACTTCATTCTTGGGTGCAAGCTGAATATTGGAGTCGTCGTGAAAAACCTTAAGAAACCCATGGCTGTGATTGTTGGCGTGACGTGCCAGTTTGTGTTAATGCCTCTGGTAAGCAAAACTGGTTGGACTATAGCAATAGTTTATATTTTGAAGTTGCGTTTCATTCTGATAAGCTGTCCAAAAAGGAAAAAGAAAATCAAAATTAATCTAATTATCCCGTGAAGTGGTTCCTGGAATTTCTCTGTGTTACTACTTAACTTTCATTGTCGCAAAGGAGATTTACCAGCCAAAACACCTACAAGATAATCAAGGGGCTGGCCAACCCTTACAGAATTCAACTGCGACAATTCAGTCTCTAGTTATTTTACAATTCCAACTAGATCACGTGGAAACCAGTTGGTCAGTCATTGCAATTCCTCGTTTTGTGTTGCATCTTAGTAGCGAGGAGGACGTCGTGGCTTATCGCATGTAGCCGCTCATTAAGCCACGGTATTAGAACTTTAAAGGCCAACAAGTCGTTTGAGAATCGTTATGCATCGTCTTGAAATGTATGAAGAACACCGTTTCGCTTTGTTTTAAAAAAATTAAAATGTTTAAACGAGACAAGTGTTCTTACAATGGGACACTGGTTTCAGGTGAACTTTGTAAAACGAAAACTCAAATATATCTGTCGCTTCTGTCGCACAGACAACTAGTATTCATTATTCTATTCTTTTTCTATTAGTACCTTTTACTAACAAGTTAAATCTGATTTGCTTTCAGATAGCCTTCGGTTTAGCGATGGCTTTTGAGTTGGACAACGTGTTGGCTCTCGGTTTGCTTGTAACAGGTTGTGCCCCGGGTGGAGGAACGAGTAATATATTTGCTGTGCTTCTGGATGGAGACGTTGATTTGAGTATTACCATGACAACAATTACGTGCACCCTTGCTTTTGGTAGGCTATTGTTTTTTTGTTTTTTTTATGTTATGTGGCATTATGGCGATGTCTACTGAGGTTCCGGCTTCAAGGACTTTCAGAAATACATCAGGAATTAAGCTAACACAGTACTTCAGTTTCAAGACATTCCTGGACACGAGGTTTTTTGTAATATCACAACGTCCTAAATGAACCAATAAACTGTTAGTGATAAATATTTGCCAAGAAATGGCATGCTCTCGGCGCATTTTTTTGCCGTATATTGCTTTTTTGGTTTTGCGGGAGGGGTACCCGGGCTTCCCGTTTAATCTCCATATGGTACGCAGAATCGAACGCTTACTACAGGCAGCAAATACTAATTACAGAAAGGAACCCTTACCATTGAGGAATTACACTTATTACCTTCCACAAATTAATTACCAGGCACCCACAGAAATTCGTATTAGACTTAAAAACTTCGCACGAAACCACCTGGGCCCGGCCGGTCGAATGTTTTCACTCGAAATTAAACTCGCGAGTTATTTCTTTAACCTTTTACGATCTTCTTTAGTATGACCTCAAGACAAGTGTCTGTTGTCCTGTGTACGTAGATGGCCATGTACTTTATGAACCCATCGTTAAAGCTACAAGTTCGAGTTTGAACTCGAAATTGTGAGTTTTTACTCGAAACCTAGAATTTTTACTCAAGTTTGTAGCTCGAATCTAGGGGTCATCTAGTGCCAAATCAGTAGTATACTCGAACACAGAATAATTATCTTGAGTTCATATTAATGAAGAACGGTTAATGGCAAATATATTTTCGAGTTCGATTCCGAGTGAAAAGATTAGATCCCGTGCCCATAATTACAAAATACAATCACACTTAGACGCACCCACGCATGCGCACGTACGCACACACACGCACGCACCCTTACTATGAATCGCACGTTTCTTATCTAATTGTCCTCGGTAGTGCAAGAGTTTTCTGGTAATTGTTCCACTCCCGGCGCGGAATGGTCTTGCTCCGTGGTAAGTGTTCTGCGATCCGTGCAGTAGCTGTTCTGCGGCCCGTGAGAAAAGTAGGCGAACGAGGGGGGATGAAATGAGTAGCAGTGGGGGTATTTAGGGCGGGACAATTAAATGCGAATGCGAAATCAAAATGAGTTGCGACGATGGGGGTTGGGAATTTCTCATGCAATCGTGAAAGGGGTGGCCAAGGCCCCGTTGTGCTCCCGTGGTTGATTTTCCCTGATTGTGTCTCAGCATCCTAGATTATGATCGAATCAAAGATATTGCAACATTCTACTCTGAGCTACTCCAATTCAAGTAGTATTTTATTGCAGGTTCAATGCCACTGTGGTTATTTGTCTACGCAAGGTTTTTCTCGCAAGGAGTCGCGCCAGTAAACATACCGTACTTCAACATTATGACCACGTTAGTTACGGCCACAATTCCTTTAATTCCGGGCATTATAATACGCAAGTGTAAACGTTCCCTGGCAGACAAAATCGCGAAGATCATTCAACCGTTCTCCCTCATTCTCGTTCTCGCTACAACGGGTGTGAGCATCTATAACGGCCTATATATCTTCTCTCTCTTCACCTGGGATCGCTTCATAAGTTCAAGTCTACTACCATTGTGCGGCCTCATCATGGGCATGTTGGTGGCTCTTATATTTCGCAGGAAGCTCCAGCAGATCAAAACCATTGGCTTGGAAACAGGCATTCAGAACTCTGTTCTCTCCATAGCCGTGATAACGATCTCTCAGCCACAGCCGGACGGAGACATTATGTACATCATGCCGTCCTATTCAGTCATGTTTATTCTATTGCTCTTGATCATAGTGGCCGTAATTCACAAGGTTTGTATGCGATGCTCACCAAGATACGCCAAGTTTCACGAAGCTGAAGCGAGCTCGATGTCTGTTAGCGGCGACGAAACCAGCGAGGAGGTGGACTCTTACAAGATGGCAGACGGCCAAGTTAATACAGGGTTCACGAATGACTTTGAAAATGTAACCAGGATCTAAGAACGTAAATAATCACAACAAATACTTCATTTCAGTTTTTCGCTCCAAAAGCTCAATTTGCGGAAATCGGTGTATTTGTGTGCAAATATGACCCATAATCTCAACCCACTCTCCCCCGGGCCCATGAATTTTCAAACTGTAAAAACTTCTGCACTAATTATCATCATGACTGACAACACCTTTCTTAAAAAAATTACGTCACTGCAAACAAATACGAAAGTGAGCTGTGTCGTCAGCGTTCAAACTCGCCGCGTGACGACGACTGACTTCAGGCGTTTGTTTTATTTCTTGACTGACAAACGCAAAATTCACTAGACAAAACGTGTTCCAGTTACAGACAGATTGGTCGCGTTGCACAAGCAAACTCACTCTATATTTAGGACTCGAATATTACAGTGTACATGTTGTCACATTCGTAAGAAGATTATGCACTCCAAGACAACAAACGTACACAACACAGGGCTGAAAACGAATGGCCTCATTTGCCGGAACTGTCAATCAACATGTTCCAGAAATCGAAGACATTTTGTGACGTACTCCATAGAAAAATAGTTTGGCAAAGAGACTAGAAAGGAAAGCAGAAGAAGATGTCATAAGCAAAAACAGTCCCTTGGTGTAGTGGTAAAGTCGGCGACTTGAAACTCTTGAGGCCCGGGTTCGAAACCCGCGGCCTCGTTTTCCCGCCAAAATGTTATCTCACTAGTGAGATAACTGAATGGGTTAGTACACGGTTGTATTTGCCATTCGACGCTAATATTGTGGTATAACACGCGTTAGTATTTGCTAAGAAAGTAAACGACAAAAAGTGTGTAACACGTGTTAGCCTTTAGTCAATATATGAATAGCCCTATCTGGTGTGTTAATCTTTCTTGAGTTTACTATTTGATGAAAATGTGAGTTGTGTTATTACGAAGCTCTGATCTAGGGCTTCATGGTCGGACACTAATAAAGCCAACGTGAAGTTGGCTAGACGGCCCATCAAGCCGCCAAATTAATCATCCTGATCTTGAGCAGTGAGGAATGTCCGCTCACTCCAAACCTGAAATCCTGCCACCTTTAATCCGAGCAAGGAACAAGGACCCGAGTTATGTAGCGCGGATAGTGGTCGAAATCAAAACTGACATTGAGAGAGTGGGCCCGGTGCATTTGAAACTACTAACGTAAAACTGAGTTAGGAAACAAGCTCAATAAAATCTGTAAAGTAATAATTATTAGTTGTTAGTCTTCTGACACGCTATACTAATTTGTGGTCATATTACGTGACCTACAGTGTAGGCTATTATAAGTCTGAAAGGAACTCTGTCCCGATCGGGAATCACGTGGTGTGACATAGATGACTAGTGAATTCTTTATTCCATATCAACGGAGCTGATTTATAACAGCACAATTTATAAATGTATGTACTCTCCTCAGTTTGTGTACGATGTCACCTGTAATTATGACTGGTTTTCTGTGGTCGGCCTAGGGTCTCAGGTAGCATTGGACTATCCAGAGCGTCTTCAGGTGAAAAAGTCCCGAGTTCGTGGTCTGGTAGTAACAGAAATCTTTTCAGTTAACTGTATAGGTCACGTGATGTGACCAACATAGGACATGGTAAGAAGACTACTTATACCTTACTATAACAGCTGATTTATAAAACAGCACGATTATATGAATAATATCCAGTTCATATGTTTTATAAATGGGTATTTCTTATAATGTAAAAGTTATGTCACGTATATGATCGTTCTATGTCAATTATCGGGCACAAAATCGTGAGTTTTAGTTTAAAAGACCCGGTGAAGTTTGTTCAGGGTTAATGTTTTGTGTTGCAAAGGTAGTGCAGTCCTCGGAACAGCGCTCGTCATGCCGAATCATGGTTAGTGTGTCGTGGCCTGTAGGAGCAAATAGCTCATTCGTAATACTTTAACCTGCCGTTTTCACGTAGTACATAGGTGTACTTGTGCAAAGCTGCACATGTTCGCGTAATTATATAACAACGAATGCAGTGAAAAATGGCGAAGTTTTGGAAATTGAAGAGTTTGTTTTTGTCAACCATCAGTAATATATTTGATAATATTATTATATTATGTTGTTATTACTTTGCAGATAATATTTAAACGTTGTTATCTTGTTTTGGTTTTCAGTTGAGTCAGTGTCCCTTTCGTGGTATCCCATGCGCGCACCCAGCCTTTAATATTGGGGCTTCGAATTTCTGACGATGTGGACCTTTTGCTGACAAAAAAGCGGGAGGACTAAAAAAACGGGTTACCACCTTCACTGTGCGTCTGCGCCTTTTTAGTGTACTTTTGTCGTTCTCTCGGGATTTTTGCTTGGCTCTGAGGCGGACCTTTTTGCCCGTTTCGCCAAATGCCAGGGGGGGGGCTCGTTTGAGCCTCCGAGCCCTCCCCCCCCCCCCNGGGTGCGCTCATGTATCCACAAATGTTTTTATGAACTCTCTAGTAAACTAGATTACGTAATGGTCATTAATAGAATAGTAGTCAGACAGCTGGTCATTACCGCATAATTATGACCAATACAATAGCAAATTTCTTGTGGTTGTTCTAGAAGTTCTAAGAGTTTTTTACGGTTCACCATTTCCTGCAGAGTTTTGAATCAACAACCTAAACATTTGTAACTTATTATAAATTGTACAGGTGACATTTGTCTAATAAAGACAGTCCTCACCTGCTGCCTCAGTTTCTAGAATAAGTGAGTGTTTTTCTACGTTTAGTTATTGAATACCTTTACCATCTCATTGACGACCAAGACACCGGCGCTACCACACATAACGCCGGCCTCTACGTTTGACTCGTCCTACATCATACAACATAGTTCACGTAAATTTTATCTTGATTATCAATCTAAATATTGTCTCGGCTTCGTTCTGTCAGTCACATTTAAACACGATCTACTAGTGCAAGCAGTAGAAAACATTCTGTTCAAAAATCGCCGTACTACTATGTCCAATTACACTTGTATGTACGGACCTGGAACGGTTTGATCAAGTGATGAATTTACAGGCTTTCAAGCAGTTTCAGATGAAAGAATAGGTGAAATGTGGTATATATTTCAACAAAAAGTATGAAAAAGAAGTAATTGCAAGACAANTAACAAGCGTTTTGTGTTTAGAACTCAAAAAATCACAAGTCTAAACAACACAGATCTAGGTTCTCCTGTCTGTATCTCACGGAAAATACTTCGAAATTATCTCCGAACAGACCCCAAACTCCTGCTACGGACCTTATTGGCCTGCCGAACTTTGTAGGCTACGGTGTGTCCAAATACCAATAAATCCGTAAGAGCGAAATAAAACAACACATTTTTATAAGAAATCGGTGTATTTTTGAGGGTTTTACATCGAAGTTTGATGATTTATTGGTGTTAAACGATGACTTCAAGCGATAAGATGACACCAGTAACCCATGTTGTGAACTGCTGAACAGACTGCGTGTGAAACCGATGACGTCATTGGATAATTTCAACACCTCCGTCTGCCGTCAGGTGTCAGGTAACGCAACCGTACGTGTCGTTATGGAGTAGGACTACTCGATCTAAATTGATACAAATTAGGTTGTTTTTTGGGTGGCATTCTCCTTTAATGTCCCTTTCGTGGTATCCCATGCGCGCACCCAGCTTTTAATATTGGGGCCTCGAATTTCTGACGATGTGGACCTTTTGCTGACAAAAAAGCGGGAGGACTAAAAAAACGGATTACAACCTTAACTGTGCGTCTGCGCCTTTTTAGTGCACCTTTGTCGTTCTCTCGGGCTTTTGCTTCTCTGAGGCGGACCTTTTTTGCCCGTTCCGCCAAATTCCGGGGGGTTCGTTTGAGCCCCCGAGCCCCCCTCCCCCGGGTGCGCGCATGTATCCACAAATGTTTTGATGAACTCTCTAGTAAACTAGATTACGTAATGGTCATTAATAGAATAGTAGTCAGACAGCTGGTCATTACCGCATAATTATGACCAATACAATAGCAAATTTCTTCTGGTTGTTCTAGAAGTTCTAAGAGTTGTTTACGGTTCACCATTTCCTGCAGAGCTTTGAATCATAAAGTTTGGTGCATACAACCTAAAGATTTGTAACTTATTATAAATTGTACATTTGTCTAATAAAGACAGACCTCACCTGTTGCCTCAGTTTCTAGAATAAGTGAGTGTTTTTCTACGCTTAGTTATTGAATATGTTTACCATCTCATTGACGACCAAGACACCGGCGCTACCACACACAACGCCGGCCTCTACGTTTGACTCGTCCTACATCATACAACGTAGTTAACGTAAATTTTATCTTGATTATCAATCTAAATATTGTCTCGGCTTCGTTCTGCCAGTCACATTTAAACACGATCTATTAGTGCAAGCAGTAGAAAACATTCTGTTCAAAAATCGCCATACTACTATCTCCAATTACACTCGTATATACGAACCTGGAACGGTTTGATCAAGTGATGAATTTACAGGCTTTCGAGCAGTTTCAGATGAAAGAATATGTAAAATGTGATATATATTTCAACAAAAAGTATGAAAAAGAAGTAATTGTAAGACAAAAGCATATTTAAATTATTTTGGAGCAACTTTCTTCCACATATAAGCCTATGCTCACCCATGTTACAAGTGCATCCAGCTTGTAGACAAATAGCATCGAATAAACTAGTGGTGTTGTTAACCAGCCCCTTTTGACATCCTAGATTCGCCAGTGATCCTTATTTTGCTCCTTCTCCATCACGCTTGCGGCCCTCTCCCCTCTCTTTATATTTTCCGCATCCAGTCTCTTGCTGAGTCACACGTCTTTTGTTACTATGGATATGTTGATGACAGCACGTTTTATTACGTCACATGTATTGCGCTCTTGTGTGTATAACTGAGTCTGAATGCGGTAAGATGTACTATTTGAGGTTTGCAATCAATGACGATGCCTTATGATAGGCGTTTTTGCGACAGAAGATGTTCTCCAAATCGTAAAGACCTGTGTTTATATTGCCAACTTCAGTCTTTCCGTGATCGCTTTAAGTTTGGGCTGCCTCAAGATACGAAGCAACAGATTCAGTCATTGAAGAAGCGAGAGCAGCAGATGCAAGAAAGTGACTTAAAATTGCCCAAAATTGGCAAGTCCCCTCACACGAGGTTCCATATGAGGCAAGCCTGCAGTCTAATGACTGGTCTCAACTGTAGAACTCCGAGGGCGAGTGACTACAATGGCATGCGACAATCCCATGGGGAGCAGAAACAACCTTGCCAGAAAATGGCGTTTGGAAATTTGGATATGGGTGAGCAACGAGCTCGAAGCATAGGTCGCTGCTGTTCAAGTTTAGGGTCCAAGAAAAAAGAGAAAAACATTTCAGAGTTATCTATGATAGCCAACTACGCCAAAGGTGTGTGTGCTAAGAATCTATTGAACAATTACCGCAATCGTAAAGGCGAGATTGCAAAAGAGTGTAGACTGAAAGATCACAAGGCTTTATCTCATCACGCTAAGTCTATTGATGATGAAGAGTATAATAACAGAAATCAAAACCAAAAATCAATATCGGAGAAAAAAACAAGCCCAAGGTTTGTTGTGAACACTTTTTCTTGTCTTCCGTAAATTATATGATAAAATATTCGTTTCATTGTTTCATCAAGGCAAGAAAACTGTTTTAAAACATCCATGCAAAAATTAAATATAGTTGACAAAATTGCAGAAATACGGGCCCGGTGAAGGTGTCTTCATTACAACACCTCCACTCGCCCTATCCTATTCTAGTGTAATATTCTGTGTTGTCCACTTTTATAGTCGTGGCGCGCTCATGATTAAGGACACCTCGGCTTATTAGTTTATCCGTGGTTCAGACGTTTGATTGAATGCACAAACGATCTTGATTTCCACTGAATAGCTGAAAAAATATCTCTGACGGAACTCCACCAAACTCTCATGCAATTACGCGAAGGAAACATGTCGCTAAACCCTACTTTTTGATGAAATCGGCGCACGACAGGCTTTGACAGTTTTTATCTGGAAAGCGTTAAGTTTTCATATGCTTAATTAACGTCAGTTTTGACCTCCCGACCTTTGCTCTACGAAAAACATGTACTCATTACCATATTAAAAATTATGGAATCTATTGAGATTGCCCAATTCTAGTTGCACCGTTCACATAATCTTCAGTTAGTCGTGATATGAGCGCAAACTGCGAGTGATCCTTGTACTTGCAGCTTTCAGTATTTCACCGTCGCCAAATAGATTAATAAGCATAGAATGTGACGGAGATCCGAGGTCGTGTTTGGCGAGTTTAGATACTAAAATTTATAAACTCATATCTACCGAGTGGAGACGCTGATCCGGTCAAACCCGAACCGAACACTTGGAGATCATCCTCTAAAATTCCGTCGCGGCTTGATCAAATTAAATACATGGTGTCATGTGAAAGCTCTGGCGTTCTTCACAACCCAGCGTGCGACATGCTTGTCTTCAATTTCAGACTTGAAAAAGAACACGAAAGTATAAAAACGAAGAATTTAGCGGCAGCCTGTCTTCGTTTGCTGACAAAACATTCTTACCAGTGCCTTAGACAAGATTTGATAATTGTACCTTCGAAAATGGATGGGGCCGGTGCCGATTTCGAATTAATTAACAACTTAGATTCACGATGTCCAGTTTTCATTCGCTTTAATTACTATTGAGAAAAAATATGTTTTCATGTTGGTAATAAAATAGTTTGGGTCTCATAAATTAGTGCGGCCAGGGGAAACAATTTTGATTTTGATTTAAACGTAATCTCTAAAACCATGCTGTATTGTGCTTTTTACATTTCAAGTCAAATCATGTTCGAGCTCGACATGGTATCAACTTCTGAGAACGAAGAATTGCTTGGACGGAAATTCGAATCTTAATTTCCAAAGGACATTTAGCAACACTTAATCGATACGAGTAGCGAAGGCATAGCTCTGTTGTGAACAACACCTGCAACGCAGGTTGATTTATAAACTTGACAAGCTCGTGACATAAGATGACAAATATAACTGAACGTGAAGTGCCAGACGGGTACACAAACTGTCAACTATATTCCAAAGTACATGGGCGGCGCACTATAGGGGGCTGGGGAGCTATAGCCCCACCACTTTGTTTCAGTGCTGCGCGCCCATGCAGTACCAGATGAGTACCTAAAACCGCCAACTGGGCGATAACAATCTCAAATTACCGTCTTGGTAATGCCTCTGCTTATTTTACGGTTAATGTTAACGATGGCGCGGTTTTGGTTACCACGACGTCTTGTTTTCAGAATATATTTTTCTGGTAATTTGTCCGTTACAATTCAGGCGCTGGTCACTTGTGCATGCCATCGACAAGTTACATATGGAAGTTTCGCCAATCGTTCGTTTCTCCAGAGGACTTAACTAATATTTTAATGGACATAAAGACTTCTCAGATTGCGGTAGAGATAATCCCGTTTTTTCTAATTATAAATACAGAAGTTTTAAAAAGTGGCGTGATACATAACACGTTTCATGCAAAGTAATTGTTGCTTTGCAGGAAGAAAAATGAAAAAGGTGTAAACGAAAAGGCCAAGAGGAAGAAAGAGAGAAACACAAACCTGCTTACAGAAGCGCTACATTCGGATGATGAAGAGAGGTGGAGTTATTCAGACGATTTCGAATAACACCGGGCCCACAAAAATGAGTCGTGGTAGTCTAGATACTTGTATTGTTGTTCCTTTTTGCAAAAATAAACGAAAGGTATAGTTTTAACTTGAAGTTTATTTTGAACTTAAGTTAATATACTGTCAGGTGAAGTCTAGCAGTATCAAGACATTCGACCTAAACAACCAGAAGTGCTTGTATTAAAATACAATAGGATAGACCGCCATCGAATGGATGGGGATTATACAGAAGGAATGTTGCCTATGGTTTTATAACGATAACATGTCGATACCTTTTCCCATAGTATCATAAGAATTTGAAGATCGTTACCAGCAGTTGTAGATTTCGCACATGTCGAACATAACTATCGGGGATACGATTTTTGATGACCGTGTACAGAGTACACTTGTCTAACGGATTTACAAAGAACTGTAATTGTTTTGGCCATCATATACAAAGATTTTTTGAGTTCAAATTTTACTCATAAACAGAATAATAGCTACCTCTGAAATGGATCAAAATGTACGTTAACACCAAACAAATTCGAAAAAGATCTTGGGGTACCCCCAAACCCCGTGGGATGTCCCGTTTCCCATATTCCCCCGTTTGCCCGTCAGGAATCTGCGAGCGTGCCTTCGGGGATTGCTTATAATATTCTATTTTGATAAACAACGAATTTGTAGGTTATCTGATTCACATTTCTATGCATCTACTAAAATCGGCTGACTCATAGATGATTTTTGACGGTTAGATAATTAAGTGAACTGATTTGCAAACTAAAGTTTGGAAATTCGATATATCATCCGATATGTAAGTAACAAAGTACTCTAGAGTCTCAAATAACTCTCAGAGATATTGATGAAATTCGAGCAGTTCTACAGGGTGTTCCAAAAACGTACAATTCAAATGACAATAAATGAATCTTTTATTGACGTAGGAAGATTAGTGGAGATTAAAACTGAATTTAGTCTTTAAATCAAATTAAACGCATTTTTCATTAACTTGGGGAAGATTAATTATCTTTGCATATCCTTGATGTTTTTTAGTTTCCAGTAATATTGCGCAATAAATTTCCATTTTCCAAACTGAGTCGTGTGTTTGTCAATCCCGTACATGCTGATCACGTGATGGCTCACCTACCCATTTTCACAGAACTGAATTTGACTACTCACGTTGTTATACTGAAGTGTGAATACATTTTCGAGACACCAGTGTTCAGAATCATTTATCCCCTTCCTCACGAAACTAGACTACCCGGGTTTTAACAAGGGATTTCGAAACGGACCCAAAGGCAGTGTACCAGGGACACTGGAACCCCACCCTTTCAAAATATACCTTCAAAGTATGACTCGAATCAATGAACTTTCTCCCGAAATTGGTCCATAAGAACTTAGGACCAATCAAAACGGACACTGACGCATAGGCGGATTTAGGGGGGGGGNCCCCCCCCCCCCCTTGGCTGCCGCAAAAAAAATAAAACAGCAAGAGCGTAGGGAAAAGTTGAGTTTATTAATTAACCCCGGTAATTAAAATTGTACGGCTGAAACAAGATTTAAATGTGTGCAGTTTTAGTGTTTGGCGGAGGGGGGGTCTCAGATCCAATTTCAAGTGTCAAATTCGGAACTTGGCGCAATCGTAACGGGACTATGGCTCAGTATAGGCTCTCCCGCGATATCTCAGGCGACCGGCAGTGGCGCTGGGCACTACGACTCGGTTTCCGTCGTCTGCTGCACTGTGCAATGAAGAAAAGTATTTCATTTTTTAAAGAAAATGGAACCTTTGTGCTGATGAAAAAACAGAAGCTGCTGGTAAGATGTCAATTTTAATCGAAGCCTTGGTGAATTACTCAGAAACTCATAATTCTCTCTTTGTCAAACATTAAGTTAAGACGATTTCCAAACAATCGCGTCATTTGCCTACACAAAAAACGGATTTGGACTTTTGGGCAATTGAAGACTATGTTAAATATAACAAATTTGTAACGAACTGATTGCACAAAATTTAAAACATGTAATAAGCATTACAAAAAACGTTTCGCTCGCAAACGCTGTGGACCATAAACAAGTAGGTCTTTTAATACCGAAGCAAGAGCTAAATCGTGGTGGTGCANAAAAAAATAAAACAGCAAGAGCGTAGGGAAAAGTTGAGTTTATTAATTAACCCCGGTAATTAATATTACACGGCTGAAACAAGATTTAAATGTGTGTAGTTTTAGTGTGTAGGGGGGGGGCTCAGATCCAATTTGAAGTGTCAAATTCGGAAAACGGCGCAATCGTTACGGAACTGTGGCTATAAATATAGGCTCTCCCGCGATATCCCAGGCGACCGGCAGTGGCGCTGCGCACTACGACTCCGTTTCCGTCGTCTGCTTCACTGTGCAATGAAGAAAATTATTTCATTTTTTAAAGAAATGGAATCTGAGTCAGGGGCGGATCCAGGATTTTAAGTTAGGGGGGACAGGACAGAGTATTAGCCAGGATTTTTCCCGTCAGACATTCGCACCCCAAACTCCCAAATGTAATCTGGGAGAATTTTAGGGGGGCCATGGCCCCCTTGGCCCCCCTCTAAATCCGCCACTGTGAGTGACGATGAAAAAACAGAAGCTGCTGTTAAGATGTGAATTTTAATCGAAGTCTTTGTGAATCACTCAGAAACTCATTATTCTTTCTTTGTCAAACCTTAACTTAAGACGATTTCCAAAGCAATCGCGTCATTAATGCCAATACAAAAAACGGATTTGGTCTTTTGGGCAATTGAGGGCTATTTTAAATACAGCAAATTTGTTACGAACTGATTGCACAAAGTATAAAAAGTGTAATAATTATTACAAAAGGAAGTAGGTTTCGTGCCCGAACGCTGTGGACCGTAAACAAGTTAGTCTCTTAGTATCAAATCACGAGTGAATTCGTGGTGGTGCAGTGGTAAAGCACGCTTGCTCTATCCGCCAGTTCGAGTCTGTGGTAGTTGCAGTTTTTCAAGTTTGACACGTTATTTTTTTCTTTGCCTTTTTTCTTGGATAATACTTCAGGAAGCAAGGAAAATGCTAGATTTTTAGAGGAAAAACAAAAATTTTCCTGGGTGAGAAGGGGGCAAACCCCCCTCCTGACCTCCCCCTATTTGGTGCTATGCGCATCTACAATCGTGCTGTGCGCAAATGTTTACAGACGAAATGTTGCCCCCCCCCCTTGTGATATCCTAGATCCGCCACTGCTGACGTACCGGCGACCTGAGCTGCCTGGCTCTGGCTGAGCTGCCCAGCGGTTAACCTAATTCATTCTACTTATACAACTTCAGTTGGCGTGAGCTGTCAGCTCACAGCCATAGTTCACTTGAAGCAGACAGCCTAGCTCCCAGCCATCCGCCTGCACTGGTCCTTTGGGATATTCTCATTCTCCATGAAATTTTGTTGAAACATGGTTACTCAAGTTCTGATGGTTGCCTCGTCAAAATCCAAACCAATTAACGCAATACCTTGGCAGACGACAAATTACCAACACGAGGCAATACAACATGATGAAAAACCCTACCCGAGACAATGACAACTTACCTTCCCGTGTTAACACCTGTTAATTAGTGTCTATTCACGAATGAAGTATATGGGCCGCGTAAAAGGCAAAAAATAGTTAATAGAAAAATCAAACCTTATGCGTAATTTCACCCTTTCCGCGCACTTAACTAGTTCCCGTTTCCACCGACTAGATTGATTTTTACGAGTTAGGTTTGATTTTCCAAACACGATTGATTTTTACAAATTAGGATTAATTTTCCAAACAGAATTGAATTTTACGAATTAGTTTGATTTTTTTCTATTAACTATTTTTTGTCCTTTCCGAAGCCCATGCCATTATTGTTGAAGTTCGTTCACTGTGCGACACCAAAATTAAATAAAATCAAATCGACGCTGAATGCAACAGGTCACCTCGACACTGAAGCGTCTGAAAGGAATGAGCCATCCTGTGGAAACAATCCACAAACAAGCATTGAGAATTCCTTTATTATTTTGTCTAAACTTTGTACGCATCTGTACTACATGTACTTAGTTGCGACCTTTTTTGAATTTTGTGACCTGAACCAACCCAACTGCAAGATGCATGAACTACAGTTTGCGTTCAGAATCGTGAACCACAGGCATCAAATTACTGAAAAGTGAAAAGGTGCCCGGTATTAAATCTTAATCAAAATATCATCTAAAGCAAGTAACTAGATCAGTTGGTTAAGAATTTCGCTATCAGTTTTGATTAGGAGTACTAGTTTCGTCAGGAAGCCGCATCCCATAATAATTGGGTTTGTAGATCACAAGAAATATTTCTGTGTTACCTGTGATACGCAAAGCAACGAATGTTGCAACTAAATCAGTTGCTTAATAATTTCGCTATCAGTTTTGATTAGGAAGACTAGTTTCATCAGGGTGCCGCATCACATTATCATTGGGTTTGTAGATCACAAGAAATATTTTTGCGTTGCCTGTGATACACAAATCCGTTTCTAATTTCAACAATAATGTCTTCAAAGTGAACCATGATTTTAAGGCCTCAAATTTTCATGACGTGACAGCAAAAATGTTGGTAAATTCAGTTTCTGAGGAGTTTGAATGTACGTTTCAAACATTAAAACACACTTTCAAAGTCTACCGAATGACCTTCAAGTGTACCGATTGACCAAAAAATTTTGGGACATCATGGTGTACAGAAATGAATATTGTAACCACAGGAAATTCTTGGACAGGTGGACCCTGGTGGTATATTTAGTTCTCTGGTGTATTTCGTCGTTTCCCGATGTGCGTGTGCGTGAGTGTGTGCGCGCGAATTATGTGCTTCATAAGAGGCCCGTACAGCGGTAAGATAGATTTTTACGACTAATGTAGTAGACAGAACCCGACGGTACCAGAAACTTTGATCTCGCTCCTTTTGCGTGGAGCAGAGCAATTACAGCATTAGCGATGACTTCAAGGCAATTGAATTCTCCGTAAAAAATGTTGTGGTCGTTTTTCCCGAAGAAAGACGGTAAATATAAGACAAAATACGATGTCACTGTTTCTGTTGTGCTTACCACCGATGGAAGTGCGTTTAATCAATGCCGGACACACAAATAGTTTATGGGCCTGTGAGCTCCAACAGACAATTGCACGATCGCTTTAACAATAACAAACTTGTTACCTGATCCTGGAAACTCCCTTCATCTAGAGTAATGTTGAAACTGTATGGGGTTCATTTTTAACTATACCAAGAAACTATCCATGTTAAAAACACAATGGAATGCACATTTGGGACAAATCTATAAATTCGAGCTGGCACTTTTGACAGAATTTTCTTCAAACCCGAGAAAGACGCCGTTAAATGTGTGAACATTTTTCCTCTGTGTGACAAATACCATGCAAACTCATGAAATATGACGTCGCTTTCGTAAAATGTAACAATGGTGTGTGCATCCGACATAAATTGCAACAGTGACGTAAAATGTAACAGATGTTACAACTGTTACATTTTATGAAGAATATAAATCGGTAAATAAAACAACAAGAATGGATCGACTGATATTTGAAATTTTCGGATGTAATAACTCGCCAAACCTGACCTCAGTTTACGGCAATGTTGTTTTCACGCTTACAAAACCGCTCGCTGGTTCCCTGCGTGCCGCTAGGTGGTCAGTAGCCAGCACGCGGTATCACTTAATTTATGTTCGAAGTATGTCCCGAAAATAATAGGTGCGTCGCAAGCTCCGTTTCCAGAGATAAAAAGGAGACCGTGTATAGCTGATATAAGGTTATTTATTATGACTGATAAGGTACAGAAATATGAGTGTACAGATAACATAAAGATAAAATAATAATCTCTGGAAAGATGGGCAATAAAAAGATGGAAGCGTGGAGAAGGCGCCCTGAGACCGGGGAAGATTGATGGGCGACGGCTGGTCGTTGGTCGGCGAATGGACGGTTGAAGGTAGAGGCAGCAGTGTAGAAGGCTGCTCAGTGATGACCGACGGAGCAGCTGGCAGGAGCGCTGAGACAGACGGCGGCATGGAGAGGAGAGATGGATCCTGGCGAAGTTGCTGGATAACCGACGAGACTGTAATTTTCCTTGGGAAATTTTTTACACGGGCGTTTCTGATTGGCTAGTCGAATTCTCAACAGGCAGCGCTTTAGGCAAACAAACTGGAATGACTGATGGACTCAAGTGCAAATGTGGTCTGCCGTACAGTCAAATCGCTGCTTAAAATTTATGTTCAAGAAATGTGAATCATCCTAGAAATTGTGTTTGCCCCTTTTCGGAGTGCATCTTCTACTGTCGATGACTTTTGTTTACGCGATACTGTCCTATATTCATGCAATATGAATAACACACCGGTTAAATCGGCCTGATGTGTTTTTATTGTACATGTATGTGCTTCAAGCATACGGCTATGAAACATCACTGCAGAAACGAAATAGTTGCTGGGACGCTACTTGCATGACAAGACTAAAAATTATTCACAATCCGCCATTTTTTCAAGCTGTTGTAACCAATGCTAACCAATGACTGCTGAGGTTACATCAACCAGTGCTAAAGCGCATGCCACTGCGTGATACCTGCGCGCTGGCTAGGCACGTAGGGAACTACCGAGCAACCCCTTCCCCCAACAAAAAATCTGAGTTTAAAGGATAGTTTTCCGAAAAGCGACGAACAAAGTGACTACGTGGTGTACGTGTTGCCGCATTCAGACAGGAATCAATGTTTTGGATACATTAACATCCGAAACTTTGATGCTTCGCTGGATGTTAAAACATGCAATTGGTTTAAATATGATTAACGCCCTGTTTGGGCGGCTTTTGATATCTAGCATGAAGTTGGCACTATATTTTACAATCGCGGCCTAAAGCAAGTGTTTATGCTGTGACGTATTCATGGTCAACACCTTTATTTGGAATTTCTTTCTTTCAAAGATGCATTTCTCCTTGTTTAGCTGAAAACCTCAAATCGAATTAGGTTTTTGACACCCATAAAATCCGTCTCACAGTATTCCTTACCATGATTAGATTATCATTCTCTTTACAACACGAAACCCACGGCGACTCAAAAATTCGCTTTCGACATTATTGAGGTTGTCAAACCCTGAAATTGTGAATTTCAACATGGCACATGTACGCTCTGTGACTTCAGTTGGTAATTTAAAAAGGGATTATACTATAGTCAGGATTACTTCAAGACCAATTTTATGAGCAAAAACGTCCAATTCAAATTTTGTCTATTGATCATCTAAACAGGCCGAAATTAAATTTTAAAAATCCGACATTCAAAAAATGACCATGACGGTGTCCTAAAATAAACTGATCTTTTCAAACAGAAGTATTAACGGCATGAACAAGCAATTGAGAAAGCAAATCTATTCAGACGGCCTGTGATTGTGTAGATAACATTTTACTTTCAATTTGCCTTTATATGAACGGTAATATGCCATGGTTGTTCGTTTTCCTGTTTCAGCAATCATATTACAAAGTTCTTGAAAAAACACGTTCGCTTACAAACGGTAACATGATGTATTTTGTAATTTTACATGTAATTATGTTGTACCGTTTTCCCCAAACGCAATACGTTAAACGGTCATAGGATATGAACTGTTTTCTAATGTATAAAAATTGTTCTTCACTTGAAATTTACTGCGGAAAGCTTTTACTCTCGCTTGCAATGTTTCTGTAAAAATACCTCACGGTAGTTAGTACACCATAAAGAATGACGTAACAAATACTCATTCGTAAATTATTATGCACGCGATTGTTCATGACAGAACAAGATTGCTGTTTTGGTTAGCGGAGGTGCACGGTTGGGATGATTACAAATAAAAAAAATATCCTGAAGAGAACGAACGAGAGACTCAAACTGTACATAACAAGGGAGCGAGCGAAAGAAAGAATTGAAGAATTATGGACAATGCATTCTAGCAGTGCACAATGCTCCAATGGTTTTTAGGAGCCACTTAGAGAAATCATCCCGGGTGATGATGAGTACGAGTCGAGAGACGACAATTACCAGCTGCTATACACAAGAGACGAATTAACTCCGTCTGCATATTGCATATTCTGAGGATGCCGAAAAACGGTCAAAACAAAACAAGAATTCGAGTAACAACCGGGCATATTGCTTGAGTGTCAGTGGAGAGCCACAAAGTGACATCATCCCGCACGAGGATGACATGATGGCCAAGAGAGACGACATATCCTCCTGTGGTTTCCCTGGTGACGACAAAAAACAAAAAGAAAATAGAACCATGCATGGCAGCAATACAAATTGCGCGAGTGGTCGTCAAGAAATACCAACCCGGACGAAATAAAATTGATAGGGGATTTTTACGAGGTGCAGACTAATAGTAACGACTCACCTCCTCCTGGTTGCTTTGGTGATGCCGAAAAAGGGATGTTACAAAACAATACAGTATGCATGAGTAACAACCGAGAACCACATGGAGACATTATCCTGTTGAGAAGCAAAGGTCATGAGTTCAAGAGTAACGAGTCACCTATACCTGGATGTTCTGTTGCTGGCAAAAAAACAACAAAACAAAAGCGATCTTTCCGTAATAACCGTGTACATGTACATTGTTTGAACGTTAGTCAAGAGCCAAATAGAGTCACCACACCGCCGCACGTCCATAGTTCAGGATGTCACGAATACGAGGGTGTAGCCAAGGGTGACGAGTTATTACCGCCTGCATGCTCTGGGGGTTCCAAAGGATGTGAAGATGACAGCAATCCGAACTCCGTGAAGAACCTGGGCTCGTTTACAGACGGTGCTCTACACATGTTCTCGGAAGAAGTTTCAGAAACTCGATTTGTGCCAGTACCTGGTATGAGCGAGGACGCAGATGACTTAGACAGACAACTGAAGGCGATGTCCAAAAGTTATCAGTTTTTCAGAGAGCAATTAGTAAAGTGAAATCAGTATTTTCTATGAAAAAACGTAGTAGAAACAATAGAAGTTGGTCTGGATATGAACCTGCTTTTTCCAGGCAAACTTTCAACACGTCACCGCTTCTCGATCTGCCAGACTTTGCTACTAACGTTGGTGAGACTGTTGTTCACGACCCCATGAGTTACAATTACGTTTATCGTGACGGAAAGCCTGTCGTCATTGATCGAGGAAATTATGGCTGTATGTTTCTGGTTGAGCGACAGCAGATGCTTTACGCCCTCAAAGTATTTTACAAAGAATCGTCATCTTTGTATGAGGTCAGTAGAGAGGTTGAAGTGTTCCAGTTTGTCAATGGGAAAGGAATCTGGCCTCAACTTAGAGGGTTTTTCCCGTTGGAGGAAAACGCAATTCACTATTCGTGGGGAATTTTATTTGACTTTGCAGGAAACAATAGGAGAAGCGGGAAGACAATCCGCGAACTTCTTAGCGACTACAAGAAGGAAACGCCTGTGTTTACTCCACTGAGGGATCAAGACTGGCTTGACATCTTAATTACGATATGTGAACAAATTAATGCTTTCAACAGAGCAGGCGTGTTGTTGAGAGCCGTGAATCCGGACAGCATCAAAGTTAATGGTTTGTACAAGGCGCAGTTTGATTTTCGAGACGCAACGTAGTTGAAGTAAAATCCTTGTACAACCCATTACGGCGACTTAATTAAGGTGAGCGAACTCATGGGTCTCATCAACTGTGAGACGCAATCTAACAAGAGTTTCCACGATGCGTCCCAACTGATGTCTCAGGGACCAGGGAAAGCTACTTGGGAACACGTCATCGAGGCCCTGAGGACAGAAAGGAGACCCACCTGCTCTATCTTTAAAAGGTGGTTTCTTTGTCGGAAACAGTAGTTACTCTCCGTTATAATGCAAGTTTGGCATGCGTGTGTCGAAGCCTGGCCTTGTCATTATGTCCACCCTAAAACATCCGTGTCGATTAATTAATTTCGAGGGCACCGTAGACAATAATTAAGACAATTGTGTTGCCAACTTGTAAAGTTGCTGATGCGGATGGAGTATTTACAGCCATTACCAGAAATTTGATCTAATTGATAAGATACTTTCTTAGTATAGATTTAATTTTCGGTGTGAATGAAAGTCGTCCAAGGCTACTTATCTAGTTGTCATTATTTGTTTATGAAGTATTTATTCCTCTTTCAACCCCTATACGGAAAGTAGTGAAAAACACACGTTTGAGCGGTAGCTCCCTTGCATGCCTCTTAAATGAGTACCGACCAAATTGCCGTACATGTACATCTGTTTTGTCATATACTTTAATATTTCCCACGCGACATAGCCTTTTTTCGTGATCGACAAAAGAAAAATGGACGTTTCAGGGCTTTTTTGGCACCAATTCCATGAAAAAAACACAATAATATTAAATTATTCAATCATAGTTCTTTAAAACCTATCATTCATTTGTTATCAACTAGCTATAACACAGGCCTGAACGGGGCAAACTTCAAGAGATGCGGACCAATTTTCACCAATGACGGTGACATTTGTTAATAAGTCTCAACATTCACTCTCTGCGACACGCTATCTTGTGTAGTTATCTCCCTTCACTTTTAAATTGCCGATAGTCCGTTACTGTGGAGGGCTGCTGGCAAGATTAGCTCATGCACCAGTAGAGCACGTTACGAAAATCTGGCGATGGAATGGTTCATAGAGAAATAACACTACAGTCGCTATAATCCATTTCTAGGAACATTCGTCTCCAAAATTTCACTCTTAACATCTTAACACTATTTCCGAAGTAGATGATATCTCACAGTGCACCACCAAGGAAGCATTTTTCATAGATCAGTCCTTCACAAAGCAACTGCAATCGAAGTCACAAAAGCAAAAAGCATTGTATGCACATTACACTACTTTCTGCCTCAATCTTTGCTGATCTGGCGCTTCGAAATAAGGATATCTTTTAAGATATTTTCAACTTCCATGTGATAAATTAAGAGAATTAAATTTTCAAAATCCATAACATTTGAAAACCCATGCATTGCTATTTTTTAGGAAACAAAAGTACGTAGAATAGGATGTCAGTTGGCAGCCCCAAAATCAGGTATTCTCACGATTTTGAAACAACACCTCAATGTGCTGCACTATACTGGAACATCCTACAAGACTAAGTCTGAACTTAATCTTTTTAGTAACAAAACAATCTTAAAATTTGAAACTTTTAATACTTTATTTTTCACCAGTTTCAGTCTTCTACATCACATTGTGTAAACTACTGACAACAGAGAGCCCCGTGGTCACTCAAGCCCAGTTCTCAGTGGAAGTGCCACCCCAGTGATCAGTAGATTGGCCCACAGGTGTTGACCAGTCCAGCTCCTGAGTGGGTTGGAATGACTGTTGGACAGGAGCCATAACAGTAGCAGCTGGCTCAGCACCCCACTGAAACAAAGTAGGGATAGTTAGGAAATGATGTAGCAGAAGGCTGACAGGTACGATCCCCACGTGCAACTATAGGGGCGTTAATGAAAAGACACAAACTGTTTCCACATGAATCAATCAAACACTGTTGGACCTCAGACTGACATCAAGAAACTCTGACATCTAATCAAAGAAGCATAATATTTGTTTCTGGTCTGTACTTCGGACTCATTTTGAGACTTGCGACTAAAATAGAAACAAGAGCAACGCAAAGTGTTGAAATGCCACAGATGGTGTGCTTCTAAGGGTGTTTATTTGTATCATAAAAACAGCCACCAGATGGTACAAAATATGCCAAATCCATGCAAAAACTGGTATATGTCATCAAAGCTATTTACTTAATTTCGTACAAATCCATCAAGGAACTTCTGAGAAACCAAGGAAAACGGAAAAACATGAAATTGCCACTACGAGGCTATGGACGCAAAAAACATAACTGCTACTAGGAGGCGCGACAGTAGTTGAAGTCGTCCGAAAATCATCAACCGGCCTCTTCACACTAAGAAGATGTATACAAATTTTTCTTATTGAGGGGTTGTTGCCAAAACAAACTAAAAAACAGAAAAAATGGCCACTAGATGGCACAAGATATGTCGAATCCATCCGAAAACGAACATGTCATCGTTTCAATAGAAACTTATTTACATATTTCAAAAAATCCGATTAACAGTTTCAGAGAAACAGAGGAAAACGGATCAAAGTGAAATTGCCACCAGGGGGCACAGTGTTTGCCAGATCCGCCTGAAAGTCGTCAATGTTCGTTGTCAACTTTATATAAATACACCTGCTAAATTTAATAAAGATCATACAGAAGGTTTAGTAGATACTGCCATGGGCATAAAATAAACTGCCACTAGGAGCCACAGTAGTCAAGGTCGTCGGAAAATTGTTGTCAGCCATCCTCTTCACATTAAGAACATACATGCCAATTTCCACAATCATCCTAAGAGTGGTTTGGTTGACAGATGGACAGAGGTAAAAAAATAGACTAAAAACAGACTTGAAAACAATAAAAATGGCCACTGGGCGGTGTAAAATACCTCGAATCAATCCCAAATCAGGGGATAGCGTCACCTCACTAATAAATGCCTATATGCCAAATTTTATGAAAAACCATTGAGGACCTCCAAAGGTACAGAAGTAAACGTAAAAAAGTAAAATTGCCACTAGGGGACACACCACTATTCGGAAAGGTCCCAAATTCGTCGTCATCCGTCATCAGCTTCATAGAAACACGTACGCCAAATCTCATCAAGATCCTACAGCTGCAGACGCCGGACGCCCAGACAGAGGTGACAGCAATAAGTACCCCCCTATAAATATGTGGGTGCATAAAAAAACCAGCACACATCAATTCCAGCCAAGGTCTCATGTTTTTCATTTGAAAAGCTGCACATAAGCACATAAGCAAGGCAAAGCAAGGTTCCCATGATTTGTCAAGAGTTGAGTAATTGTTGTAAATACGGCATAATTTTGCTCAACTCTGGTGGGTTTTCTTCTCTTGAATGTGAACAGTTAAGTAACGAGCCTTTTATCCGATTTAAAAAACAAGCAGACCAGAAACTATATGCTTATTTTTTAGTCTTACATTGTTGGATTAGACTGCTGAGGCATTTCTCTCCATCAGCCAAAAACCATAAAATAGCAAAATTGCCAGTGAACTTTGAGTATTAAATCAAGTTGTTACAGGGGCTATATACCTGCCTTCCATTCCATCAGAAAACACCTGATATTGACCACTTGCTGTTATAATACTGGCCTCAAATTGTTCCTAGTCAAATTTGGAGGTGATTTCAAGGCTTTGGAAGGACTGACATTTCATTATTGCTCGAGACTAGGGTCTACAAATTGTTTACGGCATATCATATTACATGCCAAGCATGTTCTCACAGAATGACAGTACTGCCAATTCTTCGCGAACTCAGACATCACTTCTCATCCTAGTAAGAGGTCGAGACTAATACTAGCCATTAGGTGGACTAAATAAAAAATTTGCTTAAAGCCGCATTCTTAGTACATGTGATCAGCTGCATACACGATCCAACATGAAAACATTTAACAAGAGCGTCGCAAATCACCAACAAGCAATAACACTGAGTGAAATTCGTCAGTGTAACTCAGGTAACTCTGTCAATTTTGGCAAGAACGGGCAAGTGGACCACATCTTCACCACAGCGATTGTATACAGGGGTACTGCTAGACTAGAAAATTTCTTTAATGATAAAATATTGCTTACATCTTCAACCGCCGGCTGAGCGAGATCTGGAGCCGCGTTCCAAGGCTGTTGCTCAGGTACAAATTCCTCGGCTGGTTTCTTAGCATCGAGAGCCGCCTGCTCTTCCTTCTCCGCCTCTTCAGGGTCTCGGTAAAAGTAGAGATCAGGCATCACTTCCCAAGGAACTTCACGAGAAATGGTGCCGCGCAGTCTCAGCACTTCACGGGCAAGTAAGTACCACATGAATCCGATAGAATGAATACCCTGGAATAGAAAATAAGAATCAAGACCAAAAATCCAGTGAGTACAATGTCACCTGTCAACTGGCAGTTTACTGTGCCAATACAATTAGGAATCAGGCCATAGACCTGGAGTCGTCTACTATGTGAGCTATAGACCTAATTCACGCCGACAGGAGGCACGTTCCAAAACGAGGCTCGCTACGATAGTACTGTTGGCTTATCAGCATAGTTGTATTCCACGTTACTCGAAAGGCGAAAGAAAATATACAGACACTCAACTGTGTTTTACAATCCTTTAGAATGTTTCGGAAGCGTTGGGTCGTTACCGTACGCCACGACGAAGGAAAATATTTCCGTGTAAAATTTATAAATGTTTTCGAAAAGTCAGAACATATTTTGTTGCATCTCGGTAGCCAAACATCATAGCAAGTCAGACCAGGGAATCTTCGGCCAGCCAGGCTGTGTTTTCATGACTACGGGTGAAACATGATGCATTTTTCTTTCCAAATGGACAGGGCTCTCCATCCCTCGATTTTGGGGCCAAATATCTGCCCTATTCCTCTCCCAAAATATTGAAAAATCTCGCAAAATTCCCCCAACGATGCCTAAAAATTCCCTAGTGATTTAAAATTTCCCTCCATAGTTCAAATTACCTGTAACCACACAGGTGACAATTTGAAAGAGCACAAATAGCTACTTGAGACAGAGCTTATGAGAGCTTGCAACAGGGCGGGGGTGCTGATCACGGTGATCAAGAAAAAACAGCATAATACCTAATCCGTGGTACGATTGCCGCAATTTGGTCATACTTACTTTTCATGTTTCGTACCTAGTTTTCCGAAAAAATTTATACCCTTTCGCCAGACAACTCTTTGGTGCATTGACTTGTTCCCTAGTGTATTTTTCTACGTCTCAGTGGTTAATTATCGACATATTTTTAAGATTTAATACCCAGATTGGACTCGAAAGACCAGCCATTTAACTCGCGCAATGTCAACTTCCGCTTTGTTTATCGCAGTGAGCCTCACTTTGCATTTTAATGCCTGCCGCGTGAATTAGGTCTATAGAGACAAAGCAATACATGGTCAATGAGCAGCTCGATATTCACCTGCTGGTGCTCATAAATTAACGTCCTTTTTAACGTGATTTGCTCGAGTGCGGACATTTCTATGGTAAGGTCCCTCGCTTCACTTGCGACACCTAGTGAGCTTTGAGATCCTCATTAGTTCCACTCAAACCTTGAATATAGTTGATGTTTATGTTTGCAGAAGTAGCGATAAATATGTATTCGTTGTCACCTATTCTTAAGTTCAAAATGAAAAGAAAAAGTTACCTTGTTGTTACACGGGATAGCCAAGTCAACGAATGTGAGAGGCGAGTCGGTGTTACACAACGCAACGACTGGGATGTTGACATATGAGGCCTCAGTGATAGGCTGATGATCCTGACGAGGATCAGTGACAACCAGAAGACGAGGCTCACGGAAAGCAGCCTGAAAGAAAACGGCAAGAAGGAAATAAACAAGAGAAACTCTCACAACTGTCATTGTATCAGACATTATTCGAAGTAATCCCAAGCATTGGACAGTGTACAGTACTCTAACAGGCATTTCATGGATGCAATCATTCCAACAATTGTAATCTACTGCACAAGCCCACAATGGACTACTGCTAAAATAGCAATATAAGTTATAATTTAAAAGGTTTCGAGTTACTCAACAAATGTGCTGAATTTACAGTAGGTAGCTGATCAGGTGTACATATAGTCTGTATCACTCTCATCAGTGTGGCAAATCTATGAGAAAAGACCTGACAATGGTTCAGAGTGAATTAATTTCGCAAGATGTCTACCCTGAGCATAAACACTGTCTCACGCCCGGTTTAGCGCATCTTGCGGAACATACTGGCTATAAGCAACGAATTTCACACCCAGAACAATTTTGCAACATCTGGTGAACTTAAGATAATTCAGGGCTTGGAATGGCCAATGACAAAAAAGCGGAAATTTTTACGGCCCAAAACATGCGCGCACCCAGCCTTGAAATAGGCAAATAGGCGATGTGAACCTTTTGCCGACAGAATTCGGAAGGCCTAAAAAAAGCGTGTATCTGCGTCTTTTTAGCTCGTCCGTCCACTCCCGCACTCCCACCTTCACACATTTTTGGCTGCAGAGTCGTAGTATTTGTCACCGCGGTTTACCTTACAATCACATGAGACGCCATTGAAAATCCCACCACGCTATCCCAGATGCCCCCGGCAATGTTGACAATTTACGTTACTTCTTCCAAATCATAAAGAGCAACTTTCGCTTTTCGAGGTGAACGTCGTCGGCAACGCCGCGGTAAGAAAGGAATTTGTCACGGAAATTTTATATCAAATCCGATTTTTTCTTACGCGGAAATATAATTAAATGCGCGGACAGAACATTTGAAAAAAGCGGAAATCCGCGTTTCCGCGGAAAATTCCAAGCCCTGCAAATAGGTGACCTTTACACTAATGAAATACCTTGGGGGATCACATAACCCGTACCATGCAGTTTTATTACCCCACACCACATCATGATACTTACTGGATACGGTTGAGTGATTTATGGTGGATCATTTTCAACACAAAACTCATTCTTGAAAAAACATTTGGCAATTTTCAACCTACTTCATATTCACATCATTGCTATATGTTGCGTTTTTAACTCATTTGACCAAGCAATCACAGAAATAAGGAATTAGCGTGCAAGTTCCACTTTAAAATCACCAGATCTACTTTGCAACACAGCACACTGATATCGAGGGTTATCAACAATTACCTGAATCTGATTGGTGAATGTTCCAGGAGTAAAACGCCCTGCCACGGGTGTGGCACCAGTGGCAGTGGCAAACTTGAGGACGGCACGTTGACCGTACGGCCGGGCAGAGATGACACAAACGTCAGCTGGATTCTCAATAGCTGCAATGGCCCGGGCAGCCAATAACAGCTTCTCCCATGTCTTGCGCAAGTTGATGATGTAAACACCTTAGAAAACGAACACGTACCACCAATAAGAACATCAGTTGATACATAGGTGTCACTGTAATACACGTGAACTATAGTAATAAAACTATGCATACACTGAGAACCACACGGCTTGTGCACTTAATAATTAGTAATTGTTTGAAACAATAACTCACACTATGGCAGGCGTACAACTGCACTAACTGAAATTGTCAATTTGAGCTGTGTCACTCGCATCAGTGTGGCAAGTCTATGGAGAAAGACTTGACAATGGTTCAGAGTGAATTAATTTCGCAAGATGTCTACCCTGAGCATAAACAGTGTATCACGCCCGGTTTAGCGCATCTTGCAACTTGAAACCTTTAAAGGTGACTAACAACCAAAAAACAGTGAATTTGTGCCTCGACTATTTTAACATAAAAAGACCCTGGGCCTATTTGAAAGACTAGTACCCTCCTTTCAAGAACTATTTTCACTTGACCCATACCTTCATCTAAATACAGTGGCTACTACCACAGGGAAGAACAAGTGGTGCTTAAAAGCACCTGTGCTTCATTTCCTGTGATGAAGAATCAAAACACACCATACACACCACCAGAAAACTACGTGCTAGTCAAGATATACAAGTAGCTGGTACACTGCACCTGCTTACTATGTCCCTTTTATGTTTACGTAATCAAAGAAGACAGTAACATCAAATTAATTGGATACGTACCATCAGGCTTACGCTTGTAAACGTACTGCGTCATCTGGAAGTTAACATTGTTAGCTCCTAGATGAGTTCCACAAGAAAGAAACTTGGTAACATCCTCTTCTTTGAGGGCCAACGCGTCGAGACCTCCGGACATTTTCAAAGTTGATTAATCGAGTTACGGGACCAACCTGCGAAAGAAGAATGATTTGTGCATTAAGGCATAACTTAACAAAAATTTGGCCAAGATCTTTTTTTCGACGACTCTTTATATCAACTGTTCCTTTTTCACATTATCTTAAGCACGTGCATTGGAGTAAAATCCACAGTAATCAGCATTGAAGGGCAGGTTGCGGAATTTGAAGCATACTGCCTACATCAAATGGTTCTATTCGTCTTTAATGGTCAACATGCCACGCTGTTGCTGCGTACCAGGATGTACTCATTAGCGTCTCACACGCGCTTTGGGTACCTTGCATCGCTTTCCGAAGGATGACACACTTCGCCGTACTTGGCTGGCTCGTTCATGTGAAGAACGCAGCACTACCCGTTCACGCAACATACAAAGCAGTGACAAGCATTTTCAGCCGTCAGATTACGACAGAGATGTGTACGCTGAATTGATGAAGGAACCTGCGAAACTACGCCTGAAGAAGGGTTCCATACCGGCGCTGTTGATTACTGGCAGTGCTCCGTCGCCACCCCCGAGAAGTGTGTTTTTTTAAGCGAGAAGCCTCGCGAGCTGTGGCCACTATATACAGTGACTGGAGGCACTTCATCTACTGTCACCCGTGCCTCCGAACGTATCCCATAGCATGCAATTCCAGGATCTAGCAGCGATTCCCAGTGTGCTGTTTTTTCTATCCCAGAGCCTGTAAGCAGCCCTGCAGCGATGTTGAGTAGTGGAAGCGAATACAGGCCCAGTTTGACACCCAGTGAAAAGGACAGTTCGTCATCCAATGAACAGATCGGTGAGCCTAAGTTTGATAAGTTTATTGTGGACTTGTATTGGAACTATTTAGAAGGTGCCATGTGTATGACGAGGGAGTCGTGCGGCGGGATGTAAGCAGTTTGGGTGCTCAAGTCACCATCCACTGGGAGTGTGGCGCAGGACACTCGGGCAAGTGGGACAGTTCTTCCTCTGTACGTGAGACGATAATGAGTACATTTCTGTAGGCAGCAACAGCGTGGCATGTTGACTGACTCATAAACAAAAGCAAACGACGACCGAACTTATCACAACCGAGGTAGAACAATGACTGACTCAACTGCTCTCACTGTCAGACTGTATGAAAAGAAATTGGCGCGAAATTCTTGCCTCCCAAAACGTCAGTTCTGGAGTAGACGAGTAATTAATTAAATTACGAAAAGCTGTAAATAAGTGAAACATATGTCTGGGATAATCAACGAACCCTATTTTTGCTAAAAATGACATGAAAAAAGGTTGCCTTCGCCTTTAAGCAAGTTACATACTACAAGTCATAGATTACTCAAGACGACTCCCATGAATCATATGATGATAGAGCATTTGTTTCAAACTATTGTTGTGACATGTGTACGCAACCTTGTGGAGGAACAGGTGACTGAAAAATCGGCGAAAAGAGAAACTGACCAATAGGTGACGCTATATTTCATGGCGCCGAAAGCCGACCAATACTGGCCATAGATCGCTCCACAACTATTTTTCTAACATCGATAAATAATTTAATTTACTCAAGAAAGATTGCACTTTTTAACAATAGTTTTGTGCCAGATTTTATTTGACCAGTTTCTACCCACATCGGCGCAACACTGTACTACAGCTTTGCACGGCTATCGGTCATCGGTGCACAGAGGCAGAGACTGGCAGAGTCCAGAGCACGTCGAGTGAATTGACGTCCCCAGAAGCATTAATCTCGTAATTTATTTAATCCATTGAACTAAAAGTAGTGTGCGAGAAAAACAAAATCACACTGGTGTAAAAACTTGCAAGTAACTACAGAAACAACTACGTAATTCAAGTTGTTCACGGAAGCTCTTACTTTCAGACCGATGCCAAATGGAGATCACGTTGAAAAGGATGAATATAGGTTTGGGGTCGCCCTTGAAAATACATGTGATTTTTGAGGCAATGTATTTCCCTGTTCCTTCAAAAACGAATTAAAATATTAATTCACATAGTTTTAAATTTTTTTTTCATATCCTTGTCTTCCTTTGTAAATGAATGGTAGCTTATTTTTTTCAAACTGTATTGTTCATTGTTTTTATACTCTTAAACCCGGAAGTTTGTGTCTGCTGTTCAAAACTGGGTTTGGAATGCCGCTTTTTGTACATGGAGATCGGATTTCACCTGGGAATCTTCATTCCTTGGACATTTTCTTCGATTCCTTTCACAACCTGAAGGTTAAGTGTGTGCAAAATGTTTGAAAATGTAATACGGTGACACGAAGTTCTAGTCAGTCTGCACTCTACACATAACACATGTCATATGATACTAGTTGGTCCATCCGGATGTGCTAAGCGGCTTAGCAGCTAAGCCGTAATATTGCCTAATAATGCCCTAATAACATTCGCCAACACTACAGATGTCATGTTGGTTTGCCTTATTTATTGCTAAAATTTGATAGTCGTACTCTTTTCATTCGCCTTGGTTTACGACTGGAATTATTTCATCCCACACGTTCATGAAGCCATGCATTATAGCGATAGCCCACTTCAACCGATGGTGCCATCAAGCCATTGACATTCTCATTGATGTGCCGAGAAATTCGATGGATACTCCGGAGTAAACAATGCACGTTTTCTCATCTTGTTGTGTTCAAATCCTATTAGCATAAGATTTGTGTAACGGTCCTGCTCAGGCACCCCGGCCTCAGATACCAGGCTTCAAATTTTGTGCACTAGCTTACTCAGTGAGTAATTAAACCAACCTTTCTTGTTAATATATTGTCAAGAGGCCTGCATTAGCTACTATAATACAGAGTGGACTCATATATACCGTAGTTATCTGTGATTTTCCATTCAGTAAGCCATTACCCTTAAACAGAGCTGCATGATTATTCTGGCTATATGTCTATGCCTACGGTAGACGTATCACAGTAGGCAATGATCGTCGCCTCTGTTGGGTCGGGCCAACAGAGGCAATAGTCATTGCCTAACCACAGTGTTGCTGGCTGCAATAGACATTTTAATTTAGCTCAGGGTCTAAGCTCACTCCACAAGAGGGTAGGTCAGTTAGGCCAGTGCCCAGTCGTGTAAACAAACGATTTAGCATGAGGACATCTGAATACCAGCAACTCACAGACAGTGCTGTTCTTCAATGGAACTATTTTATAAAGTGTGTCTGACACATCTGTACCACTACCTTTTTTCTTGGTATAGCGATGCTTGATCATACAAGTTTATTTATTCCAGAGGGGTCCCATAAGAAAAGTTCTAATTAAGTATTGAAGGACTCCTTTACTTCTTTACTCAGGAAATCAAATTTTTGCATGCTCATTAATGCCTAAGAGTTTCTAGAAAGCAGATGGTGCACAACAAAGTCGTGTTGTGACAATTTGAAAAATCACTCTAAAGCTCATTAACTTTACACGCCTTAACACAATTTCATGGGAATGTGTACCTTGCTTTAATATGGATTATAGTAGGAAGACATAACTATTGGTTATCTTTTCTTGATTATAGGTATATCTTTGGCAAATGTCAGTCGATTTTGACCTAAAACATACAGTTGTGGTCATGTAATTCATAATTAACTTTCAAAATTAAATGAGAAAAATGCAACAATTGAAATAACCGAATGCTCAGGCGGGAACATTCCACTCACAGACAGCCAGACCACTTATCACTGCAGTAAAGCAAATGCGAAGGTGTTAATGTAAACAAACTGCTGCACACTTGTAATGTGGCTTAAAGGCCAGCTTAAATTGCCTTTTATTCTATACTAATTGACCAAAGCAATAATAACATTCAGAGGTTGAGTTTAATTCCTGTCTCAGTCACAGGCTCATGACAAGCTCCACTCACTGATGTCTTCACTAATCTTATGATAATGGACATATCGCAAGCTCCGCCCCCTTGCGAAATGTCGACAACCAGACAATAACTTTTACCTGACAACGTGTTGTTTGTCTGGTAAAATGGCGGCTTGGAAACGAAGATGTATCAAGAATGTTGTGTTCTGATTGGCCAGTTAAAGCCATATCACTCAAAATCCTGGCGATAGGTCAATTTTGGCTCTGACAGACAGCATTTCATTGAGTAACTATTGTGTATACTGACTATTTTGATTTCAGAATGAATCTCTTGAGTTTTCCAAGCAACACATTTCATCTGTTCCTTCTAAAGATCTTGTTTATGTCGATCAAAGAGAATATGCAGTCATCACACCCATTGACGGTATGTGTTCAATGAAGATTTAGTCTTTTGTCTAATTATGTGAAATTCAAGCTACACTGAATATGCTGAAGGCTATCATTTAACTCATGAAATGAAATTGATTACAGCTAGCTTGCTTTAAGTCTATCACATCATTGAAATGATGTCAGCATATGCTTTATAGGCACACCTTCTGTCAAAAATTACATTGTAAAACGGGCAATCTCAGGTACAACTTCTGGTCAGCAGACAGAGAGCTCTTGAAACTCGAACAACTGTCTGCCTCAATCAAGTGAAATTTTCGTTCTCATTGCACACAACTAGGCACAATGCTCGCTGGCATAATCAGTGTAAACTATGTTCATTGTATGGTAATTGTCCATCTATTTCGCACACTCCTATTATTTCACACAACTAAAATTCTTCAGAAAAATGATACTTTGTCTCTTACTTCGCACAAGGCTATACTCATGAATGTAATGGCAGGAATTTTTTATCTTGCCACATTTGCACTGTCAATTTGGTACCTCAGAAAATGTCAACACAAACCTGCACTATCATTAACTGTGTGCTCAAGCCTTGAACATTTTATGTTCTCCACTTCATTTATGTGGGATATCTCATGCTGTTTTCATATGGTACATGTGGTGAAATTCATGCATGAGTGGTCATGGTGAGTTGCCGATGCATGGTATAGCTCATTCAATTTCACGTACTCCTCAATTACAAAATCAGTTTATTCAGTTTATTTCAAACACCTTGACAAATCAGGAAAATATGTCATTATGGGCTTGGCTGTTCCAAATGCATAGAGGTTAATAAAGCAATTATCTTCTCAGCCAGTATTTACTTACTCGTGCAGTCCAACCGGGACAGTTGTATGACCTCTACCAGGGTTTACAAACGACTATACTTTCAATGGCCTTGCATGTCAATCTCAAAGGTCCTGTTGTGAACAAGACCCATGATTTGCAATCATCCACAAAATTCTAAGGAACTAAGGGTACTAGTTACCCCCTCCTAGCCCAACATGTTCATTTTTTAAAACAAACTACCGTATTCGCCGTAATAACCGCCCAGGGCGCTTAGAAAAGTTCGGTTCAAGGGGGGCGCTTATTATAACCCAAGGCGGTTGAAACCCGGTCTCCGAAACGGTGAAATCGGAAGCTAAGATTCATCAAATTTACGTTCTCTGACGTATCTGTAATCTATGAAAGACTTCCAACAAAACTGCTGTGCATTGCTATCAAACTTTGCTGCTAAATTACGATCATTTTACAGAAAATCGTGCT
>NMRA01000003.1:1167273-1207865 GCA_002633005.1 Phoronis australis | reverse complement strand
CTGGCTGGCGACTGACTGCCGCGAAGTCGACATCGGCGAGTGCCTCAGTTAACAGGCATCGATAGAATAATCATGGAATAATCGTTAAAATAATCACAAACCTTACCTTTGTATGAGATCGTGCTTACTTCCTCTCATAGAAGCACCCTTTTTACGCAATCTTGGATTTAGTTGGCACGGCTGCAAGCCATTTCACCATGTATTTAAAGGGCTCGCGAAATCGAGGCTGTTAATCTATCACCACTAGTACACGCACGCCCTCTAGTTATTGTAGATTTTCCGAATAGCCCCATTCTTACCGATGCTATGCTACCCGTTTCATGAATGGATAGTTCCCGACTAATGTCTTTGATGACAGCTAGGTTCATATATGTAGCGCGCGCTTTCTGGCCACGTGCGTTCAACACCGAGTTATTTTTATTCATGAGACAGTCGATGTGTACTGTATGAGACCTTAGTGGGACACGGTCGTCGCGAAAGTAGCAACGCTGTTGCGTTCTTTTTGAAGCGCTGTGTTACTTTGAAGTGTATAGTCACGGCTAAATACAAACGTAGCAGTGCCGCTGGTGGTCTGGAAGACCCGTGCAAAACTTTTTTGATAAATTGAAGACGTTACTGTAGCCAAGTTTTAGGACTGAAGGTACGTCATGGACTGGGCGCTTATTCCAGCAAAGTCTGAAAACGCGTGGGGGGGCGCTTATAGGGGCATGGGCGGTTATTACGGCGAATACGGTAAGTGGAGAGTTACCATAATCATTGTAGTACACACAGCTACAATGAGCCAGCAAAAGAAATTTGTTGTGTGGCAATACAGTAATACATTTTCATTGGGTGCTTACAGAGGTTAACAATAAGCACTTAAGTATTCAGTTTGGGAAAATTTAATGTGGCGTACATGTGGAAAAAATCAGGTTTTCAGGAAAGTTTAATTTGCTTTTAACATGTTACAGTAAAAAATAGACAAGTGAAATATTATTTTGTGAAATTCCTCAACAAAAATATTTTTCCAAAAATTTTATTTTGCTTATAGCTTTTGTACAAAATACCTGTCGTCAAATAATGTTGGGTGAAATGTGAACATCTACAGCGATGAAGAGAGAATTTAAAGATTAGAAATTTGTCAGTTGTAGCAATTATTTTTGTGCGAAGTTGAGGACTTTTTTCATATTTTCTTGGGGTGAAAATATTTGCATTTTTACAGCAGAAAAAGTGTAATTTTAGCATTTCTTTTTACCCAAATTGAAGAGAAATAAAGGCAATGAAATGGAAACAAGAGTGAAATACCACTATAAAATAATTGTCATAAGTAAAAGTGTCCGACATCATTTTGATATCGATGAACGTTACATAGTAAATCTTTTCTCTTAAGCATGTACAAGTGGCTGCAGAGCATTACGTGCTGGTATATGTTGAGTGTTTGAAATTTGTATTTGATTTTGTTTTAGAGAACGTGTCAGTTGTTGGCACTGAAGACGCCACAACATGTCACATTGCTGTTATAAGACATTCAGGTACAGTTGGTTAAGACAACAGCTACCTATAATGGTGTAATTAAATAAATATGATTAAAGGCACAAACTTTCACGTGCTCTTACATCAGGGCTATTATAAGGAAATTGCAATTTCAGTTAAAATCATTGATTTGCATATCAGTTTCCACCGGTTTGCTGTAGATGTTATTAGTTTCTCTGTAAGAAGAGAACAAAGATCTGTTTATAATGTACAGCTTCTTTATATACTCGCCCTTCAGGTGGGTTTGCAAGGCATATTTTTGGAGAGTGCTCCCTTCCTCCATTGCGACCCAAACAAAAATGACGTCAGTACACCATTTTAAGGGTTACGGAAACAATTTTTTCTGAAGAGTGTAGATGGCCCCCTTGTGACACCCCATGTCTTCCAGTGGTTTGAATGCTCTTTTGTTCATATTAATCAGGTACAATTGAATGACATTTGTTGTCTTGAATACTTGTATTTTCAAGGCTCCAAAGTTACATGTTTGGCTCACATTGACAACTGTGATGTTGAACAAGATGTGAAACAAATGGTAGATGATGTCCATGAAGTGTCACAAGGAGAACAAGGCATGTTAGTATGATTCTTATGTACCTAATTATCATAATCACAAATGCCCATGAGAGCAAAGTCTGAAATCTAATTGTCTGACTTATCTCTCTGCAATTATCATGCGTAATTCTGAAAAAAATTGCCTGAGGTCTGACTTGTCTTAGACTAATCGCCCATGTATTCACTGCATCATAAACAAAGTAGTTCTGTGCTGAAGTCGCTCTGTGTTATATTTCATTGAGGATCCCAAGTGCACTTTGAAATCAACGTGTTTGTTTTGACCTTTTTTCTTTGATGCCAAAACCTGTTTTCACTCGTCATCAATAATCTATTTCGCCAAGCCGAAGTGTCGATCTCTACATCATCCCTTTCATTATTTATTATTTGTATTGCCTGTAATTATAGTTTTTTACATATTTTAGGTTGGAGCTGCATTTGATTGGGGGATATCTTGATGACGGACATCTCTCCACTGAAATTTCACTTGGACTCCTGAGTAAGTTAAAACGTCTATGAGTAAAACATTTTTGATGATGCAATAAATTATGGCATTAGGTACAACTGCATCACATTTCCCAACCAGTAACTGTGAATGCTTATGAGTTGGGATTACAACTGGCATTTGGGGATTAGGAAATAGACTGAGATTGGTGTTCAGGAACTGCAGCAAGTTCGATGCAGCATTTTTCCCTCTCATTTTAAACACTGAACGCCATTGAAAATTTTATTTTTTCATTGGTTGAACAGCAGAAATTGGTTAACTAAACAGCACCGTTTGTTGACATGACCCAACCTCTATTGTGTAACCTGACTAAGCAACACAATGGGGCGACTTGACTTACATGCACTACATCTTACCAGTAATTTTAACCCTTCCAAGGAATGCAATGCATCGTATAAGGCATAAAACAAATCTTGATTTTAGGCAACTTACTGCTTTAAAACCAGTCTACATCTTTTTCGTTAGTCTGTTCAAATATGATGCTATAGAAGAAAGCCAATAAGTTGTATTCGCTTCAGATTAGGCTCAGGTTAGTCCCCTCCCCTCCCATTTTAAAGTCGGTCAGGGCGGGAATTTTACATGACAGCTCTTTCTTTGGTGAAATTTTGTGCAGAAAGCGATGTGGCAGTTCTAATGACCCCTACACAGCTGGGCTGCCAACTGTCATTACAGCACTGATTAAGAGGGATCATAAAAGCTGACCAGATAATGATTGCACTCTGACTGCACACACGTGTTCTTTTAAAAACTTTAGAACAGGTTTCAAAATTCCACGTAACATATTTTTGGAATCATTTTGGTTACAAAGGAAACTTAAATTTTTAAAAGTGCATTTTGCCGCTGTTTACCTGTCTGTGGCAGTGGTAAATTCTTAACCAAAGCACTTAGGGTTTAAAAGCATCACACTCTTCCGATGTTGAATTATTATCGAATGAACCAGCCACTCAAGTCGTGGCAATGTGTACGTGCTCTATTTTTGAATCTACCATTTTAAGATTGGGCGAAGCCAATAAACTGAAGCATTCCCTGATGGTTTCAATGTTCTTGTCTGAATCTCTGCTATCACAATAAGGAATTCATTATCTGACTAATTTTATGAAAATAAAACAATTAATTCATTTTTCATTTGTATAGTCGACTAAACAGGACAAAATGCAATTGGAAGAAATTTCAAAATTGCACCTTATAGTTTTTGTGAGCAATTTTGTAATTTTTATGTCATGGCTCCTTGCTGGTTTAAGTCATCTGTCTTGCTGCTGGTAGGCACATCTTTTATGACAGTCTTCTGTTTCAGAAACATTCCATTCCATGGAGGATTCATTTGATTTGAAAACGGCATGCATTACAAGTAAATGAATTTGTTGCTTGCAAGAATTATTCTTCTTTAGCATTGTGCTGCAAAGACCAACTTGCTGAACTGTGATATTTTTTTGCTGTACAGTCATTCCTGATGTTTCTTGTTTGAGTGTGTCAGGTTTAATGCAAGAGCATACTTTATCTTGTCATAGGTTCACCAAGATCAATTTTAATGCTTTTCATTTTTAGTTATTTTTTTCAAGCTGAAAATAATAGAGGTTACAATTTACTAGTTTTTAAAACTTATACTATATACAGCTGATTTTTGTTGTCCAATCATTTTCTCTGCTTGTATAAGGTGGAAATATGCAGATGCTTTTTACAGTAAGCTTACTAAGAATATGTGGTAAACTTGTTTCGTGTCTAGATGCACGCCTTTTTTATTTTGGGCAACACATATGAGAACAAACAATTTTATAGTGCTATTATTTGCAATAAAATCTCTATATTGCATTTTAGATTTGAACAACACTGTCAAGGATGGTGAAAACTGGCCTATTGTTTATGGCATTGGTAAGGTCTTCCATTGTTGAATTTTACTGTTTGTTATGGTTCATTTAAAGATTAAAAATGAATATTTTCTGTGTGTCACTGCCTTAAAACGAAAATTATGAACTTCTTTCTTAAGTTTGATAAACAGGTCTCATATGTAACAATAGGACATCATTTATTGCTACCATCAAAAAAATTGATAATTTTTGTGAAGCAGCCAAATGTTGGAAGGGTTGACCAAAAAGCTCAGTCAAAACCTGGTGGCTTTTTCACACTCTTTTAAACTTGCTAATGTGATGGATTTGGAGATTGGAACCATTTCCTGTGGCAGTGTGTCTCAGTAAGTATGAAGAAAATGTTCCTTGTGAGCATCTTTTATCATGAATTATACTAATCATTGGTTTGTGCTACCCGGTGCCTATTGATCAAAATTGCAATTTTCAGGATTTCATGTCAAGCGTGGCGAACTGTTTCATGCAACGTTCCCAGATAAAGGTCCTGACATGTATCTAAGGGGAGCCAGGCACTTCACTGGAACTAGCGAGGTAATCAATAATGGTGATAAAGTTTCTTTTGGACTATTTACCTCATTCATAGCAGTCAAGACTAGTGCTTTACTTCTGTTTGTTTCAGTCTCACATGGTGATTTGTGTACGTTTTGACATTTTTAAGTGTTTTTATGATGGCTTATCTCTCTGTTTTTTGAGCAAAACGTCCTTTTACCCAAGATTGACCTGATATTAATTCAACTTCAAATCTGAACTGAATTAATTTTTATTCCTTATTGCACAAATTATTCATTAATGGTTGATCTTGTACAAGTGAAAAATCAAGCATTGTATTCGTCCTTTGTAAAAAACTTTCCTTGCTTTGCCGCCCAGTCACTACTATAAAATTGGTCTCAACTAGTTCCCTACCCAGATGAACTTGAAATTACGTCTAGGGGTTTGCAAAAAACTGATTGTTCGTTTCTGAGACCATTCTCAGCGCATGAAATAACATACCGTGACACAAGTCAGATAGACCTTGGGAATGCCTTTTTCTGTCTTAACTTGGACCAAAATCTGACTAACGTAAGACCAAAATGCCTGAGCCCTGTTTCATAAAATTTTGTAAGGACCAAAATTAAGATTGATATCGATCTAAGCTAAGACCAAAATAGCCTGCTATGGAGTATGTAGGTTAAGTGACCAATATTTATGACTGTCATAACTGTAAACTGTTGAGGAACAAATTCCGTTGATACTTTTCACGATGTGATGTCCCTGAACAATGTGAAATTGAAAATCATCTGCTTGTTGATTTGAGAACCTTCAAAGCAGCATAGACGCGTAGAGTCAAGGCTGTGCGACTTAACCTGCACTTGTGAAATGATATTTTTCAGCCGTGCCAGGGTCTTCACACGTATACAAGATCCTAATTGTATCCAAAATGTTGTAAACAAATCCCCATTCAGAGTTTCAAGACCAAGATTAATCTTAAAATTGTATTTCACACATTGGCTACCTCTCTTAGTTTTATGAATCTGCAACAGGTGGTGAAAGGGCAGCTTACTAATATCAAAACTCAACTTAATTTCGGTCTAAGTTAAGACCGAACACACAAAAAGAAACTGTGTTCATGAAACTTGTCTTTTCTCAGTTTTCATTTTTGGTCTTAACATGGACAAAATTTTTGGTCTTTAGTCACTTTTCATGAAATGGTCCCCCAAGTCTCGAGCAACAAAGAACTGACCTAAAATCACCTCTAATCTGATCATATAGCAGTCGTTAATGGTGTGTAACCTAAATCAAAAGTTGTGATGTAAGACAGGTTTTTAACTGCTTTAACATTAACCTTCTTGTATTGCAATCTTCCAGGATTTTGTGTCAATATTCAATGTCTTTGTTTTCCCCTTTGTATGTTTGTTGTGCTGATTCGCTTGTTTTATTGTTGTAGCACCTTAAAGTTTATGATAGCCGTGATGGTCTACTGCGCATTGGGCCATTCAGTTACGACCCATTTGAATATGCACCATTCCTCATTACAAAAAGTGATGAGTTCTTAAGAAAGGTGAGCACACAATTCATTTTATTAAAAATTTAATCAAAGTCATTTTTTTAGCAGCGTGCAGTGTTGTCTTAGTGTTCTGTGTTAATGGCATGTAACGATGCACGTATCATTTATCTGTTATTGGGGACATATGTCGATCATAAATGGTATTTCACTCATTAAATGTATTTATGTGAGCATATGGAACCGCCTTACTCCTCTCCCCCCTCATTTTGGTCTATTCCATTATTCCTTTGTGTAGGACTACAAGTCGTATTCCCAGCCTTCGTCTGTTGTTATCATGTGCCTTGAGTTTGGTTAGCTCTTCGCTCTCATAGACTGATGATTATCACGCGTCCTTAGGCTTTTTCTTTGTTATTGTAACCTCGTTTTCAGTTCACCTTTGTTCCGGCCACATTGTCATACATTCCAAAACGTATTAATTTTTCCCACCCTCTACCACCCTGTTTTCGTCATTCTATCGTATTTCCACGTGGCCGGCGCTTTTTTTTATTTCCTATCTTACCAGTGAAAGATTGTTATTTTTTATTTTACTTATATGTATTCACCATATTTACTTGTAATTGTATTAGTCATAATAAATGATCTTATATCGCCTACCTCTGTCTCCTTTTCATTTCTGGTAACGAGCTTGCGACGGGACATATGTCGAACATAAATGAGTTTTACCTTTGAAAACTGTGGAGTCCGACAATCTGACAATTTCAGTTTATGAAGAGGTAGCTAATGTGTTCCTCCATTACAGCACATGTCAACATCCCCCAAGGTTGAACCACCTCACTTTGCAGATAGAGTGAGAAAAACAATGCAACACTTTGTGAACCATCCACACCCACTCGAAACGATCTTCAAGGATAACAAACCAAAGCTGTACCAGAAGTGTCAAGATGGCTCGTGGCAGTTAATTTCATAGGTGTTTTAACTGACATTCCGTAATCCATTTTCCTGTGCATTTCTGTTGTTTAACCACATGTTGATTTGGCTGTTTGTGGCCAAATGAGGAACTGTTTAAATCATGAGTCAGCAGCCATCTTCACTCTGTCTCATTATAATTCCCAGTGTTTGGGGTGTGTGTTTACTGTTAGGATACTTGAAGTTATTGTATGAACAGCTGTTTGTAATTGTGATACAACATGTTTAATATTGACTAGTATACAAAGCACACACACGTGTAAGCAATCATGTTTTATATTTTTATTTATGTCTACTTTTACTTTTCATATGGGGCAACCTGAAAATTGTTATGCTATTGTTCCATGTCAGTGATATCAGGTAAATGAATAAATGCCTTGTGCCATGCATATGTGTAATGAACTGGTTGAACTGACTGATTTAATTGCAAAATGGTGGGACAGTTGTCCTTTTTTTTTGAAAAATGATCGACATTATAAAATCTCCCACTTGCTGGTGATTTGTTTCAACTAAAACTCTGTATACTGTGGTGAAAATTTTCATACATGAGTTAATGTACTTATGATTAAAATTTTTCACAAAAAGAAAATTAACTGGGTCATAACTTTGCTTCACAACTTTTTATGAAAACGAACTGACATGCACTCCACACTTATTTTCGAATTGATGGTGACCATGAGTAGATTGCTTGTAGACGAGATGTTGGACAACCTTAATAGTTAGGTTACAGTGGCAGATTTAGGGGGGTGGGCCAAGGGGCCCATGGCCTCCATAAAATTCTTCCAGATTCCATTTGACAGCTTGGGGTGTATGACAGGCAAAATCCTGGCTAATACTCTGCCCTGCACNTGCCCTGCGCCCCCCCCCCCCCCCAACTCAAATCCGGGATCCACCCCTGGGTTGAAGTTATGTGTTACCCTATGAAGGGGTCCAAGTTTGGTTTACTTGGGAACATCCTACCTCAGCTAGGTTGATCAGACTCATGAAAACCTTTCAGATTCTATGCTTTATACACTGGTCTCTAAAACACTCTGGGAATTAAAATGCTTTTTGTTTGCTTAAGTGGCTACCAAAAGTGAGACTTTTATGATTTTCAGGAAAAAGGAAATAATTACATAAATGAAAACGAAATGGTAATTTAGAAACTAGCAGCGTTTTGGTATTTCATGGTGAGCTTATTTATTTAAAAATCAAGTTAAATTTGGAAATATTGTTGCTGGATATATAACTTTCTTTTTTGCTTATTTGTTTTTAAAAAAAAGCATGGTCACTTAATCCAATTTATGGCAAATTGAAAGAGGCAAAAATGGATTTCAGCTTGCTTTCTAGTTTCAGAAAGTAGTTCACTGAGTTACAATCTATAGTTTTGTAGATGGACTTATCGCTAGGATTTTGAGTGACCGCTGACCATTTAGAACGCATCATTATTAACACACCTTCGTTTCCACATGACGGCGTTTTCCCGTTCAGTAACTACCAGACGTAGAGGGTTGTGAGCGTGTAATAACATCTAGCTTCTTTTTAACGGCCAAGTACAGTCTTTTGTCTGGTATGGACAACAGGCAGGCCAATTATCTACCAGGCATATAACAGACCCCATGTGAACACAGTCACGGGTCAAACCCAGAGCGCGGCGATTAATTGGTACGTTCGGGAAGAACAGATTGTCGTAACTTCGGTTGTAGTTGGGCGATTTTGGCGATTCAAAACTAAACCTTATCACCATTTGACGAGGATTTCAGAAATTCTATTGGTTTATGTTCAAATATGTTATAACTTAACTTTTATTTTTAACAGCACAGTCAGGCTGCCGCATTGGAGATTAGGGCAATATCGAACAAAAGAGAGCTGGTCTTCCAACGATAAATGCCATAATGGAGTTAATCAGTCGTGTAAGATATTGGCTACAGGGGTCATCTTCCCAACTTGTTGTTGGGCTATAGAATCGAACAAGTTGGGAGCAACGGGAAAACGCCGTAATGAAACAGCCATTTTACCCGACAAACAACACGTAGCCGGGTAAAACTTAATTTTGTTTGTTAGTCGACATTACGCAAGGGGGCAGAGCTTGCCATGGGGGCAATTGGCTAAATACATAGATTTGTCTATAAGGTATCAAAAACAAAAAACGGCTTTTGATTTAACCCATTAGCACAATTAAGAATTTAGTCAGAATCAATATAAAGTGGATACTATCCCGCCTTTCATCACAAGAAGTAACTGGATTTACACTACTTACCGTTATGAAATTAAATGTATTTTATAGCGGATAGTTGACTTTCATGAGGCACGACGTCAGTTATATATGTTTAAAATGACGTCACGGTGGTCATTCTTTACATTACAAAACGAAGTGGTTTTTACCGGTATAAAAAGTACACCAGAACGGGATACCGTCAACAAAGAACCCAGTCCTTGAAATTGACGAGGAAGGTGACATTATTCGGTTCTCAGACGTCGGCGCACAGAGTAATGAACAGGTTAATTACGTTACCGCAGTCTCTGCCTTCCGAAAACAAAGTTAACAAATACTGTCCCCCTGGGGTCCCTTAATGCTGCCACGTTTCAGCCTATGGCCACCCCCGCCAACTAGTTCCCAGCCGCTACCCATAGCCGTGTTGTACAAACTCGGGAGGGCAATTCTCCTGTAGGTCACTCCTGTTGGCCAAATTTCGCAAGAAAGGGTAAACTACTGAGCACGGTATACGGTAGAGTATGATTTTTATCTGAAGAGAGCCGGTGTCAGTAAATTGGGATAGTAATTCACAAACACTGGTCTTTCCGTACCTCTATCTTTCGATTCTGACCAGTGCTATTGATTTTGTTTAGACTCTTCTTCGTTGTTTGGGCCGCATGTTTTTATGTCACTGTGCTTCGCATGAATATATTATTCCGTGGTATGATGACCAATTTGATGAGGCACTTTATATGAAAGGCGTGCTGTCCAAATACCGGCTTTCTTGTGAAAGGCTACCATTTAAAAGACTGGAAAGTGTGACAGTTCCATCACTGAGATTCCATCGCCTGGGTGAAGTAGGATTTCATAAAAACAGAAGAGAGGTAATTGATTCCATCATTAGAGAAACCAGCATGATGTCACTCTAAAAATTACGAGAAAAGCTGAAAAGGATAACCAAGAGCTGGGATTTATATCGATGAATTACATACAATTTAAAGTTTAAAAAATCGGAAAAAACAAACTTCAGTATACCTTGCCAGAGAGGGGTCGGTGGAGAAATACAGCTCATTAATTACCTAAAAATTGTCAGTGCTTTTTGAGTTTCAAATCATGCGGAGAATTTCTCGCTTACACGTACATTACAGGTACACTAAACATTTCACGTGTCATTAAATTTTAATCTTTATTAGAACTCAAATCATAAAATATATACAAAAGTGCAAATATGGTGATAACCAAACTAAAGACTTGGAATCTCTGGACAATTTTGGTGGCACTGACTGTGTAACTATTCTAGCTCTTTGTCAGTAATAAAAAATGAAAAGTGGGCACAACAACTGTTTCCTGGTCAAAAATCTGGTTAAACGAGATTGAAAAAAAATTAAAAAATGAATCCATGTGATATTGTTAACTCTGATCAGCATTTGTATATCCACTGAGTATATCAATACGCGCGGTAGTTTCATGATCTTCAGTTCAACCGTGCGCAATGGTTGTAGTTTTTAGATTATTAGTTCATAGATTTCAAGTTTAAAAATAGAAAACCATACTTGGTTGTTTTTTTTTTGTTTTTTTTGCAGCTGAATACCGCCGTGGTTTTCGTTTAGAACGAAAATTAGTGGTTAATGCATTTTGAAAATTCGCCATTAAGTACAGTCAGAGATGTCTAATACAATTTCATGGTCGGATAGTAGATTTAATTGCCGATGGTCTTGCTCGCATCGGGCAATACGGTCATCACAATTGTACCTGATTCCGGCGCCGCGCTCTCTTTGATCCTGGTACAAGCCGCTCAGAAGGACGAGCGGTGAAAATTCCCACATATCTTTAGAAATTCGTGACTTCCTTGTAAGCGTATTATTCACGGTATATTTTCTCTCGAGAATCTTTGCATAATAAATTTTCTCGGAGATTTTTTAAGTATGTATATATGCAGATTTTTTTAAAACTGCGGGCTTGCGAATAAACTGTCCTGACCAGAGTCCCAAAGGATAAATCCGTCCTCAGTAGTTGATAAATCAGGGGTCAGCAAATATTGGATTTTTAGAAAATGTAGATTGGATATTTTAAAATGTAAACAACATTTTTTTTCACATATGGCGAGATTTTTAGGGCAAATCTTGGCAAGATTTTAAAAAATTTTCCAAGATTTTAATTATTTCGAATTTAAAGTTGTCTTGAAGTGAGTGAGCTACAGTACATGCGGTCTTTGTCGTTATCGTATCCATAATTCCTTGAATCCGCCACTTGGGGCGCTGAGAATGAGCTTGCGTTCATTAGTTCGTCTATTCGACACTTGGTGGCTTGATCATGTGACCAACGACACTGTACGTTGGTCAGATTGGCTATGTAATCTCTTGGGCAAGCTGGGGACTGATACAGTTCCTAATCAGACCTTGTCCTTCGCACAGGCATCGTGAATTCACAAACTTTGGACGTTGTCTGTGACCAAGGTGGCTTGCTTCGACTCATCTGTCTAGCAATGAACATTGAGGAAGCTAGAGTTATCATAATGGGAGTTCTGAAAACGCTATTTATGGTCGTTTATATTCAAATGTTTAGTATATTTATGTGGCTTATCAGACTGCTTCCTGTCAGTGTCGGACGTAAAGATGTCACCCAAGAAACTGTTTTAGTGACAGGAGCAGGTGAGTGAACCAAAACTGTAGACTACAAAAAATACGATGTGACTATGTCTTACTAAAATTAGCCTTACAAAGTCAAAGGTGGCAACAAACCCGCTAATCGTCGAAAACTTACACCCACGCACGTGCTTCAGTAGGCAACACGTCTGCTGCAGCTTGTCAGGACAGACTTAGCATGCCTCTGCTGAAATCAGTCACGGAGTTAAGTGGGGAGGGGCCAAGGGGGACATGGCCCCCCTAAAATTCTCCCTGATTCCATTTGGCAGTACGGGGGTGCGAATGTCTTACGGGCAAAATCTTGGCAAATATAGTCTACCCTGCCCCTCTCCCCCCAACTCAAAATCCTGGATCCACCCCTAGAAATAAATAATATAGTCGGGATTGCTTCATATCTGGGGAAGTGCAGCTGAAAAATTAGGATGCCCGGACACCCGCATTGAGAAGATGCTGGATTCAAAAACAGGGAATCCGGCATTTGTAGAGACTCCATGAAAACTCGGTTACACTTTAATAGAGTTTCATTTTACAAAACCACTCCTTTATAGTGGAAATTCCATAAAACCTACCCTACATATAGAGATGCTATATGTGTTGTCAAGAAATGGATCTTGACTTTTGCAACAAAAGTTCATTACGGCGTTTCCCCGTTGCTCCCACCTTGTTCGATTCTATCGCCCAACAATAAGTTGGGAAGATGACCCCTGTAGTAAATGTCTTACATGACTGATAAACTCCATTCTGGCATTTATGGTTGGAGGGCGGGCTCTGTTTTGTTTCGATAATTGCTCTATCTCCGATCAGATCGTGAGCCTGACTGGGCTGTGCTGCTGAAAATGAAAGTTTATATTTGAACATAAACCAATAGCATTTCTGAATTCCCTGTCAAATCCTGATCATGTTTAGTTTTTGAATCACCAAAATCGCCCAACTACAACAGACGTTAAGACAATCAATTCTGCCAGGTTTCAGTAACCCTTTGAAGTCTGGGAGATAATTGGCCTGCTTGTTGTCATATGGGACAAAAGACTGTGCTAGGCAGTTAACAAAGGAGCCAGATGTTATCGCACGTTCAAAACCCCTCACATCTGAAAAAGTTACTGAACGACAGAACGCCGTCATTTTTTAAAATAGAGATAACATTGAAAGTTTCCCTTTGGTAGTTTTGTGTAGTTTGAAAAAGGGGACCCTTTTGTAGAATTTTAACTCTAAAAGTAAATCCTTTTATTGGAAAAGGTGCTCAGAAAAAGAAAATTTGTAGTTTTTCAGTCACCAAAAGAAAAGGAAAATTAATAGTTTTTCAGTCACCAATTTAGGACACAATGTCGTAAAAGGGAAAATTGATTTTTTTATGCAGTTTAGGACTCACATATTTTCAAATAAGAACTTAATAAGCACCCGCAAATAAATGGTTCATCATTTTTAAGTTCTATGCCATGATAGGTGGCATCAAACAATATGATGTGTTACCGATGGTTCATCATTTTTAAGCTCTACGCCATATAGGTGGCATCAAACAATAGGATGTGTTACCAACTCTTCAATCTTATGCATTTATTTCCAAAATTGTTGAGATTTTACCTTAGTTTGTTTTGGCATCAGTTAGCTGTCTCTAATATTTTAGGTAGTGGTATCGGACGCTTGATGGCCATTAAGTTTGCCCGTCTTGGCAGTCGTCTTGTCCTGTGGGACATCAATGAGGAAGGTAACAAAGAAACGGCCCAAGAAATCAAGAAGTATGGAGGTCGAGTGCATACATATGTAGTGGATCTGAGCAACAGAGAGGCTATTTACAAGACAGCTGAAAAGGTAACTAGGTGCTTTATTCAACAGTTTCCTTTTGGTTAGATGTTAAACCTGCTTAAAGTGGCAATCATCAAAACCACATCACATCAAATCAACTATAGATTAAGATCTCGTGCCATTAAACTGATTTCAACTTGTTCCTTGTTCAGATGAGAAGTGATTTCTGACTTGAAAACTTGACAGTTTGCATTATTTCTTGAGACCACGCTTCGTGCATAAAATGACCAATAGAGGTCAGTCAACTTGTAGAGTCTGGTCTCGAATAATAAGGAATTGTCAGTTTTACCCAAACCCTGAAATCACTTCTAATTTATTATTTGTCTTTTGTTGTAATAGACCTCTGATTTGCATCCTTGCTTATACGTTATGTTTGAAGGCTCTGTTGTCCTTGTCTTGAAGGTGAAGTCGGAAGTTGGGGATGTAACTATTCTTGTTAACAATGCGGGTATAGTGACAGGCAAGAAGTTTCTTGACTCACCAGACAGTCTAATACAGAAAACCATGGAAGTGAACACAATGGCACACTTCTGGGTGAGTATCAAATGACTTGTGATTAATCTTTTCTCAGTTTCATGTTTATTGTATCCAGGGTCAGCCAATGCCAGTAAGACAGTCGGAAGACAGTTAAACTGCGATATTCCTATCAAATTCAACAACCAACAAAATCAACTAATTCAGGAAATGAAAAAAAAACTCTTTTTATACTTGGTTGCTCAGTGTACACATTACCTGTTGTCTCAATGCTACTGGCCTTATCGGGGACGAGGGCACAGCCAGAGGTTGCCTAAACTTTCATCATCCCCGGTTGGTTGCTTAAGAGGTGGGTTGTATGATACATCAGATTTGATGTTTAGACTTATTTCAAATACAAAACCAGCATGCCTGGAATTGTTTGATCTCTTATCAGTGATAGAACTGTGTGGAGTTTGTTCTGTTGACTCTGATTGAAAATCTCCTCCAGACTGTGAAGAGCTTCTTGCCTAGCATGATGGCCAGTAACCATGGTCATATAGTGACTGTGGCCAGCTCAGCAGGACTGTGTGGAGTGAGCGGTCTGTCAGATTATTGCGCTAGCAAGTTTGGAGCTGTCGGTTTCCATGAAGCAGTTACCATGGAAATACAGGCTCAGGACAAAACTGGAATCCAAACGACCCTGGTATGCCCGTACTACATCAACACAGGCATGTTCGATGGAATTAAAACGAAGTAAGCACAACAAAGAGGCTTTATTTTACATCATTCACAAGAGAATATTGCTCTTTTCTAGCTTTACTGAGTCATAACTGCTGAAATAGTTACTCTCATGTTGCTCCTTCAGCAGCAATGTTTAGGAGACTGCCTTGGGTAAATGACATGGCTACTAGCTCACCAGCGGTACAGGTCATGATCATTGAAACCATAATATCATGTTTGTCTGATAATTGTGATTTTTTTCAAAGCTGTCTCATGTTTTAATGTAGGCTTATATATAGTTTGCACATACCTCGTATTCATATGCCTATAGCTAGTTCTCAATATACATCTTGATGTAGAACTTGGTATATGTGAAATTCTTAAAAATGAAGCTAAGAAGCAAATGTGAGTGAAACTCAACCATAACAAAATGCCATAAACATTAACATGACTGTGTTAATTTTTTATTAACCATGGGCGGCGCAGCACTGAAAAAAGTGGGGGCTAAAGCCCCCCCGGTGGTGCACCGTCTATAGACCATGAGTGGCACTGCACTGAAAAAAGTGGGGAGCTATAGCCCCCCTAGCCCCCGATGGTGCACTGGTGCACCAACCATGTTAACTGATCACAAGACTGAAGCAAGCACCAAGTTTAAGACATTTTCATCTTATACAGGAGATAACCAGCCACTTGTATGTGTAAGTGAAACTAGGTGCTTGTGCCTAGTTGAGTGCAATTTTCCTTCAAAAAACAGTATTTTGGATACAGGGGCATGGCTTAGAATGTGCATATGGTGCAACCTGTGCAATGTTGATTTTAGGTTTCCCCGTCTACTTCCCGTTGTGGATTCCCAGTATGCCAGTGACTGTATTGTCGATGCTGTCCTTACAGACCAAGAGATCTTAATGATGCCAAAACTGCTTTACTTTACAGTCCCACTCAAGCTGTGAGTATGGTTGCCTTGCTGTTACGATTCTTAGTAAAATAGTTGTCCTTTTTCCTTCAGGGGATGTTCCATATTATGCTGCATTGAACTTTATATCTAAGTCATCAATTACACATCAAACTTTCTCTTCACATGTGCATTTTAAAGTAACTTGACTCTTTTGTTTACTAATTAGGAATCAAATTTCATTAATTTAACATTTTAAGTATTAATTGTAAAGCCATATAAACATACATTTTTTAAACTCCTTGATCTCACAATCGTGTTATTTGCACAAAAAGAATCACCAAATGTTTTTTATTCATATGCCTGCATATTTGTAGAAATCTTCATTTTTCATAGAGATCGTTGTAATTTCCATAAACATGAACTTTTTTGCACAAAACTCGTTTCTTTATCTTTAAATTTTCTTTTATGGCCTTTTTTCCTGAAAACTCAAGTCATCTTTTCAAGGACTGTTGATGTCATCTTATTTTAGTTTTTCCATCTGTAGCAAATTTCTTTTGGGATCCTCATGAAATCTGGGTGATATGTTTCCATTAAGAAGAGGACAGAGACATACCTGGCTAGTGTTCTTCATTTAAAGACACATTTGTTTTTTGTTCGTTTCTGTTTGTGGCTCATGCTTCTCTTTGTGTCAAACATGAGGGACGTGGCAGCAGTTTTCTTATTAAAATGATAGAATCAAGGTTAGACAAACCTCCGCAGACTAACACGACTCCTCACCAGCAAAACTTTCTATAAATAGACAACTTTGTAGATTCGCGTCTCCTAACATCATGAACAGACAACAAATTCAGTGTCTCACCTTTATCTGCGTCTGATGTCAGCATACTGTCCGATGTTAGTGAGGGGACACTAAAAGGCAGGAATTGATGGAAGCACAGTCCAGGTCTGTGCCTTTTAGGAATGAAAAGCACATGTAAAGCTTTTGAAAAATCTAATTAACGATACACCTTTTTTACAAAATCTCATGAACTTTGTCAAATTCGTATTACTGCTCGTTGTGAGTACATGTCTGTTGCGATTTCTTTTTCAGAATTTTGCCTTGGAAAATGACTTATCTATTGTTTGAAGTCTTTGGAATTACAAAAATTATGGATACCTTCAAGGGGAGACAGAAGAAAGAGTGAGAGTGACTGCTGAATGACCAAGTACCTTAATCCGCGTCTTATTTTCATAAAAAATTCTTGTCATACACCGATACTGAATGTAGATACATCTTTGTTGAATTGTAATTTATTTGATTATTAATTATTCCTGTCGGGAGATAAAAATATGATTGTTGTCTAGTGCCATAAGGAAACATGTTAAATTAATTTGCATTTGTAGTGCATAGTCGACATTGCATTTAGAACTGTGGTGTTTTAAACTGGTGATGCGGTTATTGATGCAATCTTTTACGTTGTTCCCGTGCAATCTAAGGTGACCGTTTTCAAATTGCCCCCATACCATCTAAGGTAACAGATTTGCAGTTATTGTCCAGTGACATACACTGTGACTACCACCTTAGTTCTGCTTGTACAAACCCTCTCTAGAATGCGCAGAAAACCAAACACGTTTGTTACAGACATCAAATGGTTTTATATTTTGTGTGCTATATTCACACTGTATTCAGTTGTTTTAACATACTTGTATATTTGTTGGTCGAGTTATTACGTACGGGCATTTAGGATCACTGATGTAAAAAAATTACAGGTTTTAATTGTTTGGTTCTTCCAGAACTGCTGAGTGGTTACTTATATCCTTTCTAAGTAACCATAGCAACCCTGTGAGATTACAAAGTGATAGACGGTTGAGTGTTCAACAAATTGTGTGTAAATAAATTCAATCAAAAGCATTTGAAGGTGATCTTCATTGGGATAAAAATACTCAAACAGTGGAGAAACTGCGACGTCAAGACCTTTACAATGTTTGTAGCTTATGAACAGCCTTGTGGATAATCGAACCATATGCTCATTAGAGTGAAATCTGAAATCTGGGGTTGACACATCATTACAAATAAATGAATATTAAAATTTCGTTTGTTTGGCATTAGGATACAGAGAAGAATATAAATTTTACAAGTGCATTCATTGCTGTAATGGTAAAAACACACAAACACAATAACTGAACAACCATGCTCATGCGTAGCAGATATTTTGCCTTTGACTTGACACATTAAATTGCTTCCCAATGTCGTAACAAAAAATGTGCTGATTTCGTTGAGCATTACAATCGTGATAATCAAATGATGGTCTCAAACTTCCCAATTCCAAACATTTAGACGAAAATGTTCTAAACGTGCTTTTCCCACACAACTACTATCTTGGTGATTTTGACATTTACATGCTATGACTCATAATGAGCTCCATACAAACAACACTTCATTAAGGTTACACAATACCACACGTCAACACACCAAAATAAATTACAATTAGATTCTATTTTGTCAAATGATTTTATCAAATTCTGCAAAACTTTGCACTACCACCATATTGGCTAAGCATATCCTATAGAAATCAGGGCTTGGAATGACGAATGACAAAAAAAGGAAAATTTTCCAGGTTATTTATTGTTTCACAAGTGTAAAACTTAACTGAAATACACATTGCATGAACAAGGTCAAAATAATGATCAAAAAGAGATGCAAAAAGAGGAAACTGGAAATCAAAGAGGAAAATTGCAAGCCCTGAGAAATCGCTTAACAAGAGGGACTTTAAATTACATGTATCCACTGGTCAAGGTTTACCTGCAGTCTATGCACATTTGTTTGATCTACATAGGACTACAAAATGGAATTGACATGGTTGCAATAATGTAATCTTGATCTGTTTACAACTTTGGACACACCAATACATTTTATGAAAATGAAGCTTTGTAATATAGTATAACTGATGAGATTTCCACATGAATACATTTCATTTACATTTAACCACTCAAAGAAATTGAAAATTCCTAAACCGAGTCGTGAGATTACAGAATGCCCAGATTCTCTATGGCAATATTTACAATGTAATTTTTGAATCCAGAAGACTAAGAACTAAATAGAATTACTGAGCATCCTGTCCTTCTGGTGGGTTCCACGTCACCAACAAGAATTGTCCTTTACCATCCTCCTGTTGTATACTAGTGACACCTGAAAGTGACCAGAAGTCATGACTAGTTACCCACTTAGCTAGCTGCGTATGACTGAATGTCAAAACACAGCTGGTGAATGTCAAAACATAGCACGCTCAACTGTACTCAAACTTTTGCAACTCCCAATATTCAACACTGTCTGTTAAGGCAGTTTAAAATGAACACAATCTCTTGCGCTTCTGTATCAATGAATAAGTGAAATGTTCATTTCAAACAATACGCTCATGACACACGCGTACATTATTTGCTCAATTTCTTGTTTGCTTTGTTATTTATTTTTATTTAATGTGATATTTAAAATGAGGGTGGCCTCTTCAGTTATAGCACTGCTTTCCAAGAGGGCCTTTGAAAGATGACGATAACTTTGCCGAATCAAGATTTACGACAGAATTTCGACTGTTTCGCAATGAAATACTCAAAACTACTAACGAAATGCAACCAATGGACCAACGGCAAGGTGATATGTTGCTGCATGAAATATTGCACCATCTGTTGACCAATTTCTGGTTGTGGACAAAAAGTAGTGTATTGAAAATCTGCGAAACCACAATTTGGCCAACAGATGGTGCAATATTTCATGCAGCAACATATCACCTTGTTGTTAGGCAGTAATAATTTCGTGTCATGCAGCATTCTGATAGAAAGCCAACTTTTGTGCAACCCACAGTCAATAGCTAATTGTGACTATAAAATGTCTTCTCAAATAGTTTCTTTAAATTTGTTGAGACTAAACTTACCTGCAATCTGTGACATGTCAGAAAAATTGATCTGACCATCGGTAGTGTCAGTTACAACAGTGCCACCAGATGTCACTACATTCGAGATAGCTGCCATCGCATCAGGATCATCAGCATCTGAGGAACCAACAGTTCAAAAAATAAAGCAGCACAATCAATCTCGGCAATGTCAACAATCATCTTCACAATAACATATGACGATAGCTCCAGTACAAAATTTGACATTGGTTGAACATCTACTGTACTTGTCTTTTACAAAGAAAATGCAAAACGTAATTTTCATGTGAGATTTTCTGTATACGCTACACAGACATGTCACAATTTGTTTTCAATACTAGCCACTCATGGTTCAGTTGTCTGAAACGGTGTACTACAAAGTACGACACATGATTCCATTACAAAATGCACTATGCCTTGTGCCTAGTTTTGCTTCCTTTGGATGCCTACAAACTGCTATCCAAGGGAACTTGTTTGTTAATCTTCCCAATATACTTGGTCAAAACTGTTTCGAATGAAAGTCAATTTGTCACATCATACTCCTAATCTGTAAAATTCACGAGCTTTGAAAGAAATAGTTTTTTTGTAAAAGTCGTTACGTGTACAAAAAACAAAGAGTAATTAGCCTAGAAAATACTGAAAACTACTACTGTGTGCGTGCATGCATGCCTGTTAGACAAATATGATAATTAACAGTGTCTTAAAACCAGACATCAATGACCCTGTTGGATGAATCTCACCCTAACTATTCAACTTCGATCTGAATGAATCAAAGAAAAGTTCGTTATTATCCATTTAAATTGTCACACACCACATACCCATAATCATGTGTGTGCCATCTTCATGTCCCGCCAGCTCGTGTGTAATTGCATCTGTATGCTCCACTACATCTCCTCCATCGGGCCCGGTCACGTTTACCATGATCTCCTGCCCATTCTGAATGATTGTGAAATTCTGTCCAGGAGCCAGTCCTGCCGACAGACTCTGGAGCGCTTCAGCTGCCTCCTGTGAGACCACGTTGTCAGCTAGGAAACTCTGAACAGTCTGAATGTCATTGTCACCTTGAATACCTTGGATTTGAAGACCAACAGAGGATGCCATGGCCTGAAGAAGATATTTAGAAAGTCAGCAACTAAACAAATTTAATCTTTTATCTATGGTTAAGCCTGGGCACCTTCAAGTATGTTTAAGTCCAACTTTTCAACTTTATATAAGCCCAGAACAAGGAAGAAACAATAAAAGAAACTAATATTTTCGCAGCATGACTTAAATATCAATGCTATAAAATATAAAGTATTCAGACAACAGATGCCAACATGTGAAACTCCGTAGGATCGGAAATGAGGCTGCTGACCTGCCTGTCGTACCTGGCAGTGTGAAGGTATTTTATACCTCCGTGTAAGGGGAACAATCAATGCGGAAGGTAAGAATTCTGATAATCATAAAACAAGACGGACTACTGCAACTTTGAGACTCAGCAGTCACAAAGATTAACCAATCGTCAAATGCAATTAACTGAAACAAATACCGTTTATAAATTGATTATACTTACAGCAGGTAGCTGAATGGTAATGTCTTTCGGAGGAGACGGTGGTCTCCGTACAACTTTCCTTCCTCCTTGAGCTATGTCATCCACAGACTTCATGAGCGAACGCAGATAGTTAGGATCATCCAGAAGTCCTGCAAACTGTTCATGTTTCCTCTTGATGTGACGCCGCATTGTGTGGCGCCACCTACAAACCTCCGAGCAAAACTGGCACATGTAGACAACCCCGCTGTGGAACTCTTTCAGATGTTTCTTCAACTCAAAGGCCATCACAAACTTGCGGTCACAGTGGTTACAGGCAAACGTCTTGCCCCGAGTGTGCCCAAGCTCGTGCCGACGGAGCTGCTCTGGGTATTTGAACGTCTTTGGGCAGAAGTTGCAGACGAAACTGCGTTTGCCATTGTGCATCATCTCGTGCTTAATCATGTTGCCCTTCTGTCTGAACTGTTTGCCACAAGTCTGGCAAGAGAAGAGCATGTTGTTCTCTGAGTGGAACTGTTTGATGTGAGCATACAGTGTGGCCTGCGTCTTCAACATCTTACCACACTGTAGACACTGACACTTGAGCTCGTCCGTGTGAACAGTGCTGCGGTGGAGGTTACGGGCATGCTGGTGGTGGAACAACTTGCCGCACACATCGCACGCGAATGTCTTCTCACTGTGAACCAGTATGTGCTTGTTCAGATTACTTTTAGTGATGTAGGACTTGCCACATATGTAGCACACATGGGCTTCTTCAGTATCTATATGCTCTCTGCGCTTGCGCGTGCGCACAACGCCATCCTTTCTCTTGCAGGTGTGTGCATTCAAGTAATCTCGGCGGAAGAACTTTTTGTTGCAGTGCTCACACTGGTGCAGTGGGCTTTGATGGGTGATCAAATGGCGTTCCAGATAGCGCGAGTCACGGAATTGTTTACCACACTCGGTGCACTGCAGACCCTGCATAGGGATGTTGTCACATCTCTCCTGGTGGTTCTCCATGTTCGTCTTCCTGATGAATCGCTTATTACACTTCTGACACTGGAACGGATGCGTGTGCGACTCGACATGGTTGCGGTAGACTTCCGGCTGGACAAACTCCTCTGAGCAGTACTGGCACTGTATTTTACCATCGCGCTCAAGTAGCTGTTGGCCCAAGCATTCGACTGAATGCCGAGTGAGGTCATCCTTTCTGGTGAAGGTGGTGCTACATAGGGTGCACAAAAACGAGGCTGTGTGTAGCTTTTCATGACGGATTAAGTACTTTTGTTTCTTGAATACACTACCACACTGAGAACACTCGTACTGAGCGTTGGGGTCCTCTATGATACACTGGTGATTGTCAAAGTTCTCCTTCACCGAATAACTACGCTCACACTTGTCACATTTATATTTTCCAGAATGTTTTATCATGTGGTTTTCTAAACTGAGCTGAGTGCCAAATACACGAAAGCACTTCTCGCATGCAAATACAGGGAAGTTAGAATCATCGCCGAGCTGTGAAGGGTTACACTTTATGAGATGAGACTGCAATGAAGCTTTGCGCGAGAATGAGGCGTGACAATTTTTACAGGTGAACTCACCAGTGTGTATAGCCATGTGGCGATAGAGATACTTCTCCTTGTTAAATATCACATAACACAGATCACACTTATACTCGGGATCATTGATGTCTGTCTCAACTTCAGAGACTGCTTCACTCTGGTTTTCAGAGCCCTCTGCTGTACTACTTTCACTTGATTCTGTTTCCACTCGTTTGTGGCGGGCAGTGTGACGATCAAGGTATTCTTGCTTAGTGAACTTTTTGCTACAGATTTCACAGTCATAAACGTCTTGGCCATCCATTGACACTTCCTCACCTGAAATGCAAATTAGGAATATTAGCTGGATAATGCTCATGAGAAGCCCGTATAGGCATTGTATGGCAACAACGAGACGTTTGAAGGGAATCTTATTTGTCAGTGACACAAAAAATCTAGGTTAACTTTCCAAACTTTCAATGTTTGTTGAAGAATGTCCAAGAGCAAAATCACCGAAAACTCAATCCTGATTTAACTTTAAAAAGTCTCAAATAACACCATTTGTTGACCCATATACAAGTTCTGTCACAGCATACATGGTCTTACCTTCAGTACGACTTGCTGAACATCGATGATTTGCCAGGGATTCTTGTGTGGCATATACCTTACCACATTGAAAACAGCCAAATGAGCCCNTCTGTTTCCACTCGTTTGTGGCGGGCAGTGTGACGATCAAGGTATTCTTGCTTAGTGAACTTTTTGCTACAGATTTCACAGTCATAAACGTCTTGGCCATCCATTGACCCTTCCTCACCTGAAATGCAAATTAGGAATATTAGCTGGATAATGCTCATGAGAAGCCCGTATAGGCATTGTATGGCAACAACGAGACGTTTGAAGGGAATCTTATTTGTCAGTGACACAAAAAATCTAGGTTAACTTTCCAAAATTTCAATGTTTGTTGAAGAATGTCCAAGAGCAAAATCACCGAAAACTCAATCCTGATTTAACTTTAAAAAGTCTCAAATAACACCATGTGTTGACCCATATACAAGTTCTGTCACAGCATACATGGTCTTACCTTCAGTACGACTTGCTGAACATCGATGATTTGCCAGGGATTCTTGTGTGGCATATACCTTACCACATTGAAAACAGCCAAATGAGCCCTCAATTCGAATCTTCCTTGGACGACCCCTGGTTCCTGGCTTCCTTGGCTCAATCTTTTGCAGGTAATACGGCTGAAACAGCAACAAGCAAAATTTACACCATTTAACTGTAAGCACAATGGCTTAAACAACATCAAGCGAATGTTACGCTGTTCTACATTAAGGCCAAAGAAAATGACAACATCAATTCTGGTCAGTGTTTGTTTTGAAAATTGATTCAGGTTCTCCACATTTTTAAAAATAAAAAGTCCTCTGACGCCAGAAATGGGTTGGAATACTTCTCCCTTTCCCTTAAACTGTGAGAGTCAGGCTTCTCAATGTGAACCAGGACCAATTATGTTATTTGTTTTGACTTAAAGGGGAGACAGAAAGAATTTCACTAACATGCACTGTACGTGGTGGTCTTCAAACAAATGCCTACTGCAATCTCTGGAACCACTCAAACAGAGCCCTTGATGCCTTGACTTAGAAATCCAGAAGTGAGTCCCAAAAACTCTGTCAGAATCGGACCAGTTGATTGTGCCACACCTCTGCGTTTTCCTAATTTGTGATCACAGAGCTAGATATTGTGATACCAGTAGCCCTCATTAAAAGAAAGCAAGATCTACCTCAGGCTTGTATTCTTCATCACTCTGTTCCCTTTCTTCAACATCGGAGTCACTTTCCTCATCCTCATCTACCTTATTTTCCTCTTTCTTCAGACTCTTCAGTACAGAGTTGATGTCAGTCACAGTATCATCACCGTCACCAGCACCATCTAGTGGTCCTGACAAACATTTTAAACAAATGCTGCTTTAAGTGTACACATGATTTCTGAAAGAGCTCCAATGAGGAAAAGCCCTCACGGGGGCTCTTTCCGAGACAAGGTTCAAGAGAGCCCACATAGGGCTCTTTCAGGATTGTTTTGTATGTGTACTACATGTTGAACATTTGGACTAGATGGCACCATTTTATCACATTCTGAACTTCTGTTAAAATATAGATTACTAGTCAACATAAGCATCGTCAAACATGAACCTGAACATCAACGCCCAGAAGTGACTACATAATCTGAAAACAGTTTGATTTTTATCCAGTTAAACAGGTCAAAATGCAGCTTTATGTGAACTCACATGGCACCACACTTGCTTTTTCATTTTTCTCATGAGGTTCACATATAGATGTCTATATCAAAATTAAGGTTATCTCCAACCTTATTAAGTGGCCTCTATTCTAACTCGTATATCAAAAAAACTAAGCTTTGTCAACTAATAAAAATATATATTTTCTGAAAGAAAAAAGATTAGGGAATATGAAAATACTTTTTGTATTAATGTTCCATTATCATTTTTATGTAAGAAACCTTTTTAAGTCAAAATTTTATTTTTAAGAAAGGTACATTCATAGCAAAATAACCCTTCGATCAATTTTAATGAAACTTTTTTTAAATGAAAACTTCACCAGTTACCTAAAAACGCTGTTAGGAATTAGTCTTTTCATTTGGTTTCTATGACAAATCAATTCCAAAACGTAAGGTATCTTTCTAAAAAACAGAAGTCGTATTCGTCTTTGTTACAAGGTGCTTCTCTTAAATCTTTTTTCTCGCTACGCAACATATATTTTGTATTTGAAGTTCCCCGAGAATGAAGACATTCATTTTTCTAGACATGTGAAATATTGTAAAAATGGCCATTTTTGTGAATAAGGTTTGAGATAACCTTAAAGAGCACCTTCACACACAGCCTAAAGAAGGATTGACGACAAAATTGCACACACACAACACATACCTGGCACTACTGCAGTTTCATTATTGTCCCCGGCACCTTGTTGAGTAGGTTCGTCTTCAGCAGCCAGGCGTCGCTTCTTCTTCATCTTCTTCAAAACCTCAACCTTCTTTGTGATAACAGCCGATTTGTGCACAGTCTTCATGTGGTCTTCAAGTATGTGGATATCGGTAAACTCTGAAGAACACTGAGGACACTTAGACTTGCCTTGCTTATTGTGAAGCTTTACGTGGCGCCTCAAAGCAGCAGCTGACCGACAGACAGACTCACAGATGGCGCACTGGTAGTTGGAGTTGACAGTCATCACTTTGGGTTTGGCAGACTCCTCGCCAGGGATTTTGCGTGGTCTCCCAGGACGACGACCTGTATAGGTGAACTCACGAACATGCGTCTCACGTACGTGCTTGGCAAGATCAGCTGAGGTGTCAAAAGTGGCTGCACAGCGCTGACAAATATACGAGCCCAGGCCAGGAAGGACAGGGTGACCTGTGCGGCCATGGAACTTCATAACTTTACTAGGTGAAGAGTTCTCTGAAATAGCATCGCAGCAACCATCAATGGTGACGCTAGTAATAATATGTAATGTATAACCACAAGCACAGACTATTCATAAGAGAATTCTACGCATGGGTGTGTGAAAATCTTACTGGAGTTCCACGATGGTACTAATGCTTTAGTCCCTTCCTGGTATTACAACATACCTGTGTTGTCCTCAACAACAGTCACATCCTCAGTCATACTATCTTCTACTGACACCGCTGGCATGACCTGACGACCAAGTAAGCCTGGAAAATCAACAGACGGCACACAACATTAACAAAATTTTATAAGGTTTAACGCACTTATGTTTCTTCCATGTCGGACTACAGTATGGGTTTCTGTCAAAAAATACATCAATAATGAAATTTCACCTGACAGCTTAAATGACAAGAACAATGAAGAGTATTGAAATGTGTCCACCACGTGCATCGCAAACGGTAAAGAAATAAGAGCTTCTCGTTTTTCTTTAAATATTACCGCAGTACTTGGATGCATCAGAAAACTCAACATCAGTTGTGCAAGATCTCCTCATTAGGAACACATTAGACAAATTCCGTGAAGATTTAACCAACTTACTAGGAAAACATTAATGCAGACGCAATGACAATTTGTCCCTAAGAGTCACCAAAGTAGATAGATGCTTCTTTCCTTGATAGGAACACATACGCAAAATTTCACGAAGATCTATCACAAACTCAGTAGATATTGAGACAGGTGAAAAGAAAATTAAAATTGCCACTCGGGGGCACTACAGTAGAAGTCTGATTCAATTAATACCTTCAAACTTAATATTAAAAAGTAGCTAAAGTTTACCTAGTCTTTTTATACCCTACCTGTCTTAATCATGTCATTTTTTTCTTATTTATTTCATCTCTCTTAGTTAAATTTTCACCATTCTTTATCATTTATTTATTGTCTTAATTCTCAACCTGTTTTAATTGTATCTTTGTTACGTACGTTTAACTGTTGTTTTATTACTTCATTGTATTATATTACTGTTTTATATTTTGTTATTGAGGGCCCTCTTGGAAAGCAGTGCTATCACTGAAGAGGCCACCCTCATAATAAATATCACAATCAATAAATAAATAAAAATAAATTGAAGTCGGCCATCCTCACCTCACCTCAACAGAAACACATCTGCCAACTTTAAACACGACACTTCATGCAATTTGTGGATAGAGGGACACAAGGCAAAAATATACACAACAAAGACCGGATCCATCTTAAATAAGATGGGCATTATCGTTTACTTCATATGCCGGATTTGATGAAGATCTATCAACTGAAGGAACTTAGTAGAAATTGAGACACAAGGAAAGAAAACCAAATTGCCATTAGGGGATGCAACAGTAGTCACTCATCCCAAAATCAATGTCAGCAGTGCTCTCAACAAGAATATATGAAACATATTTCATGGAGATGGAAGAACCTCGGTAGTTGTTAAGACAGAGGTTAAAAACAAAATTGCCACTAAGTATTTATTATAATGAATACCTAGTGGCATTTTTATTTATTATAATAAAAAATTGCCACTAGGGGTTACGATAGTAGTTCGACCCATCTGAAAATCAACATCAGTCATTGCTCTTCTCAGTAGAAACACATCAGCCAAATTACATAATGTTCCCTCAAGCGGTTTTATGTATAAATAAAATGATATTTTCATGGCTTTATGTGTGTTCCTGAAAGCCATTACTGCAGAACAAAGTCTACATAGTGTGTACCTGTAGTGACACCATCTGGTGAAGGTGACTTGTTTAACTTTTTGGCATAGTGCGGGGCATACCAGACTCGTAGGACCTCGCTCTCGCCTATGGGTCGAGTCGCGACAAAGAAGACATCAGTAGAGTTTTGGAATGCCATCAAGTTCTGCTCTTGCACAGTGACTGCTGGTTGGACCAGACACATCCAGTTACAAACATTCTCATCTGTAGTGTCCAGGCAGATGCTGGACCCATCCTTGGAGAATACCTACAAAAGTAAAAAATTACACCAATCCGCCCACAAAATAAATCTTCATTTCATAGAGTTCATACATTCATGAGCCGTTCAAGTTCACCAATCATTGTTTCCTGTGATGCCAAAAAGCATAGTTGATTCTGGTCTTCAGTGTGGCCTTATTTCAGTAGGCCACTTTTTCAAAAAAATCCACCGAAGACGGGCATTTTTACTCTAAACTCAAACAAGTTTCAAACTAAGTTTACTACTTATGCCTTATTAGACATGCAGTGGCACTTAAAATATAACTTGTGCGCCTTTTTGAAAAAGGTGTTCAAAACAATTAAGACACTGCCTGAAAGTGAACGCAGGTTTCAAAACAAGTCGGGGGAGGGGGGTACAGACTAGAACCAAGGACACTTACTGGCTAATAAGTGAATCCTATTGATTATTTAGGAACAATACAGTTAAAAATCAGCTGAAAGAAATTTTAATTTTTTTGGTAAGACAACTTCAATTAAGCCTCTAACAGTTCTCATGCTACAGTGCAAGACAAATGTAATAAGACAAAACACCATTTTCCCCATCAACAGCAGAAGTGACTGCTCATAACTATTAGGGTAGCCACCTTGTTGGCTTTCCTGTACATCAATTGTCCTTCATTTAAAATGAATTTGGCTTCCACTAACCCATGATGGGAAATTCTGGGTAATTTCTTTCAATACTTTTGTCTTGTACCACACCCTTTGAAGGTAAGAATGCTACCAGGTAGTACCTTCAATACAAAACCATTTTCCACAATGAATTCAGAGGTTGTTCTTGGTGCCTCCAGAGGCCCAAACTTAGTTTTTGATGGTATTTCTTCATTCGCCACAACATGCACAGAGCCACTGTCATCGTCGAAAGCACTCAAATTGGGTGGCAAGGAAAGTCGAGCCCTGGAAAAATTCAAGATTGTTGCATGTTCAACAGAAACAATATTAGCAGTCCTTACCAAGTGTAACTATAAGTTAAATTCATAAATATGTTTCCAAAACAGGAAATGAGATTTCAATAGACAAATCCATGTAAATGAATGGGTGTGTTTGGAAATCGTGTTTGAAAAGCCCCGGGCCATGTTTAGAATCCTAACCTATGCTTGAAAACCCTCATTTTTCTGCTTCGCAAGACAGTCATATGATTGTAATAGTGTTGCACATTTCCATTATTTTGCAGTGAAAATGATAGTTGCTTAACTAGTGAAAATAATATGTAAGCAATAGTTGCCATAGTAAATTAACAAAAACAAAATTAGGACGCAAAACATGATGCAGAATTTGGACCATGTTTGAAATTCTATTCAGGGAGAACCCTGCAGCGGATGGCACACCTAATTTTAGTGTTCCTAATGCAAACACCTGATCTAAACCAGATAAGGGGGTTCAGAAAGACGACTGATTGTACAAAATTACCATTAGCCACTGTTTAGCGTAATATGTATATTTCCAATGTTTTGAGAATAAAAACCATCAAATACCATAGGTTAACGTGGGTTGGTTGGCATTTACCTTTGATTCTTTATTAAGTTTCAAGTGAAAAGACATGGCATTTCTTACCTGGAGAGCTGAGGCTCTAGTTGCACGACATCCTCACCTAGACCCAGCTCAGGGCACTGATCACTGTCATGATCTCCACCACAGAAATCACACCCTACACACCAAGAATGACAAGTGAAGTTACACTTACATTGTGGATTATGACAGACCTTAAACATAGAAAGAGGCGGACATGTCACTATAATTTGCTGAGGAAAAATTTTCATCAGCAGAAAACAACACACTAGTAGCACTGTATTTGAAGCAGTTTTCATCTATTCGTAAAAAGTTCACAGAAATACAGTTAAAAGTATCTCCAGTGGCGATTATGTAACAATTTTTTGAGCCTGGGCTTATCAAACTTGACCGGAAATTTTATATATTTAAAGCTGTTGTCTTCAAAGGTCTAAAATTTTGTTGCCTCAAAGACAGGTGTCATTCAATTCTGAGAAAATTCGAGATTCAATGTGAAGCCAATACTGTGAACATTGTACACCTTGGCACCATGTTCACCAGATACACTACTGGAACAAACTCAATGAAATCACAGCATAGAGGGCACCTACATATAACATGTACCATGGACTTCTTAATGAAAATACATGTACAGCTGCTGATGTAACAATTTTGCTTATCAGATATGGGAAATGACAATAAATTATTAAACAGGAATATCTCCCTTGAAGATACATTGTTTCTGCAGTTGGTCAGGCATCCCTCCTCCACAGGCTTGATGACTTGAAATTGAGCAACTACGGGCTACATTAATGAGACATGTTCAACACAATGAATTGTACAAGGTTAACTTACCACTTAATTCCATCAAATCTGAAGGTGTTTGTTCGTCCATTTCATGTAATGCAGCAGTTACACTCTGAAGGACAATTATTACAAGTATTTCAATCTGCACCATACGCTCAAAACGAAGTCACATTTCATGTTTCATGCATTACAAAAAAATTTGGTTTCAATTCTAAATACGACCTTAGATCAGATCTCCTGATGAAAATGCCTCTTGAAGACACCGTGATTTGTACAAATCTTGCTGATGAAGTACAAGGTGCCTTAACACAGCCGAGTTTCTAATGAGTACAAAGTCTACATCCCAACAAAACCAAAATATCAGAGTCCAAGTAAAATAATGACATTCATAATTTTAATCCATTCATTTCAAGCATGGGTGATCAAAACGATACACAGAAATAAGACTACCATTGTGTTGTGTTTATGAATTCATATTTGCCAACTTCTTCAAATAAAAATAGAGAGAGAAGGCCAATGTCATGGATGTATGATGAATAATGAAGGTTGAGCTTCAGTTCCTCAGTGCCTAAAGTATCCTCCCCCAAGTGTTGATTCCCTCACTGAGCTTGGGACACTACACAAAACTGATAGCAGCAAAAAGGCCTTAAAAACATAACAGTCTAATTGCTTCCAAAACAAGAGACACATGAATTGGACCTCCAGAAAAAATGACAATCGTAATTACTGTAGTGTCCCGAAGCTTTCTGCAGATTAGCCTGCCAGCTAGCTGTATGAAAACTATCGCCAAAATACGTAACATGTATATTTAGACTTAGTTACTTAGTATAGCTATAGCTGAGTAGACTATGGACGGTGGTAGGCCTTTATTTAGTAGCTTTGCACCAAGGTTATCTGCAGACAAGCCCAGGATGCACATTTGGAAATATCAAGAGATCAAAACTCAAATTCATATACAAGTGCGCTGAATTTGCATACGCGCACACGCGCAAAATTGGACTTTGGAATTACGAATCCCATGTTAAAATAATGCGCCAAGTTTGGGTCCTTCTAGAAAATGGAACGCGAACAAAAATGGCATCGTCAATGTATCTACAAGACCACGAAGAATATATTGGTTTTCCTGCACTTCAGTTATCACAAACAAGTTTAGAATGACATTCTAAGAGGAAAGTCCAGGTAGAAACATGTCACAATGAGTATGAAAACGATATCACAGCTACAATAAATGGAAAATTGAACAAAAAAGTCGAGATTTTACCGCTGCCTTTGATCCGCCATTTTAGCAAACCCGGAATGCGCATGCGCTCTACTTGAACTTCCGTCAGAAACAGAAATGTCAGAATGGTTAGCGGAGCAGCGCGAGTTTTGATTTCATTCAGTTATCTCCATCAGATGCGTTTGCAAGTGAGTCCGCTGTTTGCAGAAATTTAATCAAGTCAAATATTTAGGAAACTAAATGCAATCATTTTGTCGGATAACGTAAGACTTTCGGCTCATTTTTATCATTTTTGCAGTCGGTGAACAGGTGAGGCGAGTCCTTTCCTGGTCCGAGTTCGACTCCGACTTCCGACAGAATAGATGTCACGGAATAGGCCTGACTGAATCTAGGCAACACATAGCCCCTCGGCTGGCTTTTGAGAGGCTACAATACTCCTCACTGATTTCTGTACTAATCTCACTTCTGTGTATTTTAATAAATATGCCCTAAATTAATCCGCTCACGGATTAAGAGGTTTCACTTCGTTAAAAATGCATTTTACACACGAGTTCGGCCACAACAAGCACGAGACTGAGCGGACCACATTACCTTGTCCTTGACACTTGCAAAAGGTAGCATGGGAAGATATCCAGAGGAATTTGTAAGATTTGTTTCCTTCAAACTTTTTGTCCGTTAACTGAAGTGATTTCCTCAAAATGACTCCTGGCGAGGGTCCTGTGTACTTGACTTTTACTCCTCCAAAGGTAGAAGAATCCCATTGGTGTAATTTGATTCCAGATGATGTCATGTGTTCAGAATATTGAATCAAATTCAATTTATGTCACATTTTGATAATGATTGTACTTCACTATATTTCAGGTCAATTTTCAGTTGGTGTGATACGTGATTGGGCCACTAACAACAAGAGTCTCTCATCATTCCAGAAACCAAAGAATTTGAAGGGAATAAAAATCATGGATGACCTGTTTAAGCAATTCAAAAGCAGTCCTCTGGAACAATACTTTGCTAAACATGGCCCCGCTACGACTTCATCACTGAAAGCCATGCAAGTGTTTGGAGTGATATATGGAGTGGGTGTGTCGGCCATGTTGTATCTTACTTTACTCATCCTTGTTTATCCAACTGTATATGCTGGCTCAGCTAATGAACATTCCAACATGTTGTGGATGTCATTCTATATCATGGTCAATCTCTACCTCAACTATTATCTTACATACTCCCGTACAAGCGAGTACAAGCCAGGATTACCTACAGTGGCCGAGGACCCTACATGGAACCTGTGTTACGAGTGTTCTTTGAAACGACCGCCAAGAGCCCACCATTGCCCTCTATGTCAGAAGTGTATTCTGAAAAGAGATCATCACTGTTTCTTTACAGCCTGTTGCATAGGTTTTCATAATCAACGGTATTTCGTTGTCTTTAACTTTTACGTCTCTCTAGGTTCTTTTATAACATTCTATTTCTGTGTGACTTACTTGTATTTAGAGTATTTTCCTCTCATGAGCTCACATTTTTACCGCTATATTTTACCAATCACATTTGCCCAGTGGTTGTTTGGTTACACTCCGTATACAATACTTCATGTTGTTTTGGTAATGTCTCTGGCATTGATGACAGGGGTGGGAACAGCTGGCTTCTTTTTGTGGCAGTTAGTTATTATCTTAAAAGGGCAGACAACTCATGAGTTTTGGAAAGGGAATAGTCACCATTGCACCTCAGCTTTAGAAAGTTTTAGGTCTGTGTTTGGTCCATATGGGCTGTTGAACTTCATTTTTCCTATGCCATTTTTAAAAACAAATCACGACGGCATTCACTGGAGAAATGTGAAAAATATTTAGAAACCACAAATTTATGATAATTCTCCATTTTTTACATAAAATAAGTTAAATACATTTTCTTGAAAGTTGGGGTATACCGAATAAGCTGAGTATACAGATTTGTTTCTTTTTGTGGTTTTGTCGTATTCTTTGATGACAGTTTTACTCTTGATGTGTGGTGATTATAATGCACAGTGATTANGGGCGAGGCCCATAGCTCCTAGCTTCTGACCTTATTTGGCCATGTCCAAAGGACTCAACATCATAGGAAAATTCCATACGTAATACACAGCTTGACCACTAGAGGGCGCATATATCTCACTTACATAATCATGTCCAGGGCACTCCTGTTACACATAAAATAAGTTAAATACATTTTCTTGAAAGTTGGGGTATACCGAATAAGCTGAGTATACAGATTTGTTTCTTTTTGTGGTTTTGTCGTATTCTTTGATGACAGTTTTACTCTTGATGTGTGGTGATTATAATGCACAGTGATTATGCCTGTTCATGTGAGTCTTTTTGATGGATTTTTCCGCAAAATTTTGACTCTAATATATACAGCTAATATTTCTGTAGAATTTGTGTTTATGTGATAAGTTTTCAAGTTCAAAAAATCGGCAAATAACACTTTCATGATTGTGCCTATTGATGTACGGTATCTTTTGTGGATGATTGTTTTGGTCATAACTGAGAGTTCAAATGGCAATAAACAGAAAAATTGTGGTTTGTTCCAATATTTGTTTTTATTTCCCAGCATGTTTTTTTTTCAATTTCTTTTATGTTCTCTGTTAAGCAGTTTGGTCCCGTATGATGTGGGATAACTCAGTGGCCAGTTATTCAACAATTCATGCATTCCTGCATTCAATGGAACAAGTAAATAATAACCCGGAATGCCATTGTTTGCTATCTCCAGGGTTACGCCTCGTTATGAGCTTAGTTAAATAGGTCACACGAGTTGCTGTTGTGTCCCGTTGGTCTTCAATATAACCAAAAGATTCTGTTCTATTTTAAAGTATTGCACCAGTCTCGTAATTTAGATATCTGACAGACGAATCCACTTTCATACTCACGTAAGATAACCAAATATTTGGGTCCGAAATATTTGGAGTAGTTGACTTGCGGATACTCTCGACAGTATGGAGGATACCAGGTTGAACTCGGAGAAGGCGTCTCTCATGGATTTGTATAAAGCTCATTATAAAAGCATCAAACGCAATCCTTTGTCGGCCGATAGGGTTGGTCGTATGGCCCCTGTTTGGTACTTCGTTACGATTTTTGGTGCGGCATATCACTTAGTTGTGAACGTATTGCCTGAAATGTACAGCGGACAATATCCGACCACGTTGCTGTGTTGGCAGACATTCATCTGCACAGTGTTTACGCAGATGATGGTTAACTGGTTGCTCGTGCGTTTCACCGACAATGGTCTTACACCACATAACGGTGCGCCTGCTTTTAATGTTGATGCTACAGATGTGAGTAACTTGACCTCAGCACCTCTTGTGAAAGTGCCTCTCTCCACTGAAGACAATAAAAAGTACGGAATGTACCCTTACTGGTCGTGGAAACCTTGTGTTGTGTGTCAAGCACAAAAACCTCCGAGGACACATCATTGCCCCATTTGCAAAAAGTGCATTCTGAAGAGAGATCATCATTGCTTCTTCACCAATTCATGCGTCGGATTGCGTAACCAAAGATTTTTTATTGTATTTAATATATGGGCCGCTGCTGGCACCGCAATCGGATCCGTTCACCTATTGGTGTTTGTGATATGGTATATGTTACCTCATCTCTCGTTGATTGACTTGTTCCTGCCCGTTATTATAATCCGTTCCCTGTTTGGTTACGTAGATTCTTACGACGCTATTGTGGTCTTCCTTTTGTATTCGCTGATTTGGTTCTGTTCGACAAGTTCAAGCTTTTTCATAGAACAGGTAAAGTTAGTTCATTCTGGGATTACGTCATTCGAGGCGGATAATAGAGTCAGAGTTAAGAACATGAATTCAGTTGCTGAAAACATTCACGGAGTGTTTGGGAAATATTGGTTTCTTAATTTTGTTTTTCCTTGCCATTACTGGTTTCCATGTGGTGATGACGGTTTGAACTGGAATAATGTAAAAGCGTGAGTTGTCTGTGTCAGATCTTACGATTATAGATGGCTTGGTTTAATAGAATTCACTGTTCACGCGAAGGAGAGAAATGTATGGACAATATTGCATTGACTAACGCGTGTTTTGTTATCTTTGCCGCTCTAACCAGTGGTTGGAATTGTCTTCACTGTGCAATCTTATTTATTCCTATTTTATAAACCTAATTCCTGTTTTGTTAGGTGAAAACCGCCAGGGGTGCGTTCCGTACAAAAACCCAAGACGGCAGTTAACCTTGAGTAATCACGTACTGTACGTGCTTCGCTTGTAATGCATTGCGAAATCTTGCATGATCTTGCTTTTTTGCGAGCGTCGTGTCTTCGGAACGGGCCCCTGTTGTATGACGCCGTCATTCATGGTCGATTGCTTGTGTGCCACTCAGTTTCATGTCTCTAGTTAATTCCGGTTTGAATTAAACATATCTCACCCAAAGGTGCCACATTGAAAAGTATCGAGTGTCTAGTGTAGCCAAATAAATTACAAGCGCGAAGACGTGGATTTTATTTCAATTGCTTTTCAAAAGGAGTTCGTATGGTCTGCAATGACACACTTTTATTTTATGTCTTTATGAAAATAGTTTTTTATTTTCCCTCTAGTTTTACAAGTAAACCACTGCACCAGGTGCCGATCAGGGGCGGATCCAGGATTTTGAGTTANTTGAGATATATGTGAAGCTTTTATCGGATGGTCTGTGGACTTAACTAAATATCTAAAATATATTGAATTGGACTCAGTAAAAGTAAACATTTTTTGAAAGTAGAAATCCTGTAGAATTTAATATTTGACTTAATACCAAGTTGCTGCTCATGCGCTCACCCACCCTTTAATATGGGGGGCTCGAATTTCCTACAATGTGGGACTTTTACCGACAAAAAAGCCGAAGGACTAAAAAAAAAAGGGGAACCATGTCCAGGGTTGGTGAATTGTGCGTTTGCGCCTTTTTAGTGGACTTTTTGTCTCGTTTTCTCGGACTTTTTGTTTCTCTGGGGCGGACCTTTTTGTCCACTTCGCCAAATTGGGGGCTCGAACCCCCTGGTTGCGCCCATGCTACTAACTGGGGCTCGTGACCATCAGACCGTCTTTTTACTAAAATGAAACTAACAGGAAAGGCACATTCGTAGTAAATAAACGTTATCAACAACGTCGTCACATCTGTAAATGCATTTTTCTAAATTACTTCGTTTTCGTTTTTTCATAAAAATAATACTCGTATTTTTCATAGAACCTCATGCAAAATGGAGACATTTTAAAAACAATGACTGACGGCGTTTTGAAGAACAGTGCATAAAGCATGGTGCATGTACACGAAGGTTTCGTTTGAATACGATTAGTTATTTCTGTGATGAGATTCGTCTCGCGCATAGGAGAACTCTAGCACCAGTGTTGGCTTACGTAGTAAGTGCTCAAGAGAACCCGAGTTGGACATTTTCCTAGGGTATAGAACTACTAAACTTTTAGAATTTTTGTCAGGTTCAGACTTTGTGGCGTGTCAAACGTTAATATTTTTATTAGCTTGCATGTGTCCACTAAGGATGTACGCCATCGCGAAAGACTAATAAATTAAATTAAAAATTTCTTGTAATTTTTTAGCTCCTAGAATGTAGGGTTGTTTTGGGATTATTGAGGATGTCGACTTCAAAAGGTAGTTTAGGTGCGCTTAAGGAACCGTCCATTGGCTGTTCAGGTCCGCCTAAGCCTGAACCATAACAACTTCGTTTCTATACCACTTCAAATGTAATTCGGAGTTCCATATGCTTTTTCTCCTACTAATTTCCCAGAATTTTGTGAATATGAACATGATGCATACTATGTTTTTAGTAATACACGTAAATACTTCAGTGGCGGATCTATGCTTTCAGTAAGGAGGGGTTTAGGATTCCCGCAAAGGTCGAATCCGAGGCGCCGCGTGGCGGCGAGAGAGGGGGAGGTCGGGAGGGGAAAACCCCCCCTCCCGCGTAAGACAATTTTTTTGTTTTTGTAGCCAAATAGTGAAATTTCCATGCACCCTGGTAAGTTTCTGACACTTAAAATGTCTCTTGAGTTTTTCTTATGATAATTTAAATCATTCTCGATTGCGTCACATGAACGTGGCTCAGTTTCGTGAAACTATATTTGTGCACATCTGGGTATGAGTCACGCCACCAGCAAAAAATTTTGTTGGAACATCTGCTTACACACACCTTTTCAGCATACGAAAAGTCGTATATGAAAAAGTGTGATTTGTGTGTGAGGTTTAGACAACTACCAAATATTCAAGAGCATAAGGAGCACCGAGGGGGTGTAAAAAATTGGATTTCAGATGATCGCGTAAGACCTGTACTGTTAGTCTGGAAATAAACATGTGTTCTGTCTTGTCACGAGAAAAACTGGCGAACGATGGTGCTCTCAGCTCATAGTCTATTATTAAAAGCGACAATAAATAATTAAGTATCACTTTATTAAGCTGAATCACGTTGACAACAATTGAAAAACGTCAAATGTATCATGAAACAAATCCTCTGAAAACAGTTTCACGAAACCAAAACATTCTGTACCTCGTGGTGAAAAGGTATACAGCATCAGTTCGCAGAGGGACCAGATGTACACTGAGAGTACACAAAAAGGCTAGCCTGATTCGTCACGAGACCAAAAGTACACCTGTGCTTATTATCCCTATAAAAATAGTCGATCTGTCGCGGGACCAAACAGTACTGGCTGAGATAAATAGTTTTACAAAGTACACTTTGGTAAAAAACATCACGAGACTAGTTCGCCGAGGGGCCACAAGTACACTGAAACTCAATATCTCAGTACACAAATCAAGCTGGCCTGGTCCGTCGCGAGACCTAAAACGTACTATGCAAAAAAAAATTGAATTGAAAACTTCTCTTTAGACACTTTTTAATGCCCAGTGGTTGCTCATACGTGTATTTTACACATCTGGTCGTCAACTGCTGCGAGAGGTTGTATGGGAGGGTTTTCGCACCGTTCTGTTGTACTCACTGGAAGAAACAAGTATTGAGTACAAATTTAACTACGCACTCCGTGAAATATATTTTAGATATGAAGCAGATAGAGCCAAGTGGAAATACAAACCAGAATCAGTTTCTGTGCGCTCGGAGAACCTCTGCTGTACTGGGTAAATTTGGCATGACCAAAAATAATTTCTATTTCGTTTTCATTGTACACAAGCATAAAAAAACGACATTTCGTACAAACTGTGTAGAATTATAACTTATTACGTGGGTGTTTCTCCAGGAACGTTAGTCCTATCCTGCTGTTGTCAGGACTGCCGAGGAATCTGTATATCGGATCCAATGGTTTGCTTGTCTTGGAACCATTCACCAGACATATTCGATGTTTGTTCCCAACGCTTACACTTCGTCAACTGCTGTGTCAATGAGCTTGTAAGCCTCTACAATGTCAGCATCTCGTTTCGCAGCTCAATTGGCACTACTAAGCTCCCTGAGGTTGCCAAGTCCATTCAAAAGACTTACATGCGCAACTAAATTTGATCTGTTCATCATGAACTACTTCAAACCTAGACGATGTATCCTAGGACCTATTTGCATCTCTAATTGCCATTTTCGAAATAAAAGTCCTTACGCTTGAAACCCCAAGTACTAACATCAAATAAATGCCCATGGGCATGGGCTTTTCATCGGGTGGGCCTTTCTGAGGAAATTCCCAGTATAGAAAACGGCAGTGGTGCTTATTGCAGCTAGAAAGACGGTAGGTGTTGAGGTCGCCGGGAACTAGAGCTCCTTAGAAGGCCTGTTGAACATCGCACGAGTCCCGCAAGATTTTGCTGTGAAAATACAGCCTCCCCGCAATTTCTGATACTGTACACTGTTCGCGAATGCGGTCACTTTGTCAATGTGAGTGCCACCCCCTTGATCATTCTTTGTATAGACATAACTTGTTAGAGTGCATCTTCAAACGGACTCGCCACCAGACCACGGCGCCCGCGACAATAGCAATTCTTCGGAAAACGAGTTCTTTCAAAAATATTACATGTACACTGTATGATGTTGCGCAAGACAACTTTACTACACCAGTCAAATTCGAGTTACAAACGTGTGGGGTATAATGGAATGACACGGCATGACAGATGAGGTAAAAACGTTGCATGTCAATTCGCCTGAATATTAGGGTTGCGGCACCGCAGTATTTCCCCTGATTAAATCAAAACATATCTTAGAGTAAAAAAAGCTAGTTACCTAAAGAAATCAGCTATAGAGCTGCTCTTTCAGCGGTGGATCCATCTAAAATGGCACCCCGGCCAACCCGCGATCGAGAACGACCGGAAAGCGATCGAGAACGAAACCGGTTGTGAGAAGCGAAACCAGGCAAGGTGAGTAAATTTGATGAATTTACGTTGTTTTACTTCCAATGTGAAAACAGAGACATGAGTTCAAGGCGTAACACATCGAGGAAGGGCAGGTAGAGGTTTGGGCTGGTGTCTGTTCCAATTATTGGAGATAAGTTACGTTGAACGAGGCATCGCTTGAGTCAAAGGGGATTCGTATGTCATTTTGGCAAATTGCCGTTATTTTTGGCACTAAATCAATAAATTGACCATGAAGTTATGAAGAATTGACTTGTGAAAATATAACACAACGCTTGTTTTTCGTAGTTTTGTCAGGATCTCT
>NMRA01000003.1:1096071-1161480 GCA_002633005.1 Phoronis australis | reverse complement strand
TACAAAAAAGGTTTCTTCCTGAACGAAGCTCCACAACATATATGCAAACACAGCCCTTTGTCACATGCAGCAGTTGTGGTACCGGTACTCTTTTTTGAAGGCGTGTATGTTAACACTCTGAAGGACTCCTCATGCGGCTACAGTTCAACTGAAAAATCAAACGCATGTGAGGCTAAATCTCACACAGAAATGATAAAAAACGGTGAAAGTATAACAAACAATTGACCTGTCAACTAATTCATGGTCGTATTATTCTAAAATTATTGATATAACACCGTAATTTGAACAATTATTCAGGAAAATGCACAGAAAAAAAACGTACGTTCACGATCGCATTTTTTGCGTTCACGATCGAGAATTAACAACTTCGTTCCCGATCGCCGTCTCACACAAGGACCTGCTTGTATCGGTAGATACCTCGAATTGTTTCACAAATTATAACTAACAAAGGTGTCACCAGGGACGATTTAACTATAAACGTCATACGTGTCCACTGAAGAACCCAAGAATTGCTAATAACAAGTAGAAATTGACGAGTTTACGAGACGCAAGTCATTTTACCGAAAGCCATTGCATTCTGCGGTCTCTATTTCAAAAAATAGCAAAAGCCAAGTATTTTTTCAGATCCACAACAAAGGCTAAGCTCTGACGCTTTTCTATGGGCAGCGAAAAGGTTCAAAATAGACAACACTGTCAAATAAACAAGTGGTTTGACAAACAGACAAGTGGTTTGCTAAACAGACAAGTGATTCGTCAAATAAACAGGTCATGAATGCTATGGTTTTCCAAACAGACAAGACAATTCTGTCGGATAAACAAGTGCCTACTGTTGAACGAACAAGTAAGTTGGCAAATGATTAAGTAGGTTACCAAACAGACAAGTAACCTGGTAGGCTCAACTTGTCGAACAGACAAGTCATTTGTTAAACGAACAAGACAATTCACCTGGAAGACTTATTTAAGCAATGCGAGTAAACAGAGACCACAGGAGTCGCAGCCAAAAGGCATACCAGCTTTGCATGGTTTTGGATATTTTTGTTCCTTTATGAAAACTTCTTGTTCGGAAGCCCAAGCCATCCTGTTACGTAATCATCAACAATACCAAGCCACACCCATAGACTGTAGAGTATCTATGGTCACAAGGGCAAGACATATTTGCAGCTGGGGAATTACAACATATGCAAGGTAGCGATGCTTGTCCCAAATCCAATATCACGTCGCAAAGAAACGTTGGAGATAATTAATGACAAATATGAAAAACTTTCCGCAGACTTTCAAGCTCTAAAACGAGAGAATGTATGAACGATGACATCCGAAAAGGAAATGCGTTGCAACGCGACCAGGTAAAGGATCCAGAATACAAAGAAGATTTGGAAAATATGATAATTTAATATTCTATGGATGCGAAGTTGACCCTCGTAGTAAGGTAAAGTCTTTTAAGGCTTAAAAAACCTGAAACAAAAAGTGAAATTCAATTTGGAGATTGTCGAAATAGAACGTATCCAACGTCTCGGTCCTGCAGTAAATGGGAAACTCTAAGTGTACCTACAATAGCTAAGTTTCAGACACCGCGATAGGCAGAAAATTGTCGAAAAAAGGGAGAGACCTCTCGGCGTACGCTGCGTCAAGAAAAGCTTATCACGGCGGGAGTTTTTCATCCGGGTGAGAACGGCATGCAAAAGCGATAACAACGTTTTGATAACTTATCAACATAAAGCAGCTATCTATGACGATCAAACTGACCCGGTTGTTGCGATAGATTCACATCGCAGCGACAGAAAAGGGTAACGCTCAACTAGAAAGATTATTGTCACGGCGTGACAATAACGGACTCTGCGCGTGCGTATTACTGGAATTATTATGGGAAGTTACTGACAGCCACTACCAATGAGAAAAGGAATTCTTTAAAATTGCAGGAGAAATTACATATTAATTTTTTGATGACCTTTCCACTAATTGACCTCTTCCGGTGCATTATGAGCAACGATGAGGGAGTAATTGTTAACTCGATTAAAAGTGTGGTTAATGCTAATAATCACAGATGTTTTACTTTAAGAACTTCAGAATACAAGATGAATGAAGTGGTCAAACTTTCAGAAGAAAAATGTACATAATGACCCCATGGGTGCACCAAATGACCTGAAAATTTAGAATTCAAACTCAATCGCACTTAGTAAACAGATACGTAATTCTGAAGTCTCTAGCTCAAAATTTTAGTTTGCACTCAATGACCTTTAACCTATGTTTTCTGATTGGTTAGGCCTATTGCGAAGTAAAGTAGGGTATTCAATTGGCATGTTGACTTACACCAGTGTGCTGAAATTGAAACGAACTCCTTGAAAAACGTAAGAGATATAACATTTTGAACGTTACATGACCTTTGCACTAATTGACCTTATCCGGTGCATTTTAAGCATTTTTAGGAGAATTATTGCAAAGCCCATGGAAAACGTGTTTAACGCTGAGAATCACAGTTGTCTAACGGTTGACACATCAGAATACTTGCTGATTGAAAAGGTCAAATTTTCAGAAGAAAAATGCACCTAATGACCCCAGAATTGCACTAAATGACCTGAAACTTTGGATTCCGATTTGATTTACCTGTGGCAATCAGATCTGTCAATGGGAAGTGTCTAGCTCAAAATTTTAGTTTGCACCTAATGACCTTTGACCTATTTCACCTGATTGGATGACCCGATTACTTAGAAAAGTAAGTTTTTAAATTGTCATGTTGACTTATACCTGTGCACCGAATTTGAAAAAGATAGCTTTAAAACTGAAAGAGGAGTAGCATTTTGAAAATTATATGACCTTTGCACCAAACGACCTCTTCCGGTGCAATATGGAATATGATTATATAACCAATCAAAATTTATATACTGTCAAAAATCATATGCTGAATTTAAAGACCGTACCTGAACCCAATTTGGAGCTATTAAGCCTCAAAGTTGGTCGGAAGAAGAATAAGAATAAGAATAAGAATAAGAAGAACTAGAAAGATTATTGTCACGGCGTGACAATAATGGACTCTGCACGTGCGTATTAGAGGAATTGTTATGGGAAGTTACTGACAGCAACCCGTTTACCAATAGGAATAGGTATTCTATAAAATTGTATCAGAAATTACATGTTAATATTTCGATGACCTTTCCACTAACTGACCTCTTCCGGTGCATTATGAACCCCGATGAGGGAATAATTGTATAAACCAATTTAAAGTATGATTAATGCTAAGAATAACAGATGTTTTACTTTAAGCACTTAAGAATACAACATGAATGAATTGGTCAAACTTTCAGAAGAAAAATGCACCTAATGACCCCATGGGTGCACCAAATGACCCAAAAATTTAAAATTCAAACTCAATCGCATTTAGTAAACAGATATGTAGTTTTGAAGTCTCTAGCTCAAAATTTTAATTTTGCACTCAATGACCTTTGACCTATTTTTTCTGATTGGTTAGGCCTATTGCGTAGTTAAGTAGGTTGTTCAATTGGCATGTTGACTTACACTAGTGTGCTAAAATTGAAAAGAATTCCTTGAAAAACGTAAGAGATATACCATTTTGAACGTTAGATGACCTTTGCACTAATTGACCCTATCCGGTGCATTATACGTGTCTTAAGGAGAATTATTGCAAAGCCCATGAAAATTGTGTTTAATGCTGAGAATCCCAGTTGTCTAACGGTTGACACATCAGTATAATTGGAGAATGAAAAGGTCAAATTTTCAGAAGAAAAATGCACCTAATGACCCCATGTTTGCACTAAATGACCTGAAACTTTCGATTCCAAATCGAATTACTTGTGCCAATCAGACCTGTGAATTTGAAGTGTCTAGCTCAAAATTTTAGTTTGCACCTAACGACCTTTGACCTGTTTAACCTGATTGGATGACCCGATTATTTAGGAAAGTAATTTTTTAAATTGCCTTATTGACTTATACCTGTGTACCGAAATTGAAAAGAATTCCTTGAAAAACGTAAGAGATATAACATTTTGAACGTTACATGACTTTGCACTAATTGACCTTATCCGGTGCATTTTAAGCATCTTTAGGAGAATTATTACAAAGCCCATGGAAAATGTGTTTAACGCTGAGAACCACAGTTGTTTAACGGTTGACACATCAGAATACTTGCTGATTGAAAAGGTCAAATTTTCAGAAGAAAAATGCACCTAATGACCCCATGTTTGCACTAAATGACCTGAAACTTTGGATTCCGATTTGATTTACCTGTAGCAATCAGACCTGTCAATTTGAAGTGTCTAGCTCAAAATTTTAGTTTGCACCTAATGACCTTTGACCTATTTCACCTGATTGGATGACCCGATTACTTAGAAAAGTAATTTTTTAAATTGTCATGTTGACATATACCTGTGCACCGAATTTAAAAAATATAGCTTGAAAACTGAAGGAGGATTAGCATTTTAAAAATTATATGACCTTTGCACCAAACGACCCTTTCCGGTGCAATATGGAATATGATTATATAACTAATTAAAATTTTTGTACTGTCAAAAGTCATATGCTGAATTAAAAGACCGTACCTGCACCCAATTTGGAGTTATTAAGCCTCAAAGTTGGTCGGAAGAAGAATAAGAATAAGAAGAATAAGAAGAAGAAGAAAATTGAGGAAAACCCAGGAACAACAGTACTCTGCGCTTACACGCGCAGAGTAATAAGAATAAGAATAAGAATAAAATTGAAGAAAACCCAGGAACAACAGTACTCTGCGCTTACATGCGCGGAGTAATTAGCCAAGGATAATTTAAATGTCAATATTGTCCCAACAAATCAGATGGTAAGATACTAAGAAGTATGATATTTTGTTTTTAGCCATCCAACAATTAGCATATGAGTTTGACAGCTTTGTAGAAGAATATTCTAGTTTGTCATCACCAATTGTATTCCATTCCATGGAAACTATCAGGGGGCGTTACAATTTTTGTGAAAATTTATCTCCTCCCGAGAGTTATAAGATTGCAAATATTGTGAGATATGAAGCCAATCTGCACATAAGAGACACATACCTGGTGAATGAAAAAACAGACATCGTTATAGCTATTGTTTGCATACCTCCACATAGTCGGCTTTATATCGACAATTTCAAGGACATGGAAAGTTTGGAGAACGCTGTTTCCGACTTTTTAAAATATGTACAGCTGGAGCATGCAACACTGATCTTTACTGGTGATTCTAATGCGAGAACTGGGTCTGAGAAAGGTTATGTTATTGGCGACGGTACATAATAAGCCTACGTACCGATAATATTTATGTACAAAGTTAGTCTTGTTTTTAGCGAGGTCCTAGAGTTACTGAACTCTACCCAGGTTTATTCCTCACATCGCCACTACTTCCGCCGTCGTCGCCAACTACGCCGCGCCCCATGCCTTGGCCTTCTGATTTCTTGTTTGGGTACACCCTAGAAACTTGGAATCTCGTGTTTCAACAAAATTTCACAGGAAAGGGTCACCTGGACGTATTACGCGCTTTACGCGTTTAGAGCATGATTTTCACCTTATATGATGCTAAAAAGAAATGTATTACAGACGGAGCATCTTGTAGAAAATTTCGGAAATAATTTCCTGTTCGGAGAGTGAAAATGAGGCCTCATGACAAGATTCGCCATCCAGTTTGGGGAAAGTTGAGCCATGGTTCGAAAGTGATTCTGGAAGGGCATGGTTCCGGATTTCTGTGATACCATATCATGCTCTGCCTTACGGCTGTCGGGAGATCCCAATTGTTGAAGTAGCTGATACCCGAGTTTCTGGTTGCTGCTGTCCGAGGGGCAAATGTTAAAGAACTGACCAAATTTCACCAACGTACATGAAAATTCCTCGAAACAACATTCAGATTGGCAGGAATTATCTACAGTGGCGGATTTCGGAGGGGGGGAGGCAAGGGGGCCATGGCCCCCCTAAAATTCTCCCAGATTCCATTAGGCAGTTCGAGGTGCGAATTGCTGACTAGCATATGCGCGCACCCGGGAAGGGGGCGAATGCACAATGCATAGGCCTTGAACAAACCCCGTTTGTTTCTATTTAGTAATAAGGTCTACAAACCCAAAAATTCGAGACCCCCTACATTTTAGGCTGGGCGCGCGCTTGAGGCNACAATGCCCTGCCCCCCCACCCCCAACTCAAAATCCTGGACCCGCCTCTGATCTGGTGCAGTTGTATGGGGTGGGATTCATCAAATTTCTCGACAGTTATGCCTGCTTCTATGTATCATCAGTTTCTTGCGACTGGAGAAAAATCGTGCATGAATTAGTAGATTTTTATGCGCCCGGCATATTGCCTTCGTCTCTGTCTGGGCGCACTCGCGTCCGGCGCCGGTCTTCGTTTGCGGCTGTATCTCCTAAACCTCGTACAGGGCCATGGGCCGGATTTGACAAATGTTTTTCTTATGAAACATATATACGACCTCCAGTTTCAAACCATTCGACTTGCGCTCTGTCCCCGAGTGGAAATTTTATTTATTTTTTTTCGTTTTCCTCTGTATCTTTGGAGTTCTTTGATGGATTTACATGTAATTTAGCAAAAACGGTTTCTATTAAAGAAGCGTTTTTGGACGTATTTGACTGTATTCTGCGTCACCTGGTGGCATTTAAAAAAATGAGTACATTTTTGAGGTCCGCCCAATTGCTCATGACTAGAAGACCGCGGCTAACACTGTTCGGACGGGTTCGACTACTGTGGCGACCCCTGATAGCAATTTTTGTGTTTTTTTGTTTTTTTTTTTAGTCCACGGCTGTATCTCCTTTAATTCTTTGGAGTATCTTTGTGAAATTTGGCAGATATGCTTGTTCCTATATAATGGAGATGATAACGGGTGACGATGAGTTTCACACCATTCCGACTGCAGGCGTGCCTCCTAGTGGCAGTTTTAATTTTTTACATTTGCTTCTGTATCTTCTGAGATCCTTGAGGGCTTTCCATGAAATTTAACATAAAGATTTCTTTTAAAGAGACAATGACACCCTTCCCTTTTCCTACCGATTTGACGTATTGTGGGCCAACTGGTCACAATTTTAATTTTTTAACCACATTTTGAGATCCACCCTCCTATATACGCCCAAGCTTTCAAAGGATCATTATGAAAATTGGCAGATGTGTTCCTGATGAGGAGGCCGCAGCCGACACTTATTTCCGGACGAGTTTGACTACTGTGGCGACCCCTAGTGGAAATTGTGTTTTTGGTCCACAGCTGTATCTCCTGGCTCTTTGAAGGATCTGTGTGAAATATGGCGGATATGGAGATGATAAAGGATGACGATGAGTTTCAGACCAATCCGACTACAGACGTTCCCCCAAGTGGCAGTTTTATTTTTTTACGTGACTGTGCTTCTGCTTCTTTGGAGTTCAAATTTTGGCAAATAGGTTTCTTTAAGGCAACAACTATACATTTCCATTTTCGGAAGGATTCGATATATTTTGCGCCTTTTACCGGCCATTTTTATGACTTTGAGTTCGTTTTTTATCGTTTGTCTCTTTATCTGCTAAATTGCTCTAAGGATCGTTATAAATTGTAGCAGTTGTGTTCTTAGTGAGAAGACCATGCCTGACATTGATATTTGGGCGGATCTGTTGCATGTGGCGTCCCCTTGTGTGACATTGACTGCCCATGACTTCTTGGACGGCTCTGTCTACCTCTATGGCCCCCAGTTAGCAATTTTATTTTTTATCTTTGCCTCTATATCTTGTTCCTAGACGATTTTTTAGGAAATGTGGAAAAATTAAGTTTCTATTATGAAGATGGCAGAGTTTCCAATTTGTGACTGATTCGACGTATTCTGCGTCACCTAGTGACCATGTTAATTGTTTTTGAGTCTGCTTTTTGCCGTCTGCTTCTGTGTCCTCCAAACCGCTCAGAGGACGGTTATGAAAATTAGCAGAAGTGTTCCTACTGGCATAAGCAGCACTGGCGTGAATTATCATATAGATTCAACATAACTGTGGTGCTCCATAATGACATTATTTTCGCATCTACAGCTTTATCTAAACCCCATGCAAGATCACAAGTTGCCAAGTCTATTCCTATTAACTTGACATCGGATGGACAGATTCGACTACTGCCGTGCCCTCTAATGGCGATTCGTTGTTTTTTTACGCTTGCCCCTCTATATTTAAAATTCCACTTTGCAGATTTTTGTGAAAGTTGACGAACTGTTTTGTGATAAATAGACGACGACGCTTTCCCAATTTCGGACGGGTTTTACGTATTCTGCCCCGTTTAATGGCCATTTTAACGATACTAAAAACAACATTATAGAAGCACACCATTTGCGTCGCTTTCGTATGCGCATTTCAACGCATTAAATACGTAAATCAGAAACCAGTGACCTATTACAGGTTATCAGAAGGAAATAACCCTGAGATGTTATGGCGTTACGTACGTATTCAGTGCCAAATGGGGCAAACCCGATCACCCAGTAATATCGAATTCCGCAGTCGAAATATTTCGAGACCTTTTCTTTCATGTAGAGCTAGTTATTGATGATCATTTGATACAAAGTTCGTGTGACGTTATCATGTACATTACTACACACATATAGATTAGAACGTACGGAAAATCCCAAATATTTTATGGATTCAGCGTGATTGAATACGCATTTAATATTAGTTTTTCAGTCGTTCGAGTTTGACCAGCGAGAACAAGTAACACGGATTTAACTAATTTACATCTTCAACGACTTTGATGACATTTGTATAACAGGTGAGTTCTAGAATTTTAGCGGGGTATTTTTAACGTGTATCTTTTCTCCTATTTTAAATTGCGGAGCTATCACACGTGTCGGTTAGAGAGTGTTAATTCAACTTTCGCGTCGGCAACTAGATTTCGGGTCAGTGTACTTCAATTGCTCATTTAATGTCTTGGCGGTCATAACGATCGGCGCAGATAAAAAATTCCGGTAAACTGAAACACTGGTGTTGATTTTTTCCTACGTAAATCTAACTGACAGAATCAACCAAGTGGAAGAATTTAACACACGATTCTAACACGATTGGCACTAAATGGAAGCTAATGGTGGTAAACTCTCACGCGACTGACTCTCGTCAAACCCGGAGGAGAACATTTTACAGCAGTGGTCAAATTAATTCCTGTGGGTTAAGTTTTCCACCGACTTACGCCGCTTAAATTAAAATTTAATGCCCGGTCGCCTATCCCGTGTTCCCCCGAAGGGAAGGAAATTTGATACCGCAATAAAGTTAGTAAGGTAAATATGTTGCCTTTCCCACCAGACAGTGCCCGCATCGAGGCAGTGATGCTCCCTTAGGGATTATTATTAAAATCTTTTGGTTTATTTACACCGACCCCTTGTCTACCGCAAGCAAAGTGAAACAACAACAGGGTGAAGCGCAAGGAAATATTAAGTATAGCAACTAGAACCGGTACCGGGTGAGGGGGGCTCAGACCCACCGGAATCATGTCCGCCCGTGTTCACTTTGATGGTTTAATCGGTGTGGGGCATTATTCGCCGAAAAAGCTTCCGGTGCATGAAAGGCCATGTGGGAGCATCACCGTCTCTACTGCCAACTAGAGACGGTGACACTGTCTACTTTCCCACGTAAGTTAGGCTGCTTGCGGTCAGTAATTAAGAATGTTAGGCCAGGGCCATAATTAGGGCTCAGTGGGAAAGCTCCAAAAATTTTCAGGCAGTTATTATATTACCGCTGTCAGATTAAAGTACAATGATAAGGAGTAGGGCTAATCCGACGATGGAAAGTAGATGGAAATGACTTGTGGTTTTCTGAGAATGTTCACTAGAATCGTTTCTCTCTAACTCTTTCCTTTCTCGGCTGCCCTTATGCCCCCGCCCCCTGGCCTTACACTAATTGATAAGTACGTTCTAATCGCTACGGATTCACCGTCCCGGCGGGGGGGAAGGACACATGCTTCCTCCGATTTCCACCTTCACCGGTCACCATAAACAGTGGCGGACTTAGGATATCACAAGGGGGGCCCAACATTTTGTCTGTAAACATTTGCGCAAAGCACAATTGTAGATGCGCATAGCACCCAATGGGGGGAGGTCGGGAGGGGAGTTTGTCCCCCTCCCGCCCAGGAAATTTTTCTGTTTTTATCTCTAAAAATCAAGCATTTTCCTTAATTCCCGAAGAATTACCCAAGAAAAAAATGCAAAAAAAAACACGGAGAAAGTGTCAAACAGGAAAAAGTGCAAGTGAGCCCCACAGACTCGAACTCACGGCTAGAGCGCGCATGCTTTAGCACTACACCACCACGATTTAACTCCTAATATGATACTAAGAGACCTACTTGTTTATGGTCTACAGCGTTTGCGCGCGAAACCTTTTTCTTTTCGTAATGTTTATTACACTTTTTATATTTTGTGCAATTAGTTCGTAACAAATTTATTGTTTTTTAAATAGTCTTCGATTGCCCAAAAGACCAAATCCGTTATTTGCATTAATAACGCGATTGCGTTGGAAATCGTCTTAAGGTTTGACAAAGAGAGAATTATGAGTTTCTGAGTGATCCACTAAGGCTTCGATTAAAATTCACATCTTACCAGCAGCATCTGTTTTTTATTCGTCACTCAGATTCCATTTTCTTTAAAAAATGACGTAATTTTCTTCATTGCACACACAGGCGCTTGGGTTTATCGCAAATGACGTCACTCAATAATATATATAAGAAAACATAAAGGTTGGACACTCGAAATCTGTTTGCTCAGAATTTTCTACTCAAATGTGCATGGAACTCCACGAAACTAGCATCGGACAACTCTTAGAATACTTTCTTTCATTCGATCTCTTCAAATTGCCTTCGAGTGGTGATTTGGCGACAAAAATGCCAAAAGAATGCCAAATCACCACTCGAAGGCAATTTGAAGAGATCGAATGAAAGAAAGTATTCTAAGAGTTGTCCGATGCATGCATGGTTTTAATTACGTCTTTTACCAAGTATAGGGTTATTTTGGAATAGCTTACCTAACTATTGATAAGCACGGACCCGCAGGTATTTCAGTATGATATGTCTCAGCTGCTCACTTATCACTGAATGTCAGTGTTGTACTATTAGCGGATCAAGTAGGCCTACCTATTTTCACGCCTGTTATGCACAATCATATTCTACGAGAGACTACCAATATCATGCCCACCAAAGAGAATGCACTCTGGCGTTGGGTTGGTAATAAATTGAGAGTCCTCCCTCGCGGCGAACGGCCAGGCCGGGGCCATCGACAAGGTCATGACCTAAAGTCCAAAAGTAAATGCGAGTTATTCCCCCTGTAGCCTAACTTATGTAATCATAGATAGTCTATGATGTAATGACTTTCATACCCTAATTAAAAATTTAGAATAAGTGTTCTGTTTGAAATTAATTAGTCCTTGGCGAGTATTCATATGTCGTGTTTAAGCATTTCCTTACGATAACGTAGTTTTTTTGTGTTATCCAGACAGCTCATGTTTTGGCGCGAGAACGATTCGAAATCTCCCGCGTTTAGCCTATTGTGTTCTGTTGGCAAGTACTAATGGCGAATGTCTGGTGTTTGTGATTGTCGTGGTCTTTCTGTAAATACTTATTTACGGACTGGTTACGTGTCTATGGTGTTTCGAAGGTGTGTATATCATTTAACCTTGTTGCCCTGGTTTAGATCTATGTTTTACTGCCTTGTGCATTTCGCAAAACATAAAAAATCGTCATCATGAAGACCGTTCTTTTCGTTCGTTGACGTTAGCACGCGTCGTCCTCACACGCCGTAGGAGTCGTACTGGTGGTTTGTGAGAGATGTTGTTAAATGAAAATGTCTCGTTTGTGTTTTGGTTTTGCCTTGTTCATGTTATGTTGTTCCAAGGTGTCAAATACTCGGGATGTTATGTGCTAGTAGCTGTCGGTATTTCGAACTTCAACTGGTCATGAGTGAACCGCAACGCTCACACGCCGTGAACTTTTGACATACAAACGACAACCACGCTGCTGTTTGATGGTGGGTAGTAGTTGCGTTGTTTCGAAGCTTTTCGTTTGTTTTAATATCTTACACGTAAGTTTTCATTTTTGATTCCAGTGTGGTCAAACTTTTCTTGGCTTGATTAAATTAGCATGGTACCAACGCTTTTTAAAAAGTATTTGTTTTGATTTGAAGCATGTCATATAAAAATCTGTGTACCCTATACCTATCAAATCTAAAACCTTGCGAATTTCAAGGGTCGTCACATTTGTCACCTTTTCTCTGTTCTTTTATCTTTTTTGAATGATTGGATATCAAATGTAATTTTAATGAAAAAAACATTGCAGAAAAGGAAACCAAATAATGATTTAGAAAACTAGCAGCATGTTTTAGATTTCATCTTGAACATTTGAACATTTAGATCAAATTATGAAATTCGGTCATTTTATTTTAATACCATTGTTTTGCTATGGATGTGGTCTGTCTTTACCAAGTTTTTGTAAAAAGACATGGTTACATGACCTAGTTAATGGCGGTTCATTTAAAGTCAAGCATCAAAATGAAAGTGCTCTTAAAGAGCAACACTTGGTGAAATAAAAAATTTAAAGGTGATATCGACGACGAAACCAAGAGCATAAACAATCATAACGCTGATGGTTAGTACACTAATGTTTTAGATAACCCGTAAGGAGATCCAGATTTGAAAAGGTTCAGTTAAAGGATTGTGGAGCTAGAGCATCGCAAACATAATTCGAAAAATTCCGATTTTGCCCAAGAACAGAGAACCTCTGGGTATTGACCAAGTAAATACTGCACATAAATTTCATGAAGATCAGACTAAAAATGCAATTTGCAGCTATAAATAATGTCAACAAAAGAGCTTTTTATCTTGAATACCTCGAGAATGGTAAGTCGTAGCAAGAAACGAGTTTCAAAGTGCTGACAGTGCTTGAAATATGAAAGGATCTGTCCTTTTCGTCATACCAAATTTCTGACAGATCTTTCAACGAACGCCGAAGATAAGGCACAAAAACATTTATTTGGAGACGAGTCATTGGAAAATGTTGAATAACTTGTCAAAAGCAGTAAGAGCTGGAGAAAAACAAATGAGACACTTGCGGTAGCTCTTGCCTCTTGGTATGATCTCTCCAAAGATAAAGAATCAAAAATATCCGACCAAAAACTGCGGAGCTATGGCTTCGTAAAAGGAAAAATGGCCGCCACAGTGCCATCTTTTATCTGATTTCAACCAAAAACAATAGGCTTTGAGCTGTTTGCGAAACATATGTTGTTCATAAATTTCAGGTTTATTCGTTTTGTGCAATTAAAGAAACAAATAAACAAAATTTTGACAAAACAATATACTTTGAAGAATTTTATTTCACCATGTAATAGTACTTTTATCCACTTAAAATCTATTGTTGTGTAAATACTGTTGTCTGTAAGGTCTTTCATTGTTGTGCCTGAACTTGGAATCCTGCTTAATCTCATGATTGTGTATGCATGAACTTGGAATTGAATATTCATTTGGGCAATCAGGTGAAAGTTTTTGTCCAGTGTAAAGAAATATGCCTCACTACCACTTTCTCCTGTACTGTAACTTGTGTCACAGGAGGAATATGTGAGTGAATGGTTAAAATAATTATTGTTTGGTGAAAAAGATCGCCAATAGTTGAAGCTGGAAAGTTTGGTTAAAATGTACATTATTTTATTAACATGTAACTTTGTTTTGTGCAGTGCAAATTTTTATAATCGTGAATGTGATTATTTGAGTGAACTTGTCAAGTTTCCTCATGTTCCAAGTTCATGCACACAAGCGATCTTAAGATTAAGCAGGATTCCAAGTACCTGCACAGCAGCATAACCTTGAAAGAGGGAAAAACCTGATTGGTCTGAGAGTTGATTTATGTCCAGCATTGCACAGCACAGAATCCAGGAAAACATGATAACCATAGGATGTAATGAGTTTTGGGTCATAGGAGTCAGTGTACTTAAAGCATAGCTCTTTCATTTTACCAAGATGGCAGGGGTTTTTACTGTCTGTTACATAACTCTCTGTGTCTGTGTCTGATCAGCATGACTTTTCACACACATTTCATCAATGGCTTAGCAGAACCACAGCTCTGTTGCCGTTGAATAACAGGGCTTGAAATTTTCCTCTTTTGAGAGGATTTCCTCTTTTTTGTTTTCAATTCCATCTTATTTTATTTCCAGTCTCCTCTTTCTTCGTCTCTTTTTTTGTCATGCAAAAAACGTTTATTTCGGTTGAATTTTACAACAATATGTCACCTGGAAATATTCCTCTTTTTTTGTCATTGTTCATTCAAAGCTGTGGAGGGATCTTCTGAAATTATGTATTTGAAAAGATCTCTTCAGGGCTGTCTGAAATATATCATCTAACCATTCTCCATTTTCCCACGAATGCCTTTTGTTTTATTGTAATTATGGTAATGATTACTGATTATCATTCAATTCCACTAAGTGTTGCCCTATAGAGTGCTTTCATTTTAATGTATTAATGCTTTATTTCCTATTTTCTGAATGCCCTGTAAATAAAAGTTATTGGTTAATGATTTGAAAGTTATACAGTATACAGGCAGGTTTAGAGTTTTAAGTTGGTGGGTGGTATAATCAGCTGTGCAAGTATGGTTACCTATCAACAGTGAGATAGCAATACGACATCTCAGTTTCTGGCAACTATTCTGCGATTCCCAAATCCCTTATGTGTGCAGAAGTGAATTATTTTTGTTTTCTAGTTTCACCTTAAAATGGATGTTTTATCAAAATATTATTTTATCAGACCCAAAATTCTCTTGGCTCCAAGAACCCTGTTATCAGTGCAAAGATAATGTTTCGTGTTTATCAGCTGTGGTCTTTATACCTTGCAGATTATTTGTGACTGTATGAGACGCCCTTTGCCAGGTCTCCATGCACCTTCACAGTGGAACATTCTTCCAGACTGTTAGTTTTCTTCACAGTTTTGGAAGTAACTGGAGGTGACAAAACGAGTTCTTCAACTGTCATCAAACCCCATTGCTGTTAGAGCTGTGTCAGTATATTACTTCATTAATTACCGGTGAAAAGTGACAAGTTAGCCAAGATGGTGTACATTCCTCCTGAAATGGTTTGGATGGTTGTGGTGGGCTTCATCATTGCATTTATTTTGGGATTCGGCATTGGAGCCAATGACGTGGCAAACTCTTTTGGTACGTCAGTTGGAGCTAAGGTTCTGACGCTACGGAATGCCTGCATATTAGGAACAGTTTTCGAAACACTGGGATCTGTTCTTCTCGGTGAGTTTCATTTTTATCAATGTTTTTTATACGGCCACAAAAAAGTCTTATCACACCTAGTTGGCATCCGGTGATTGGCTTGTGCTTTGATTACCTCAAAAACTGCTTGACGGATTGTGCTTATTAATATGACTGCCGGAGCAGCACCGCTGCCATTCCCATTTTCGTCTAGATTTGACTATCCTGTAAGGTGTTATAGTTTTCAACAAGCAATGCATTGTCATTCATGGGTGATGTGACTTTCGTGACACTTAATAGGTATGTGGGTGGTGATACGCCAACACTAGCCGATCTTCAAATGGATTCTATTTCCCTTGCACCCATTGATGTCAATTTTTTGACAAGATTTATTGTCAAAATGGCTTAATCGACAAGCATGATTGATTTCAAAAAAACTAAGAGGCTGTGAAGATGAAGGATTGGAGGAAGCTTCAAAATCCTATGTAGCCTATTCCTCTAAGTAAGTTAAGATTCTTCCAAATGTGTTGCTTTGGTAACCTGAGGTAGAAAGCAACGAGTTACAAAACAGCACAATTTAGATGTTTTCTATTATAATACACAATCAAATCTTAAAGAACAGGTCACTTTCAAATAAAAAACAATTTTGAAACAATTTTAGCTATTTTTATCAGTGTGTAAAGGCAACAGAATGGGCAATCCTCAGTGCGGTAATTAGAATATTAATTATTCTTTTAGTCCAAAAGCCTGAAAATTGTACGTAAGATGGTTTTTGAAGCAGCGTCAGTGTATCATAGTTAAGTCTTCGCCAATTACAAAGTAGCTGGTTGGACATGCCGTTCAGTTCAGCATGAGTCATCATGTTGTCGGTGCCATTGAAAATGAGTCTCAAGTGGAATAGTGAGCATGTTAAGCACTTGACAAATAACATGACATCTGTGTGACTACATTCTGATGAAAACTGTTGAATCGCACAGAATATTAGAGATGGTATAATGAAATTTCACTGCGAAATATTGGTGAAAATGATGAAACAGCGTGTAATTTATGCCACTGTCGTCCAAGATGGTCGACGGGATCTAAACAAGTGACCCAAATTTCGCCACAAAAGTTAACAATAACTTTGTACTGGTTAACCTGATTTTGATAATGTTTTCTTTGTGTTGTGAGGGTTGCATTATTGTTGCGAAGGAAGAAAAATTTGGTTTGACTGCCCTAATTTCGAAATTGCATTTTTCAAATCAGTGTATTGAAGTTAAGAATAAAAATTACGATCAAGGTTTTAAAAAATTCCATCTTTATTATAAATACTCAACATTTCACAACTTCCACTGAGTTGCATTATTAAAAGAACGAATGCACACAACATGCAAAACATATGGCAGGAAAATTGCAGACTACATGAATAGCTAGATGTCATAAGATGATGACATTCTAGTGAGTTGGAGTTTGTGTTCTAAAATATTGCATTGAAATTCCCGTCTGCTTTGTGTTTCAGGTGCTCGTGTGTCGGAGACTATACGTAAAGGTGTTATAGATATTACTCCTTATAATGGCACAGAAGAACTGCTTATGGTTGGACAGGTGTCTGCATTATCAGGTATTATTGTCTTCATTTCACTGATATCCCGAAGGAGAAAAGTATGAATTGCATCATTTTCCTAATCAATTATGTTGAAGATGCTATGTCTCATAAAATCATGAATATTGAAATTAGTAGCTAGCGCCAAATAGTGTCTTCCTGCGGAACTGTGTATGCAAGTATAATAGGGGTAAAGAAACAAGTAGTAAGTAAATTGTGGTTTAAGAGAAAACACCAAAACTTATACACTTAACAACGAGTGTGAACGTATAGAAGGCCCTAGTAATTCCAAATATTATGCAGTCTGTAGTTGATAGCGAAATAAACAAATTATAAGAATTGTGCCTTTTTCATTTGGGTAACAAAGAAATATTACCATACTCATTTACATAAAAATAGTCTCGCAAAATGAGACTTTCGCCAAATTGTAGTGTATAACTGGTTCTCTGATGGTTTCCAGCACACTGGAGGACCCAGGGTTGTTTGTAAAATAGTACTTCATTTGCATATTCACAATTTAATAAGACTATGCATCTTTAATGACAGAGGTCACCAAGACTCAACGCAAATAATTTCACTTAAGGCTGAAATGCTCATTTTAAGCATTTCTGTTCAAACTGCAGATTTGGTCTTAGAGTTGGCCAGAAATGAAAAGGTGTGGCTGTGATGGGCCCAGCCACTTAAGCTAAACACACCATGAAACCACACTGAAGATCATTAGTTATGAATGAAACATAAGTTGCTTGTGATAAATTATATTGTTGTTACGTGATCAGCCTCAATTTGTTTGCTGAACGTCTCTCGTTTTAGTGTTGCTGTGTGAAGGTCGTCGCTGTCTTATCGTAGAACTCGGCTTTAACTATTATCAAACTGCTCAGGATAATTAATTATCAGGTCCGGACTTGTGAAGAAAATTTCCTTAGTTATAAATATTATGAAAATTACGTTCACTTCTGGACAAGAACTTAAACTCAACCCAAATTATAACCACCAAGGTATTATGTAGCACTTAATAGTCCGACAATTGTGTCCACAGGGTATGTGATCTACAGTAGTCTCGGACATTGATGGAGACCTTTACGATACCCCTGAAGATACATTTTATATGGTGGCGCATGCCTTATCAGTATCTCCAATGTTATTAGACATTAATTAAATCTTTATTTAAAATTCACAAAAGCAAAATCAGCACCATTACTAAAAAACATTACATGTCCCGTACGTATCTTATGTGTTTTTTCTTTATTAATGGTTAAAGTAATATGTATGTTTAACTTGTTAACAGTAGCTCTGGGAGGTCATTGCCCGACCCAGAACAAAAATGATAGTCTGCTCTTGACCTTAGAAGCAGGGTTCATCCAAGATTCCAATAATAGGGTGCCCAAAATGTATCACAGTTGTAAGCCATCTAGATATTTTACCAATTCTCGTGATTTTATAAAATACAGTCAAACCTTATTTTTTAGAAACTTTGGAAATTCCACTGTGTTATTAAATGTGGGAAGGAATTGATGATTGGTGTAGTAATGTGGATGCAGGTCTTGTGCCCCATCTCAATTTTGAAATGTGAACATTTGTCATTTGGGTAAAACGAAGTTTATAGTGAAGACCAGGGCATGGTAGGTGAGGACAAGTTAACTTTACGTAGACTAGACAAGTAAAACATTACTTTAAATCCCTATACTGTTCTCTCTTGTAGGCTGTGCTGTATGGTTGCTTGTAGCCACATTCCTCAAGTTGCCAGTCTCTGGCACCCATAGCATTGTGGGGGCCACGCTCGGCTTTGCATTGGTTGCTCATGGATCAAGGGGGGTCAACTGGTCAAAGATGGGTTTGATAGGTAAGTTACTTTACCACAACACTTCAATGATTGCTGAATACAGGCTAAATATTTTGGGGCCATCTTGTGTATAGCATCGCAGTGATTGTAGCGTGTGGTTCAATATTCACTTTCAGGGGACAGGCTGGTCCTAGTTTGCATTTGCCTCATGGCATTAATAAATCAGATACGTGAACACAACTGCTATGTTAACAATATCGCCATTTTTAAACTGCTAGATTTGTTATGTCATCATCGCTAGCAAGCTGCTAACTTCACATGCAGTGATATTTCCATTTGTTGACTACGAGCTTTACAATGATATCACCACTAATGAATGTGCGACTTTAAATTTGCTGCGGGGCACTAGAGAGACGTCGGTCCTTCCTGTACAATTGCAAGCGCTTGGGTGGTCTGGTACCATCATCCCGCAGATATACCCTTGGTGCTTAACCTCTTTCTCATTCAATCTATTCAGTTGCTTAAATAAACCACGGATGCTCATGAGTGCGACATATGAAATGTGAGGTTAACTTGTCTCTGTATCTATTGTACGTAATCTACTATGAAAATCGTGCACTAATCATCCATGTCTCTCTTACGTCGTACGAAGGCATTAATTACCACTCTGACTCGGCTTCACTCTCCGAAGACGCCGGAGCGGTAGGGTCGAGTTCGTATGACTTCAAACAGGCAAAGGCTGCAGATATGGCAAGGTCTAACTCATTAGCTGTTTCACCTATGGCCTGAGTGTCGTCTTTACCCCCATCTCCATACTTATCTCCGTAATAATCGTTCGTAACTTACAAAATCACCAATATCCTCCATTGCATATGTGCTATCGACTGATCAACGTCTTTCACTGATATCACGTGGCGGCAAACCAAAAAATTATTACTTTTTCTTTAAAATTCAAAATTCCCCATTTATTTCTCAAAATAAGTGCTTATTTAGTTAAGCGGTGGTTCATAGAGAGAAATACACATGTATTGGGTATTTATTATGTATTGAAAGCTTCTGGCCTGATAGTAAAACCTATTGGATCAATTAGAATGTGCTCCAAATACAAAACTAACCAATCAGGTAGAAGCTTTGGCTGGGATGTTTGTAAATAAGACTTAACAATTGAGGGGGTGCCTAGGATTGATAATAAAGCTGCTACAGGTATGCAGAATACAATGGGTTATCAATGCCACCCAGTCCTATTCACATCTAGCATAATAGAGGGTGTAGCAAGTCAACTGAAATCCATACATAACTAGGAAATGATACATGAACAAATGTTATGAACTATCCCCTGAAACCCCTGAAAAAGTAAAGAGATGGCTGTAGAATGTTGTCTCCACTCAATAATAAATAACTTAAAACTTTATATGTACAAAGTAGTTCTTAAACTAATAAACCATGAAAACTGCCATAAACACATTCCAATATTATACTCTGCCTAAAACCTCAAAAAGTGCAAAAATACATTGCAGGAACGCCTGTTGTTGGATTGGTATGTACTGTGTAGATGTCACAAAACACCACTTTGTTAAAGTTTCCAGTATTTGCTGCAAGGTGGTCAAGCTTTAAACAATTGAAAAATGGAATTTTTGTCAATTAGTTTGTGCAAAATAAGTGAACAGTTCATTTACAGTAAGTTGGCAATTTTACTCCGTTACTGGTGATAATTTGGTAGCTCAGGTGCACTCCAATTTATTGCTTCATACCGGCAGTCAGTGCTTTACGCTGTCATTCAGTGTTTACATGCAAGTTGTTGCATGAATTATTGGTTTTATTCCACTCCCTTTTTATCACCTGTGCTCACAGCCCAGCTCACTTGTGACTTCACTCATGCTTCGTACCGTCATCATTATTATAATCTTGTTTTGTCTGGCTTAGAAATTAATCCGATCTTTAAACATGTCAAAACCAATTACCTAAATAACACTGACATTTATTAACATGACATTTTTTTTCTGATTCTTTTGTAGTTGTGCAATCTTTGTCATTGGCAGGTTGTTAGTTTATTTCTGTGGTCGCTCATGTTATATGAAGCTCACCATACTTTGTTTTGGGTATCAGCCCTTATTTATATTTTATTGATTTTTCATCTGGTAGTTTCACTGCGTTATTGTTCTTTTTATTAAAACTACATTTCACAACCTTGAATAAAATTAGCTCCTAAATTGTCTTTACTGTGATCACACTCTATTTCCTCAACCAAAAAAGAACATCGAAACCATAAGCGGCTCGAGGCAAATTCGGCAACAATCAGATGACCGTGGTAATGATTTTCAACCCCACGCTTCAGTTAAGAATTTAACATTTGACAGCTAATTAAAGCAAAATGCGTGTGTTCTAGGTCTGTATCTGTTCTTGAAACATTTCGGTCGTCCTTTCTCCGTTTTTTTCTTATCGTTATCGTTACAATGATTGTCTTGATAATCATTGTCATTATTGTCTTCATCCATCCTCCCATCTTGATTGACCTTGTCTTCTATGATTTTGTCATAATCAGCAAAATATTATAGCTTGCACTCGCAGCGAAAAAAATCTTTGCTTACATGTTGTATACAGCGAATTAACTGGTTATTCAATATTCCAAAATCGCCAACCAGTCACATCAGTAGCCACTGTTTTGTTCCGATAGGCTAGCATATACATGAAACGCTTGCATGTTGTGTGATTTTGCGAGGTCTTGTGAGATCTTGATTTTCTCGCAAGAAACTTGGTCCATGGAATGGTTCCGGCTGTTATTAGTAGTCTCATTAGATTACCTTGATTGCTGTTTTTGGTGTATTGACCTCTCGGTCATTTCTAGTCTGCGGCATCTGTTCATGTGCTGTGGGGGTTCTTTGAATTGACAAGTTTCCATTGCCCATACTTCAATAATCTAAAGTGAATACAATACTGGTGTGGATTAATGCCAGTGTTCGTCTTACCGCCCAGTCTTAAGTGTCCAAGTTTTCATGAACTTTCCACAATTTTAGCTCCCAAGAGTACACAACTGACTCAACTTTGCCGAACAATCTGTCCATTTCCACAGAACCTTCTAATGGCAAATATATAGCCGTACTTTTAATTCTCTCTACTGAACGAGACAGCTTGTGTTTATTTTAATATTGTATTTGTATACAAAAAAAATGTTAAACCTTTCACGTAAGCAACGTGTAGTAAGCTTGTCTCTTGCATAAAAAGCTAGGCATCACTCCATGCGTCCCTCCCGTCATTGCCTATAATCTTGCATGGGAAATGTAACATCAAAGTTGCTTTGTGGACATTAAACCAATCAAACTTTTGGGTAAGCATCCACGCTGACTTGTCAATCATTTTGTTTTTAAGTGTTGATGCTCTGCCTAATCCTCATCATGTGATTGAGTTCCCATTTTAAGGGCACTGGACTAGTACGGTAAAAAAAACACCAGTGAGATGGTAGAAATTTGTCTTTGTTATTCTCTGTTAAGAACAGATTAACCACAAGGTGACAGGTCCTCATTTTATGGGACAAAAATTGCAATTTTTCATGCAGATGCGTAATTTTCCCACTCTGCATAACTTTTACCCAGCCCTGTATTAAGCTGAGACATATGGCAATGTGTTTACCCTTGTACAAATTACCTTGGCCTGTTGTGGTATGCAATAAGATAAGTTCATACCTTTCTATATTGGTATACCTTCATCCTTCCAGTGTTTACTGTTTCTTAAAAATGAGATAGTGTGTTGTGCTATCTCAGTGAACTGGGGTTACATTGGCAAGCCTAAAAATGAAACTCATTAATGACGTATCATGTTTTTGTTGACCTCAGTGTCTTAATGTCTAGTATATCTTGACATCATTACTTGTAAACAGTTCACTGGTTCCAGCTGCTCCAATGTTCAGATTGTTTTATTAACTGTTAGTGGGCATTCTGTTTCTAAAATTATGCGATAAAAAGTAAAGTGTCTAATCAAGTGAAATAGCTATACTGAGTATGTCTGGGTGATTTCTGTGTTCACCGAGCCTGCACTCAGTATCAGGTCTGGGTTGTCTTTATGTGCCAATTCAGCGTTCTCAACAACCTACTTTGACTTATCGCTCTAAGGTTTAGAATTTTTGGGAGATTAGACCAGTTTTAAAGTTGCAGTTCGTCTTGTTTAGCTTGGGAAAAATATAAATCAGCAAGCTAATAGGACAAGAATTGAAGTGAGATTCGATTGAAGTTTTTCCCATGTAAATGAATTGATTCAATTCTTTAGGCCCTTTCATATTGACTTAACTCCTGTCTGAGCGGAGCATCGGCGTAAACAGCGCAGTTAACTGGACCGTTCACTGGCTTCGGTAGTTTATGAACATCGAAGTAAATGGGAGGTGACGCTGTCATCATCAAAGTTATCGCAAGGTAGCGCTGCACGCTAAGATTTTTGTGACAATTTGGGAACATTTACTCTTGCTAATTGACATTAAACTTATTTTTAAATCGACTGGTTATTATTAGAGCAAAATTTAAGCAGCTATTAGTGACGGCACTACCCTGTAAATGTTGACATGACAGTGGCATCTAGCGATAACTTTGATTGGACAGAAATTAACTGTTCATACTGCACCGCAGCGTCTACGCTGCACGCTATTAAATCCACCTGTTAACTGCGATGTTAACTGGAGCTGGTAATTGCGATCCAGAACCAGAGTTAAGTGTTCATACTGACCGCAATTCCCCAAACCATCGACGCATTGAAGTTAGTATGAAAGGCCCTTTTAGCATATTCAATAGCTATTCAACTAGAATTCTCCATGCAGTTCAGAGTCAATTGAATTCCATTCCATATTCATTAAAAAATTCAATAGCTGTTCAATGACCATTCAATTTTTCTAGCTATAAAAAATCAATTGAAAGTATTTTCTATAAAAAATCAACTCTTGAAAATAAGATGCATTGTTTTAAACCTCTTCAAGAGATAAGAACAGTTTACAATCTCCATTCAACAATCTGTCATGCAAGAATAAAATCATAGACAACTGAACATTGCAAAACCTTAAATATAAATTTGCGCAAGTATTATTATCATACCTCATTGAATAAAAAATAGTGTTTTAGATGTTTGTTGGACCCTTTTGGCATCATTGAAATGTGCCAACCTTTGTAAACATTTTGAAAAATCTCTTAAATACTGACTACCTGTAGATTGTCATGTTTTTTGCGACATTTGTATGCTTAGCCTCATACATGAACTAAAATCATATATCACTGTGAACTTCTCTTGGTACATTACAGTAGATCCCATAGGTTGAGTATTTTATAACCAGTTAATAAATGTTGGTGATAAAATAAAAAAGAATTTCAGGCGTAAAGAGCTGTAGCAGGATAATTTTGGCTGTCTCAAGAGCACAATCTACATGTGACGCAATCTACACATGACGCAATCTACACGTGACACCAAATCCTTAAATGCAGGGATTGTATAGCCTTTCAGGTCTCTGCAAAACTTCAGGGTCTGCACTTTTCAGTGGAATGCAGACTTGTTACAATCCATTTATTTAAGGTGTCTGTCCACAATAGGAATTGGTGACTGGCACAGTGTTGGTGGTGGTGAGCATTAGCTCCCAAATACTTATAGTCTTTTCACTTCATCATGCATGTTTTCAAAGTCGTCTTCTGTACTAAAAAAAGTTGAGAAATATCCAGTTAGAGGGTATCAAGTAAAATAAGTAAATTTGAATTTTGTATCAAGTTTGTAGCTCAGGGAATACATAAATGCGTTCTTAGTTAATTAGCCATCAACATTAATTTATCATATTTTTGATTAGGAGCGTTAATAAGGATGATTGTAGGTATCTGTTACACTTATGAATATCCAGAAATAGGAAAACTACCATAAAAGTTGTTTAAAGTCTTTTCACTGAAAGAAAATAATAATGAGTAGATATCTCAGGTATCGGTGACAATGCAATGTAAGTTTGTCATTAACATGTTATTATATACATCTGTAAACACGCCGGTTCAGTGTAAATGCAATTTTTTATTTTTTTTTATTATTTGGACCAAAGGAGTATCATCCAGCAGCAACATACATTTATCAAAATCATCAAACATTAAATTAAGCCTTTCCCTTCTTCAATGTTATGGTGTTGAAAAAAAGAACTACGGTGGGAGTTGTCCAATTACTTACAATCATACACTAGGCTTTCATAACACAATCTTTACTTCAGGCTCTCAATCATGAGATCACTGATGACGCTGCGCAATTTGTCCCAGTGCTTTCAAGTCAAACTTGTTGACTTATAACCTCTGCAGTACTGTGTTTGAACGGCTTTCACCAAGTACCTTATGTCACTCAATACTCATAAACCAAAATGAGTACTATTTCAGTCACATTTCGTTGGTGTCGTGGGCTGCTGTTTTTGATGACGATGCATCATCATTGGTTCTGTGGGCGTTGCTGTCTTGGGTGATGCTGCTTTGTCGTTGGTGCCCCTTGTTAAGTGATTCTCCCTTTCACCATCTTCCTCAATTTCCGTTCATTTCGCCAAGTATTGTTCCTCAGATTGCTTTCATTGCTGTGGCAAGTGGTCGAAAGTGAAGCATAATCAAAAGTAGTTCTTGGACAATGCAAGTGAGCATCACGTATGCTACATTAAATTTAGCCGTTGCAGCCATTTGTCCGTAGTACAGTCATCTGGTTAATTTCCAAAAAAATAGCAAGATGTTGCATAGCATTTATCTGTTGTAGTTTGATTTTGACAAGTGACTTGTCTAGAAGAACAGTACTCATTACATTGCCATTATTAATGTATGGGGTCTGTTCAACAAAGATGCTGTGTTTATTCTGGACAAAAAATCTGCATAGTTCAGGAAAAAGGAGAAAACTTAATATTTTGCATGTGGTATCCAATCTATGCATTTACAACTTTGGTTGTGTCATGGCTGTCTCTTGCCTCATGAAGTTGGAGAAACCTGTGTTTTGATGTATTTAGATAGCTGTAACATTAAACCATTACCGGTTTTGTGACACCGCAAACATTGTCTGTAGTGAGTTATGAATAATAAGGTGCCGTAATGGTATGTAAGGTAAATATTCATTGTACTGCTTCTATGAACACGGAGATATGTGTTACTGGTGAAAACTGATCTTTATGACACTACCTTGTGGAGGATGTAAGTAGACAGGAAACACATAACACAGTACACACATGCTTGGATACATGCGTGTGCACACATATCTGAAAGTTATTCACATGTATTATATCTGTTTCAGTTGGCTCTTGGTTCATCTCACCAGTGCTGTCTGGGTTGGTCTCCATATCAGTCTTCTTTGTGATAAGATGGTTTGTTTTAAACAAGGTAAGGCATTAAATTGTTAATCCCATCAAGTCACAGTTTTTGTTATACGCACCTTGAGAAGTTAGAGGAAGTTCAAAGTAACAGAATTCACATTTGTTCCATTCTTACAGTAAACACACATTTGATTTGTTAACAAAGCACGTGTGTGTTTGAGGGTGATTCCACAATACTTTCGCTTATGGGAAGGAAACATTCAATTTGTTAGTAATTTTCAGACTAATGAACTCAAAAATTGCTGTGAGACACCCTTTTTAAGGCGTTTTAACTGTGAAAGGTTCTAAAGAGGTACAGGAGAGGTGTAAGATATTGATGTCATTCAGCATGTGTCCTGTTATAAGGTAAAGGACATGTCAAAAACACAAGACAACTATTTAAACACTGATCCCTAAAACCAAGTTGTCCCCTCCATTATGGTGTTGCTGTTTGAATAAAAGTCAAGAAAAGAATGTGCTGTATTGTTAACGCTAGTCAAAGTGTGGCCCAAGGGTCAAGTTTTTACAGAATATGATGGTTTGACCCCAGTTATTAATTAAGAAGACTAACTTGTAACATATACCCTGATATTGCAGAAATTGAATCTCGCTTGCTTATCGTAAAAACTTGGCTTTGCTTTTCTATCTAAAACCAACCTAATTCATCTTGAATTCACGTCATTTTGGTCAGATCATGTTATCTACCTTGTGCCTTGTTTGTATATTTTCTAAGTGTAAAAACTAGTTCTAGTGCAAACAAGCTTGTTGGATTCTGTGTTTCATAGATAATGGGAGACTTTCAAATAGCAACTTGGCGACTGGTCACGCGGGACCGGATACCAGTGGCCTCTAGAGGTCGAGAAAGCATTTTTTTAATCACATACATGATAAAAAGCTCTTTTCGCGAAATCAAACTGTTTCCCTGTGCCTCCCGCTGCGAACATTAGTACCTCCTGGTACAACTAGGTGGCGATATGAGCGTGATTACCCCCATTGCTTCCTGAAAATCTCCCATTTTCCCAAATCATTCTTTGATCATGTTTGGTTTGCAGGAGCGGCCGTTAGAACCTGGTCTTCAACTGTTACCTCTCTTCTACGGATTCACTGTGGTGATCAACTTCTTCTCTATATTTTATGAGGGGCCAGAAAGTAAGAATTGATGTTATCTTGTCTCTAAGATGAACTGTAAATCTATTATTCGCTCGATACTGTTTACACTGAATATGTGGAATATCACTGCTGTGGTTCATTAACCCATTCTGCAGTCATTTAATTTTGAGTACGCTATAATTGAACACCCTTGTTTAGCTTACTTTCAAGCAGTTCTTATTTTTTCTGAAATAAGTTGTTATTACTGATTTTTTTTTCTTTTTCAGTGCTTTATCTTGACCGTATACCGCTATGGGGGGTGTTTATAATTAGTTTTGGGTCTGGTGGCCTAGTAGCTATTGCCGTGCGTCTATTTCTGGTTCCCTGGCATCGGAAGAAAATACAAGGTAATATAGGTGTAATGAATCAGTTATATTCTGAAAAAAATAAACTCTTCTCTAGACTCAGCTGCCATCACCTTCAAGCAAAATTTGGAAAATGTAGTTGTGTGAAACTTGTATTAAGTCTTGGTTCCTCTTGATATTCTCTGTTGCGAACTGGTGCAATGTACTTTAAATTGATACCAATTCTACTGATAATGCTGTACATTTTGTGATTACTCTACCTTTAAAGTTGAGTCTTGTTGATCTTAAAACCCAACTTGTTATTCCATCCGTTTTCTTTTGCCCGTAGGGGTCTCTAGCTGTCTTCATGTTCAGTCTAATACAACCAGTTCCTTAATCTAGCGTTTCGCTTTCCTAATAGCGGAGTGTGCATACACTGTGGCCAACTCTTCGGAGAATGTGAGCGAAGACATGCAGAGCACTAAAGTACTCTTCCAGACCAGGGTGTCGAGGCGTAACTCTGAGGAGGAAGGGGCTCCTGTCAGTGTGCCGCCCCTTGATCTTGGCAATATTGAAGAGGCGAGCGCCAATGTAAACAGTAATGCTGATGCTTCTTACTTAGGCACAAATGAAGGCAAGTATTTGTGAACCAGTGAGCCTGGTAAATAATGTGCATGGGAACTTGATACAAATCTGACTGCCCTCTGGTGGCAATCTGAACACAAGCCAATTTTGCTTCTGAGGTTAGAAATGACTTGTTAAGTTTGCAGCTGTTTGAAAGCAGATTTCATCGAGGCTTAAGTCCAAGGCTGATTTGAACTTTAGGCATTAAATGTCGCTATTGCTTTCACTTATATGTGGCCTACAGAGAGGGTGCATTTCTCTCACCTTTGTTCTTTGATGATCACTCGGTTCTAGATCCAATGTGTTATGTCTGTTGATGTTGCAATAGTTGAATTTCCCAGCCATAATAATGTAGAATTTGGAATTCCAGTGTCTTGATTTGCTCCCACTAATTGCATGTCCATTATAGATGGTTGCCAACAAGCAGAGACTGAGTTCACTACCCCAGCTGGGGCGACTACACCTCCACGTCACATGGCCATAGGTGTTGTTATGAAGGTGAGGTGTGGCTTACTTCATCTTATACGTACATGTACGAAGAGTTGGCTGACTGAAGTTTAGGTTTTGAAAGGGGATGTTGCCTTTTTAGAAGGTCTTTTATCTGTGAAAGTCCTTAGAACCACCATTCACCTTTTTTGATAAGTGACTACACTGTCACATCATTAAACCTTCCTTTATAGCACAGCATATCACAACCCCGAATTTAGTATCCCAAAAACGTGAAAATAGAAGAAAAGCTACTTTCAATTATAGTTTCAAGGATGTGAGTATGACATGAATGTACCCAGCGCCATTGTGTCACGTCCACCAACACTCGAGTTTCTTGTATCATGTCTGCGATATCTCGTGGGAAAGTGAAAAGAGACACAGCGTGCTCAAATACGGAGTTGTCGCCACTCCCACAAACCCACAGCCTCACCATTCTTTGATATACCATTTACACCATAAACCACAGGGAACGTAAAGAGTATTATCTGATGACTTCACACTAAACATAATAAAAGATGATTAATGCTCTGACTGGTTGTCCCGATTCTACAAAGTATTTATCGACCAATAAATAATCGTAACTTATGATCAGCTGATTAGTGTTTGCGGGTGTTCTAATTTGACATCTGATCGAATGGTGGGGTTGTGTTTGTACTTTTATATGAAATTGGTGGTTTTAAGCATGTTAAAAGATATTCTGAACCTTTTGAGTTGCTTCAAATCGGAGATTGTGACATTGCGACCAGTTCACACGCGGCAAATGCTGTGTGTCTGATTAGCAAAATCACAACAGATTGTATTAGTTTTGTAGCCAGTTTCTGGCATAATTTCTCAAGTCTGAAGGGAAATTATTATGTACAGAGGCGTGAAATGCAAATGAACTGGTGTGTTGGCCACTGAGCATAGTTGTACAGAGTAGAAATGTGGGAGAAGAACTTAATTGTATCACCTGATATATTCAGATTGCTTGGTGTGTCACACTTTCGGTTTGAAGAAAACTTTATTTTTATTTTCATGTTCAGAAAAGGTTCAATTTACGTTACACAGAATATTTTGCCAAATTGACCAAAACTGCATTTTAAAAAGGTAGCATTCCCCTTTAAAGCATACCAAGCAATGCCTAGAATTGACATTTTGGGGTCATTTATTTTTCAATGCACCACCTTGAATGATGAATGCAAATTCTGATGTATTGTGTTAAGTTTTTGTTAAGTTTAATGACCGACTGTGATTTGACTGAAAGATTGCTCTTGTATACTAGCAGATGTCATTCACAGCTAAAGTAAGTTTTTCATTTTCAGAAGAACACATCGTCAGTCGGGCTGTTAGACAGTGTGTATAATGTTGATAAGCTGTCCGACTCAAATGGCCCACTAGTCTCAGCCAATGCTGAAGATGCCAAACTACCTATCCCAGATACGCCCTCTAGTGGCAATAGTGATGAGTCCGATGGCCATGAGGTGAGCCCTTCTTTAAGACAACAGATCAGTCAAATCACATCCTTCTGTTTGTTCTCTCTGTTAATATTCATGTAACACTGGTTGATGTTATGTTCAGTTATAGTTCACTAACTCAGGAAGTATTCTTTCTTGTCCGTCATTTGTTGTTGCAAAAATTTTTCGTATGATATGTAAGAAATTGTTTTATCTAGAATTGTTTAAGTTTGTGTGTTGTATTTTTATGTGCCCACATATTTATATGTGGGGGCATTTTGTCGTCATCTCTGTTTGTGTGGCCGGCCTTCTGTCCGTCCGGTGTCCGTTGCTGTATCTTCAAAACCCCTTGACGTATGTTCATGAAATTTTGCAGATATGCTCCTTTCATTTATATCAAGGTGACAACAGGTGACTTTCGGGCAGATACAAGAAATGCTGTGCCGTCAGTTGGCAATTTTATATTTTTCTGTTTTCCTTTGTATCTTTGCAGTTCCTGGACAGATTTTTATGAAATTTGGTAAATTGATTTCTATTAAACAGGTGATGACATCTTACTGTTGTCAGTTGGTTTTGACGTAGTGGCCGATTTTTAGTCAGTTTTTGGAGTCCACCTCGCTGTAAGCCAACTAACTCTTAGGATGATTGACATATATGTTCTTAGAGGAGTTGTGACGGTGCCAACTACTGTGTTGCCTCCTTATGGCAGTTTTGTTTTCATTGCATCCGTGGCTGTATTTCCTTACCCTCTGCGAGATCTTTGTTAAATTTGGCAAGTTTATTTGCATGCAGGTAGTAACAGATGACAACGACGTTCAGACGGATCCGACTCCCGCTTTCCCCACTAGTGGCAATTATATTTTTCTCCATTTTCTTCTTTGGAGTTCCTTGATGGATTTTTATATAGAATTTGTCAGATGGGTTTGTCGTACTGTATGCCTCCTAGTGATTGTTTTTTTATTATGTTTTAGTCTGTTTTTGACATCAATCTGTCTATTGGCCAAACCACTGCAAGAATGGTTTTATAATTGTTAAATGTGTTCCTACTGGGAAGAGCATGGCTGACAATTTTTTTAACGGTATGGCACCCCCTAGTGGCAGTTTGGTTTTTTCATGTTCTAAGCTGCTTCTCCCTTATGGATCTTTGTGAAATTTGGCAAGTGTATTTCTATGAACGTCATAACAGATGAGGATGTTTGGACGTATCTGCATATCTGACTACCACTGTGCCCCCATTGTAAGTTTTAATTTCTTTACGGGCTTGGCAGGTGTGTTCCTATTGAGAAGTGCATTGCTGACTTGCTATGCACCACCCAGAAGCTATTTCAAGTTTACTAACATTGCTCCCTCTAGTGGGAATGTTTAAAATAGTAATCATTCTTTGTATCTGAGCTATATGCGATGCATACAGTTGGTGCATATCAACGCTCGGTGTTGGTTTTTGTAATATTTCATTAATGTCATCTTATTATATGTGTAGGTTCAAGTTTGTCTTTAGTCTTGGTTTAAATCTATTCCATATGGGAGTAGTTAATGCAAGGCAATGTTTGTGATGAGCATCGTGTATTAGTAAGTGTCCTTACATCAGTGTTTTGTGTTGTAGCATCTTGTTCATGCACGTGAAGAAATAAAGGATAAACCTGAAGCAGCCAAACTATTTTCATTCCTTCAAGTATTGACAGCTGTCTTTGGTTCCTTTGCTCATGGTGGCAATGATGTGAGGTACGTCAGGGCCGTCATTCATCTGAGACAGCTGCCTGTACCTTTTTAAGGGGCAATTTTTGCAGCATTTTTAATGAGGAGGGGAGCTTTAGCGCCGTTTTTGCCAAGAGGAGAATTTTTGTGAGGTTTATTTGTCACATTGCTTTTCATGATAATGGTATATATATCAGAGGGGAATTTTTGATCGTTGAGAGGGGAATTTTTTGACTTGAAAAGAGGAAATTTGTGTAATTTTTTGATATTTGTGAAAGGGGAAGGGTGCTGATATTTGGCCCCAATATAGAGGGCCTTGTATGTTATAGCTGACAAAAATTTAGGAGTTATGAATCCAAAGTAAGATTGAGGCCAATTTTAGTGTTTTCATGCCCTTGTGCCTTGATTGGCTGGAGTTAATAGCTTCATGCAGGAATTATAGTCCATTATACTTTGATGTTTTATCAGTTTTAGTCATGGTGTAATTAGGGATCAATTGATAGTTTTTGGAAGGGACACCACATTGTCAGTTTAGTGAAAGTATATTACCCTCATACTGCATACCTCTTCTGAGAAATTCTTGCTATCGACTGAAAATTTAAGTATCAAGCCAGTCCATAAATTATTAATCTTTTCATTTTTAGCAATGCTATTGGCCCATTGGTGGCTCTGTGGTTGATTGCCACTGAAGGCAATGTAATGCAGAAGGCACCCACACCAATATGGTTGCTGCTTTATGGTGGTGTCTGTATGTCTATTGGTCTTTGGGTTTGGGGTCGCCGTGTCATTAAAACGCTTGGTGATGACCTCACAAAGATCACACCATCCAGGTAAGTTATTTTTTATCAGTTATCTCATTTGACCCACTTTAATCTCTTATTTATTTAAACCGAGTTGTGTTAGAAATCCACTGGTAATCATTCATATATGCTAGCCTTGGCTTGTCAAAGGCTTTATTTCTGCACATTTTCATAATTTGCTCTTTTAACACGTCTGAGATGTTGCGGTAAACGTTTTTACTTCTGGTCTTTTGAATTTGGGACTTTAAAACTTCTGTTTGATCTCTTTATATTTTTGGACAATAATTTTTTTGGTTCCAAAATTTACCTCGTCATTGAAACATAAGTTATCACATTTTTTGTAAAATTTATCAAAAAAGAATTGTACATTCATTAATTTTGCATAACCGAATTTCGTTTGATATAAATGCTCAAAAACTGTTGCTACAGTTTTCTTAATTATCATTACGTTTTCATTTCATACAACTTATGAGATTGTTTAATAAAAATAATAATTTAGGTCCTACTTTTGATAGTCCATCGTGCAAAAATGGATCATTTGAATCCTGTCAGCCATTATTGAGGTATGATGTTCTAAATTTAACCAGGTTTGATTCTGCTATCCTTAAGAACACCTGATTAAACGTTCTATGCAGAACTGACAAAAATGTTCTTTGATTTTTGTAAGCTAATGGTTGAAATCTGCTCGTTCTTCTTTCAGTGGGTTCTGTATTGAGATTGGCTCAGCGCTAACGGTGCTGATAGCTTCTAACGTGGGAATACCCGTGAGCACGACCCACTGTAAAGTTGGCTCCGTCGTCGCTATTGGAAGGTTTCGCTCGAGGGAGAATGTCGACTGGAAAATCTTTCGCAATATCGTCTTAGCCTGGATTGTCACACTACCTGTATCTGGGGCAATAAGCGCTGCACTAATGGCTGGATTACGACTAACAGTTCCAGAATGAAAGTGGTTAGCACTACACGTGCTGTCGACTATCCAGCTTGTTAAGACCAACATCGTTTCAAGCTTAAATCCAGTTGGTATAGCAACCACTTGTTCTAGTTTTGTCGCCATCATGGTGAGGTGTTAATTAAATCAGCCAGTAGAGGGCTCTGCTCTTGTGGAAGTGGCATACTTTAATCCACTTGGGTTTGTGCAAGAGGAATACGTTGGGTTATTAGAATAAAATGGCTCTGGTAATGTTGGGAGCTGGTTGCAAAATTTATCGTTAATTTCAAAGTATTTTGATACTGAATAACTTGATGCAATGTCAACGTGAACCTTCTTGTATAATGTTTTAATTGTTGTTCTTGTGCTGTGTTCCTTTTTACTAACAGGAATCTGTGCTTTTGGCCAATGCCAAACCAGTGCTGTTCATTTGTCTCCATATAGTTTAACTTGAACTGATGCCAATCTGGACTGATGGAAAAAATTATTTCACAATTGAAACACAATCAATTGGACCACCGCCAATGTTTTGGTCCTTTCTTTAAATGCTTTAAGTAGGTAGTGTTAGTTGTATCAAGTAGGTAGTTAGTTTATTATATTTTAATTGATGGCCAATTAGTGCATGTCTGTCGTCATGTTGCTTTGGCAGTATATTCGGTGTAAAACTCCAGCTTCAACTTACACTTTACTCTATTACATAATTACTTTATGTTTGCTTCATGTATTCATGCGCGCACCCGGGGGATCAAAAGACCCCCCATTTGGTGAAGTGGGCAGAGAAACAAAAACTCCGGAAAAAAGTAGAAAACAAGACAAAAGTCCACTAAATAGGCACTAATTGCTAAAATTCAGCGAATGCACAGTTCTTAGCCCTGAACGTATCCCGTGAATCTTAATAAATGGTCCACATTCTCAAAATTTCAAGCGCCTCCATTTTTAGGCTGGGTGCACGCGTGCATATATACCAATAACTGAATCCAGTAATATTTTATAACAACTAATAATTCTTCCTATAAGTAATATCTCTGTCCCCAGTTTCTAGCTTTTTGACTTGAAACTTAGGGTTAGTAAATTATGTTTCTTAATTATGATGAAGTGTTATCAATTTTCGTTGCACTCTTAGCTTGCCTTGTCTCGCAAACATGAAAGTTGTCCTTGTAGTGCCAAACCTACTGGCTCCAATAGTGCTTACCATGTATTTAGTGTGTTCATTGTTTGGTGTTACAGCATATCCAGAAGAAAGTGTTTAGAGTTGAATACAGTTTTCACTAGGTCATTGAGTATGGGTTATTACATGATACTGCCATCCCGGATTACACGGCGATAGAACTCTGGAGATAAAAGAAAGCGCCTGACCTTGTTTTGGAAATTAGGCACATTTTCATGTCTCATTGATGTCGGGAAGGCGGAGAATTTCACATTGCATATTAAATTTGTCCAGTTTATCGAACTTTCTCAAGTCGGGGTTGCAACCCACGTCACAGCAGTAATACTTCGTTGGCATTGGAAGGACGAATAGGGTAATGTAACTGAGAAAAACTTGTAAAGAATCAGACAACAACAAATGCACTGTCAAACTTTAATGGCACGAAAACGAGGCAGCAAATGTGCCTGGTGGATGTCGGCATTGTGGGTAAATATAGCGAGATTGGAGTGCCGTGTAATCTGGGACGGCCCAATTCCTGCTAAGCCTACGATGGTCTAGATACGGGGAATGACTGCCAAGGACTTGTTATATTTTATGTATCCCTTTTATGAGCTATCGCCTCTAAAAATGGAAGTATTCAACTTTTGTTGTACTCTGTCTGTCATTCCTATTTAGCACAGTGGTTCAAACCAACCGCGAGCATCTTCTAAAGAACATCGCAGCATTTTCTCACCAACGCCTTACCTCCAACAGGTAGTAACTCTTTGGATTATTACCTGGTATTTTTTACTGATCAAGATAGTATTGGGGGATAGCAAGTATCATATTTCTGCCGACTGAACACCACTGTTAAGGAACCAGTCATGTTGATAATTTTGCTGCATCTTCCAAGCATAATGTTTGAGTCTCGTCAAATAGAGAAATCGTCACCTAATTAAATTTTTAGAGCATTGATGTACATGCTCCAATATTCAGAGACTTATTTCAAAGTAATGGATGAAATTCCTTGTAATATATATTAAGTGTTTTTTAGTGCTAAATTTGGGAAATTCTATTCTATGTTGTATATACTATAAGAAGAGTGCTGTGTAAATGACAAGTTTCTCTGAAGCTGCTTAGTCTTATCAGGCAATGCAATTTTGTATAGAAATGTCTGATTAAACTACAGCTAGTTGGTGGAATGTCACTACTCATTTATTTAATTTTAGGATCGCAGAATAATTTTTGTGATAATTTATTTTGGGAGCTAAACTTGTATATATTGGTACTCATCCAGTATTGGTATCTCGGGTCATGCCAAGGTAACTGGTGACCCACTTGTGTGATGTTAATTAGCTGTGTCAGAACACTGCTTTTCATCTGACCAAGATGTGTTGTTTTGACTTCATTTTTGAAATGTGCTCAAGTTATATGTTGAGTTGACTGTTGGCAGAACGCACTGAAATTTGCATAGCTACCTCAAATTATGAAAATCGAATGAAAAATACCTTAGCCATTTAAAAATTAGCGGCAATTTTTTCTCCAGAATTTCACCGATTTTAAGGTTTTTTCTAGGGTACTGTATACAATCTTGTAAGCAGCAAGTGACGTATCATTTTATTCAATAATACTGAAACACTACTGCTGCTTAGTGAAATGTTTTTCCTTTCAAATAACATTGTACAATGGGAACAGAAATAACCCAGTTGTGTGTGCTTGTTATGGTAAATATTATTGAATTTAATCGACTATAGTGTTTTCTAAGTCACACCCTATTTTGTTGTTATGAGTTAACCTGATCTGTTGAATTTTAGATTTTTAGTATTGGTTTTTTTGATATTGGATATTTGAATTGTGCTATATCGAGGATGTTACGTCACAAAGTTACTGCCAAGCGTAGCTGGTTTTGTTTACCACTGCCAACCATAGCTGGTTTTGTTTACCGCTGCCAACCATAGTTGGTTGAATAGGTCAGTAGTAAATATCCATGTTAAAGGACTAATATAACCTGGGGTCAATCAGTTAGTGGTGAGATTGTGCTATAATTCCATTTAACAGTGTGGTTTGGTAGTCGAGTTCTTAGAGTTGCATTGACTAAGACGAGCCATTCTGAGGATATGCCTGGCATCATCTATATTTGCGCTACCAAAAGGCATTGTGGGTACTGAGTTTGTGGTATACTCGCTCGATTCAACCCTTCGTGTGGTTGACTCAATTCCCTGTAGTGGTGTCCGTTTTGCTAGAATTATGCCAGTCAAATCCACTGCTCTCTCACTAAGCAACAGTTGTTACAGGTGTGAGATGTTGCAACACACTCAACAGACTGAGTACAGTTGAACTAATTTTTCCTCAAATATTTTTGGGATTTATCATTCATTTGTGTGATGTGGAATAATCTAAGAAATGTGTGAACTGGGCTTAAATAAAGAGATTGGAGCTCCATTATTTTTGTTTCATCTCTTCATTATGTACCACTCCCATCATGACTGTCAAATCGACTGTGGTCAGTTGGAAAATACTTTGAATAGTTACTCAATGTTACTTTAACAGTTAGAACATCCATAACGCTATTTTTGTAAGTATGACGGAAAGCACCTACATGTACTTTTGATAATTTCCCGTCAAACTGTCTCGCATAAAATAGTAATAAAAGAACGGGCAAAAATGGTAGATGTTTAAAACTGGGGGAAATCGAATTGGAAGTTAGATGAGGGATTTCAGTACATTGAACATGGTCTTGAATAAATGAAAACTACATAATTGGCCGTTCCTAGGGTGATATTGAGTCATATGGAATGAGGGAGAGCTATGATGCACTCCCGAGGGATCGGTCAATACTTGTTTGACTGGGGGTTCTTTCCTCACATTTTTTTTTCGTGGCATGTTCATGTACTGACACCGTCTGCTCGTTACGTAGTTGGGGGTTGATGGTTTCTGCAGTGTCAGGTATGATCACAAATAGCAGCATCTGAATGTCAGGGCAACATGGATGGAAAGGCTTAATCCACGACTTACTTTGTCAACATTTTACAAATATGGAACGATCCTGAGGGTGATATTCGGTCACATGGACAGAGGGAAAGCAATGTTGCTCTCCTGGGATGCACATGACCTGATATGATCAGTATTTGTTTTATTAAGAGATTACTGGTGCTGCTTTCCTTGGTTTTTCAATCTCTCATTAGATTAAGTTGTCATCTGCTTTGATGAACCAGTATTGTCTGCTTCCTTTTTTGTATGGGTTTATAGTTTCTACTGCGTCTGATTGGTCAGATTGCGAATAGCAACACCTCTAGGCGGCATGCATGACAAGTAATGTATCACGGCCAGGTTCATCTTGGTCAAAATTAGGCTAAACCGAACGTTGTACCAAGTATCAGCCATATTGGGAGGAGAAACGTAACACTGGTCGTAAAATAACAGACTGTAAATAAACAACCATAATCAGAAACCACCACTTAAGTGAAATGGGTCTTATAACAACCATAACAAGTACTGAAAAACTAAGGGCATTAAAATTGAGATGGCATTTTAACACTTAGTGAGAAAATGCACTTTCATTTGTTGTCTGTTTGCCTCGGTTACTCTGGGATGATTTTTGCTCACAGGATTAAACTAGTCATAATTCAAGCATACAAAAACATACCTTGGTCAATGACATTTATTGTGTATTAATATATACCGTCAAGAAACCACAGTTCAACATGCACCACTGTTGCACTTCACATGCTTGATAGTTATCACAGACATACAATACCGAACTCTCGCCAGTATTCAGAATTTTCTCTGCAACTTTGTCCACAGTCTTTGAGTGCACCAGTCACTTCCAAGTTTATGCTCAGCCTTCCTGCACAAAACCTAATTTGATTTAGAGCACTTATCACTGTCTGAAATTGATCTCAAATCATTGCTTAGCCAACAGGGGCAGAACCAGGATTTTTTAAAAGGGGGTAGGTTCAAGGACTTTTTTAAAAAGAGGGTTCAAGTCAACAACTTGAAAATTCTAGGTTTGCTATTGATCACTAAAATCAAGGGAAAAAAGGGAGTCCGGACCCCTTTGACCCCTCTGGATCCGCCCATGATTGATCAGACCGATGTCTGGGCTTGCGTAGAACTTACATAGCTTAGATCAAGCACTATTAATTGGTTCTTCACGGCGGGTCATTTTCAACTTAGAGCAATAACAAACACTTTTTTGTCGAAGCAAGAAACCATTTCTCATCTGAGTGAGGAACAAGTTGAGCTCAGTTTAATGGAGGACAGTGATCAAGACCCAAAGTTTATTTCTTTACGGAATGCAGGCTTTCATGGCCACTTTAAGAGTCAACAATTATAAAAGAGGTCCATTGAAAAACCCATGTTTCATGTGAACACAGTGTCTTCCAAATTAGATTCCATCCTTCAGATGATCTTCATTTTTTACTGACAGAAGCTTCAATCTTCATTTCTTTGAGAATTTCTTCAGGAATCTTCCCATTATCCATTTCTTGACACCACTGTTTGTACTGGAAACAAAACCAATTGCCATCACAACAAATCCACTATACACACTTTCTTTTGGTTGAATGAAAAACAACATAAAGAAACTTTGCATGCTGTTTATGTAAATTTTATTTCAGCAGCATTAAACAAGTGTGTTTGGAAAGGCATGACAAGTATCTTTCAAGATGCATTTGCAACAATACGAAGCTATTTAACCTGATGAAGCATTGCAGCTGAATTTGAGCAAATAAATTTTATTAACTTTAAAATGTTTTATCACAGCAGAGGCACATTATGTGTCTGTCTAGTATATTGCGAGCTTAATAAAATACATTTCAAACTTGAGAAATATATTGCAGTTGTTGAACCAATGCTACGATTTGAGTGCGACCATGAGACAACTCCTACGCTAACATTTGGAGCTTAGTTACCCCAACGCCGATCCTAAGCCAGACTGTGCAGACTAACCCATCTTAATCTATTCACAAATTAATTCTCAAAGCTAGCCACGATGCTGATGCAAATCGCTTTTCTAATTTCTTTTTAGTGCCTCGGTTTGCGAAGACGGCTAATATTTACTTTTCAATTTTAAAAACGGTCATGTTGTTCGTTTGCCTTACTTATTGTTCGGTTTTTGATTTTGAATCTCGTATGCTGAACAGGCGTGTTGGTTTACAACTGCAGTTATCTCACCCAGCATGTTCCGCCACGTAGTTTAAAGCCCATGAATAGGAACTAGCTCACTTCAATCCGTGATTGCGCTATCAGGTCTTTGAGGTACCAAGGACTTTGTTGGATCAGGGGTACATGATTTCTCTTCCACTTGCGTGCAAATTGTGTTAGCGTAAGATTTGTCTAATGACTTTGTCCAATTTCTAAAATACTCCCACCAATAAACTGGTCTCCAACCAGTGGAATTATGGATCTGAGAGTTAGCAAGGTTGCCAGTTCTGAATTTCCATAAATTGTACTGTGGGTCAGAAATGGGTACAGAAAAGTCATGGTCTGTATTTCAAATTGACCAAACTATGAAAATAAATCTTTTGGAATGGTTCCAGAACTCAACATTGTTAGACCAAGAAAGAAATCTAACTGGAACAACAAGTATACCTTTACCTCACCTGGTTTCAATATTGTTTAGTTTCTTTGCTAGTCAATAGATGGCATTGCTAGTGTCGAGTTAGCCTCTTCTTGTTCCGAAATAATGAGTGTCATGTAGGCAAGTACGGAGACGTTTTATTCGCACTAATTACAATCAGTCTTGAAAAACCCTTTCATCAAGCATTCAAATTTGATATTTTCTGATGAAAATTCAGTCATCAATAAATATGTAAATTAAAGCTCACCATTTCCAGCTCTTCTCTTAATGCTAAGATTGCTCTCTCCCGGTCGGCCACCAGCTCTTCTAGATACTGATACCTCAGCTTTTTCCGCGCACGACATTCTCGAGCACTCTGGCGACTTCTCTCTAACTTCTGATGAACATCAATCTTTGAAGGTCGTCTGCCTCTCTTTCCACGTTTAACAGGACGTGCATTGTCTGAGCCAGATGCCATCTCAACCTAGAGATAAGACCCAAAACATTGGTGTTTACCTCAACGGTGACAAATGTTTGAAATACTAGGTCATAATTCAAAACATCAAGTAGCAACATGAACTTCCTGGACACATGGACACTTCATGGCTGTGCATTTACCATTAACTAACACCGGCACAGTGGACGTGGACAGAGATTATAAATGTCATGTCATTACCTGAGAGATATAAACATGGAAATGAAAGTGAAAGACAGCTATTCTAATGAGGGGACTAATCTGTGCTCTTGTTGGGAAAGCCAGACTTGGTTGTTAAATTACTCAATGTCATTTCTGTGACACAATCATAAGCCAGAATAAATCAGAGCTGTCTAAGGGGATGTGTACATACACCAAGTTGTCCAATCTCAACCAGTTAGCTGCCGTGGGTGTCAACATAGGATTCTTTTCATGAAACTTAATACCAGAGGTAACTTGGGAAGTTCACTCAAGTTATCACTTTCACATTGATCAAAATCTGCACTGCACTAAACCAATCATGTAAATGCAAACCTCTTTTTTAGTCAACTCTAGTATTAACGATCTTATTCCCCAAACAATTGGCAGTGAACCCACGATTCACCTATTTCTCCAATAATTCTGTGACACAAGTACTGGTAAAGGAGGAAATAGGTGATCGTGGGGCTAATATTTAAACAATTCCTGACTTTTATGAACAAAACATTTCACCTGATTGCTTTAATGAATATTTAAATTCCAAGTTTACACAAATGTCATGATCTTGAGATTAAGCATACGTCAAGCTCACACACAATAATAAGTCCCCACTCATTTAGAATTTGTGTAAAAACATTGCAAAGTTACGACGTGTTAGCATATGCTGTGTGTGAACTTGAAATCTTCATCAAGATCGCGTTTGCGTGAACTTGGAATACATGAAGAAACTTGACAATTTCTCTCAAAATAATCACCTTCACGATAAAATTTGCACTGCCCTAAACCAAATTATATGTTAATAAAATCATAACGTAAAATTTAACTAATCTTTTTTCAGCTAGTGGCAATTTTATTCACCAAACAATAATTGTTTTAATCCATGCGCGCACCCTGGGTGGGGGGGGGCTCTGGGGGCTCAAATGAGCCCCCCATTTGGCGAAGTAGGTAAAAAAGGTCCGCCTCCAAGCGACAAAAAGTCCAAAACAACTGGACAAAAGACCACTAAATAAGCACATATGCGAACTTCACAGTGGTGCTCCCGTTTTTTTTAATCCGCCCATGTTTTTGTTAGGTGTTAGGATAAGGTCCACGACTTGAGGAATTCGAGCCCCCCAAATTGAAGGCTGGGTGCGCGCATTTACTCAATCACAAATTCCTCCGATTCTTTGACACAAGTTACGGTAAAGGAGAAAATGAGGCCAATAATTACAAATTAAATTCTTTACCATGAACAAAAATTTCACCTGATTATACAGGAACTACAGATGCAACTAGGGCCAAGGGGAACTTGGTTTCTCACAAACGTTCTAGAACCCAAGTGTCTCGAAGCTTACAAATACCGAAAACCAAGGAATGTGCCACAACTAATGAGTTGGATTACCTAATTCAGTCCTCTACCAAGCTATCCAGATGGCGTTCATTTCAGCGATGAAGGCATATAAATAGGCTCATGAAGCGTATATGTACACTGAGAAGTGGTAGATGTTCCAACCAAGGACAGTTTTGCCACCTATTCGCTCGGAAAATAGCTTACAGTTATTGGAGTTTCATCGCCCTTTCCCGGTTTTTCAACCTGTGTGGAGCTTCTTAAGACCTTTGACATTCAATAACACAGTATCGTCGTCGCTAACTGTTATTTTAACCAGCAACTCGTATATGTAACACTGGACTGCAGTGTTGTTTATAATATCCTTTGCGTGACGTCAATGTCATGTGATGCTGTGATCTTTCATGATGTGGTTGTACGTGGGTATTTATAGAAACATGGGAATAACCTTGAGGGGTTCAACATGGCGTCGAATGGTGCAGTTGGGAGGTAAGATAATTTTGAACGACTATTTCAAAAGTACCGTTATGCATAGTTTTAACAATGGGCGAACCGACGGATATATGGCATGATATAGGGTAAAGTGAAAACGTGCATTTTAAAATGTGTCGGTTTTTGATAGTGAAATCGACACATTTCGTTTCTCAACTAAAACCCGCAAAAACTTGCTGATTAAACTACGATCACCGACTGGATCGTCACTTTCCGGCAGCGGGACAGCGGGCGCGAACTTCTCCCAGTGTGTCCTCCACCAATCCGTGGGTAATGGATACGTGGCGCAGGGCAGCCGATCAGGCCTTATATGTGCACCGCTTCAGATGCCATCATACTGGGACTGAGACCACATAAAATATATATGCCGGTGGCATCACGACCGCCAACGCAGGGACAGACCGGCCTGCCAGCGCTCCGCCCTCGGCACCGCAGACCCCGCAAGCTGCCGGACTTGACCCCCTAGTGTTATATTTTCAAACTTGAAAGTAGGGACGTGACAAAATTTTTTTTTCAAAACTTACATTTAATTTTGATGTCATTAGAAAGCTATCATCAAGAGCTTTCCAAAAATATTTTTTTAAACATTTATTTTGTTCCTAAAATACTTCCAGAGATATTGCATTGTAACGATCGCTTTTGAAGCTACTAATTGTCCTATTGTTTTAGCCCAAAACATGACGCATTATATTAGTATTTTTTACAACATATAATCATAACTTCGCCAATTCTCAGCCAATTTAAATGAAACTTTTTTTGTTTGAAAGATAATTATGTTTAGAATCTGGTTTGATAAACACCAAAACAATTCTCGACTGGAATGATTAACTAATTGTAATTAAGATAATTAGTCAAGAGAAAATTCTCGCAATTCTTTCTCTAGATGTAACACTAATAGGATTCTAAAGCTACGGGAGCTTAATTAAGAGTAACAATACATAAAAATACAACCTTTTTGTTAATTATACGCAGAAAATAAGTATTAAGTAGTAATCAACTAATCACCAAAACGGACTTGAATAACCATAGTATCGTCTTTATTGTAAGTACATGAACACTTTCTATAACAAGAGCAATGCGGAACTGAAAAGCAAGTCTCTCCTCAATGTGAGCACACCACCCTTGATCACGATTCTAAACGTAGTTTGGAGCAGAGCGATGTGAGCAATGTATGAGACATTGTGTGATACCCAACAAAGCACACAAGGCAGACACTTCAAACACTGATGCACGTAGTAGAAGATGTGGATGAGTGTCCAATTTTGTAGAATGAGTGTGTTTTGATTTCAAAACACTATTGATGTCAAAAGTGATACAAAATTGACTTACCCAAAAGGAACTCGCATGACACCGAGGCAATCGTAAAAAAATTTTTAAAAATAAAAAATTGCCACTACGGGTCACCACAGTAGTCGAACCTGCCCAGAAATCCGCGTCAGCAGTAGCCTTCTCATCATTATGATCATTGAGAAATTTGGCAAACAGGAAAGGCGATGTCACCAACGTACTCGTGTTTTTAAATTGCCAGCAGGTGGTGCAAAATATGCCATTATTTGATAATGAAATAAACAAATAATAACGGTAACGATGAAATATTACCATACTAATTTACACAAAAAAAGTCTTGCAAAACAAGACTCGCCAAATTGTAATGGTAACTGGCACACCGGAAGACCCGGGATTGTTTGTAAACTAGTACTTCATCAGCATATTCACAACGTAACAAAACATAGCATCCTCAACATAAGTACCCTACCAGCCCAATACGTGTTGTGACACTTTTTCTCAGCATAAAACTAAATCTTTATTAACAAAATCTGCAGCTAATTCATATTCATGTATATCATAGTCCAAAGCAGAGTCTTCATATTCTTCTTCTTGCCAATAACTTATTATGTATTTTTGCTCTTCCAGGTGCTGACGAGCTAAGCCAGGTTTATCAGAAACTAGCGACAGCTTTCTTTTCTTTTTTGGTGGCATCCTCAGTGAAAATAAAAAAATATTGAAATTTGTGATTCTGAATGTTTATATCAAGGAAAGTCCTTTTTGCAAATGCAAAAGGTAATTGTACTCCACTGGCTGTGTATTAAAATGAACTAAAAATTGGCTAACAATAATTCACTTCATTTCAGCTCTGAAAACACTTTGATGAAATGTTGTTTTGCAAAAATGACATCTAATATCAGTTATCAAAGAAAATTACATGACCTTTGCACCAAATGACCTCTTCCGGTGCAATATGGAATATGATTATCTAACGAATCAAAATTTATATACTGCCTAAAATCATATGTTAAATTTGAAGAACATACCTGCAACCATTTTGGAGTTATTAAGTGTCAAAGTTGGTCGGAAGAAGGATAAGAATAAGAATAAGAATAAGAATAAGAATAATAAAACTGAAGAAAACCCAGGAACAACAGTAATCTGCGCTTGCTTGCACGCGCAGAGTAATAAGAAGAATAAAATTGAAGAAAACCCAGGAACAACAGTACTGTGCGCGTGCAAGCGCAGAGTAATAAAAACGTGCGCAGAACAAGATGTAGTGAAAAGCTTCTTATCAATCTTATCCCCACGCGTCCATTGGATGACACTCGGGTTTTCAAAATCTGGAACCAGCGAAAGGCTTTATAACAGGTCACTATAAGTAGAAATAGTAAGATTCCAATGCCTGTCATGATTCTTATGCCCTTGATACAAAGCTGTATGATGCGAATCAAATTCTGAATGTTGCGGTGATGTAAACTTTATTAGTTTACAATGATGTTCTGATTGATGTGCTACTTATGCTTGTCTAATAGGGGCCATTCTCAGGTAATTGCTGCCTTGGCTGGTTGCGGTGCTATTGGCTACAGCTTGACAAGACAAGCAAAAGATGATGAGGACGGCAGTTTCATAGTGCATCTGGTACACTTGGGTGCATTCTCTGTCTGGTTTGGTTCACAGATATGGCACTCATTCGTGGCAGGTACCTGCGTTGAGTAGATAGGTTTATGTCCATCTTGGGATGTTAAGTCACTTCATTTGCTCACATATTAATGTTAATTTACTATGCTATTAATTGAACTAACAGCTCAACTTGTTGTTTAAAGATGCATTGATGTAAAGCAAACATTTTCCCCGGTCCTGTTATGCAGATGGATAAGCCAGTGGCGGATTTAGGGGGGAGGGGGGGGCATGAAATTCTCCCAGATACCATTTGACAGTTAGGGGTGTGAATTGCTGACTAGCATATGCACGTACCCAGGGGGGCTTTCGGGGGGGGGCAAATGCACAATGCATAGGCCTTGAACAAACCCCGTTTACCTTTTTTTAGTAATAAGGTCCACAAACCCAAAAATTTTAGACCCCTGCATCCCTACATTTTAGGCTGGGTGTGCGCATGTGGCGAAATTCTGGTTATTCCTGTGCCCTGGCCCCCATAACTCAAAATCCTGGATCCGCCCATGTAAGCAACAGGTGAAAATTCCCTAGGGCAGCACAGCTTCATAAAAGTTATATTGCTACATAGCAACAATAACGCCGCACTGTAACACCACGCCATGCTGTTGTTGAACAAGCCCAGCAAATAGATTTTATGCAACTCAGTCTAAGTGACATTTTAAATTAGAAACAAGTATCACTATTTTCTGCACTCAATAATTCAACCTCAGACAATTCCAAGTATCATTTTTTTAGAAATAAGAGCTCCAAAGTGCTTTGTTTCTCGCTCTGAGTCAATCATCCATTATGCACTATCAACTGTTGACGCAGTATTCTATATTATTCACTATTGTGCCATGCGCTATTGTTACTTTTTGATTCAAATGCAAGTCCCTTATTTTTCATGCTCAGTGTGTCTGTGTCATTTGGTCTTCTATGATCAGTACAGTGTAAAAAGACTTATCAATATTTCATTTTCCAGCTCCTACAATGTTTGCCAACATGTCGCGGCAATCCTTTGGACAGCTACAAGCTAAACTCTTCCCCAAATATTTCAAATTGGGGATTGTGTTGTGCGCCATCGTCATAGCTACACACGTGTTGGAGAATCCATATGGCTCCTGGGATGCTCCAGAACTGATGCATGTATGTACATTGTTTCATTGTTTGTTTACATTAAGTTGACACTAGTTCAAGCACATTGTAGGAAGCTTATCAACACTGCAATGAATACCATGGATGCTGTCATGCTACATTTTTTATGTGAAGAGTAATTTTCTGTAACATACCACCCTAGATGATAAGTTAGTTAATTTTCCAACTTCATAACTTTACTTTCACTAAATGAGACTGGAATGTTTGTGCCTTAGCATATGGGTGACCATTTTTTAAATAAAATTTAAGAGATGATATAATGGACAAAATGAACTTTGATGCATCATTTGTGAAGGTCTTGCAATGGTCAACTGTTTTCTTGTTCACACACCATCGTGTCTACAGTCTTTGAAAATCACTAGTTTCCAAAAAGAATTCTGTAAAAAATAAGGAATTAATATAAGTTACTTTATACCATGAAAGATAATTAAAATGATTTTTAGCACTTGGCAATTGAACCATATTAAGCTAATAATTTGCATGTATTTTTCAATCATTTACTCTTGCTAAAGCAATTTTTTTCTGATAAGCCGCAGCAAAGTGGCTCACAAGCAGCTGGCGACTAGATCACTCGTGACCGTAGGGAGATTTGGGGATGCCCCCACACAAGGTCACATTAGAATTGCCTGAGCTCCAACCTTGTGCAATTACATACAGGCCCGTAGGAAGGTAAGACATATCTCGGGGGACTAGATATGTAACCCATCAGTAATTTCTGAAAATGGTCGAGCTAGAATCTTTGAAATTTCAAATACGCAGCACAATGTAGGTTTGATGTGTGGCAGAAAGTTGCAGGGGACTTCCATGTACTTCTTACTTAGATCCAGTCATGGCATAACCACATGCAATATTTTCTGGCAAAAAAGCGTAACATCATCTTGTAACAACGGGCATTAAATGCAATGCCAAGCGACCATTTCTACTTTTGAAAACTGGGCTTCAATTCTTCTACTCCCCTTTCTTGTAAATTGTCTCTTTGACAAACTATTTTTGAGTGGACTCACCAAATGTTGTCCATGGCATGTTGTTTGACAGTTCTAAGTGAGCCGACTCATGGACGAGACTGTATCGCCACCTGGTGACTGGTGCACGTCATACATCCCTCTAACATACATTGTTGATTATCAAAGTTGCTGCTGTCTTGTTACAGATGTCAATTCTTGGAGCTGGATTTATGGCTCTCTTAGCCAATGCTTTACTGCTGACTCCATTTAACATGTCCGTCATGGAGGAATTGTTTGAAGTGGAAGCCCAGGCAGGAATTAATGATGCGCTCAGAGCTAAAAATGACTATTCAAAAGTGGAGAAAGACCAGAGGTGGAAGCAGCTGCGATTCCAGTTCAAAGTTGTTCATGGCTTGAGTTCGTTGGGGAATTTATTGTCAGTACTTGCCTCCATATTTCACTTGTACAAACTGGCCGGACATATCGAGGAGATATAAGCACACAAGTGTGATTGCTACAGTGTGTATTGGTAGGGCCATTACTTGTAGTGGTGCACCTGCTATTAAACAATGGTCGTTATGTTGTGCAACAGTGTAACTTTTACCATCATGAAATCCACTCCCATTTGAGAAGTTTTTCATGTTTGGTTATTAGACCATGCTACTGTCAAGTGTTGCCAATTTACCTGCAAGAATTCTTCTGATTGTTTTCATATAGCATACTCTTCCAGGTTAACACCAAGTTATTTAACAGAGAAACTAAAACATCAGGCAGTTTAAAAATAGAACTTTGAACAGTTGCAGGTGGGTGTTTACCACACAGTCGAATTCATAAAATTTATTGAAACGTAGTTTGAAATGTCCATGACCATAGTTTTGCAACTTCGAGAAACATCCCCATGCTGGACACGGGCCTTGAGAACCAACATTAGAAGTACAAGTCCCAACTACAAATGAGGTGTGGATGTTTGACCAAGCATGGGTGTTTAAATGTGAAATTTTGAAAATTTGAGTCAAGTTAATTTCATGTGGGCTTTAATCTGGAGTGGTACAGTAAGTGAATTCCTTGTTTATTTTGAACTCTGCTGGCTGGATGTAATGGCGTGTGCATTGCATTGTAAATGTTCTAACATGAATAAGGAAAGTATAGAAAAAAAGAACAAATGGAAATCCATCACTGTATTTTAAAAATGAAGACAAGTTGCTACTCAGAAAGTAAAATATAACTGTACAGAATAGAAAATTGATTCTTAGGAATGCTTAAGTACAAAGGGCCTACCAGTACCAGAGATCTATGTTCAAGGCGAGTCTCATCAGGAGATGAACTCAACTAAATACAAGCATATTTGGGAAATAACTCAAGACAATTCATCCACCAAAGTTTACAAATTTGTTTATGCACACTTTACCAGACGTGCGCATGTGGGCCCATTGGCATGGGTAACAACACAAATGCAATGAGTCTGAACATATTTAACAGAATAGACCAGCTACCCAACCTGTTTATGTCACACTGTATTCAAAAATACACAGAAGACTAGACGATGCAAGACAACAATGGAATACATGAGCTTTTTTCACAAAATATCAATCAGATTAGTTGTATCACAGATATTTATATAATGATAGAATAGTCAGATCATTAATGAAGTCTCTGCAAACAAAAGTTTACTGGGCTGGAATTACTTGAGATACAAATGCAAACAGTGATATAAAAGCAAAGTCTTCATTATGCTTCAAGTAATAAGATCAGACATCACTAAACATTCAACTTCAAAATTTAAGTAAAACATGGAAGACGAAATGATTCTTAAAAAATAACTTGAGCACACAATTGTTAATTTCGGACTGCAATAGAATTTGGGAGAATCCAACTAAGGCGCTGATTTTAGTTTTAAATGCATTGTGGGACGTTGCTTTTAGGTGCGATTGAGACTAAGCACTATCATAGAAAAGTTAAAATGTGCCTCAACATGCATCTTTAAAGTAATCATTTGTGCAAGAGGCATGTGCCATACGATCACCCTGAAGATAAATCCCAATACATAGAGCTAAGTTACACATCACCTATTTATCTGAGATGCCACAGCGTGTTTAAGAGTTGACAACTGTCCCACAAATGCATTTGAAAGACAACAAAGCACTACTAACACTGAGGAAGACAAAATTCCCCGAGTTGTTCCACAGAGAAGACTGGGTAACTTGCCCAGATTTATAATGTCCTTTGGACAATTTCTGGGCAACAATTGTCACAGGTTGCTTCCAATAGAATATACTTTATTTTGCCATATAGTCACTGGCATCTCGTGTTGTAAACTGTAAACTTCATAGCGAAAAATCAAAAAGATATGCAGTGGCAGATTTTCACCGGGGTAAACCTCCCTCGATAAATGACCCGTGTGGCTAAAAGGTATTCTGTATCATCGTTTTTGTGACCAGAAACATTTTTGCAGATTTAGAATGTCGCTTAGGGCCTGACTAGAATTTTCACTAGAAAAACAGTTTAAATAGCCTTAAAAAGATACGTCGGTGTTTTTAAATCATGACCAAATGGTGACCCCATGAGGAATGAATAAACCCTATCAATAAAATAATCCACCACTGCAACAGCCACTGATCCAGTAAGGCCAAAGACTTCTGATTATTTTGGGAGCTATATTTTCTCCTGCAAGTACATAGTTCATACCACTGACAGCCAGAAGTACGCACTAGGGGAAATGCACAACCTGATGGGGCTGGGCTCAAATGAGGGCCCCCAAATTACCTGGGGGCACTTTTTTATGAACAGAAGGGACAAACGCAAAATGAACAGGGGGGCCGTGGCCGCGTTAGCTCTGTTAAATTCTCCAATCATGAAAGACTTGCAAAGCCTAATGTGACCTCAGTCAGTAGGCTATTTGCATACACATGATTGTTTCTGTGAATCCATGAAGGCTTGACATCCCAGGACATCTACACCCTTATAAAGCAACTCGCCCATCATATAACACTCTGCAACAAAATAAAGTATTACCGTGTTGAATGAGAAATTAGTCATATTTTTCTTAATAAAAACAACCCTGGTAAACAATTATTCAATTGTGAACATCAGTAATCACTGACTGACAACATGTAAATTAGAGCTCAGTGCATTGATTGACATGTCATGGCACACAGGGAAGCCCATACAAAAAACGTTTGAGCAATGAAACCCAAATTAGCCATCCCTTTTGCTCATTTTAAGAAAATGATCATGGTAAGCTATCAAGACAAGTTTCATGTTAATTGCATTGTGTACATGTCAAAGTGACATGGAAATGGTGCTCAGACATCTTAAAATAACCGTGTTATTTCAACAACTGGAAAATTTTAATACAAAACATGAATAACCAATCAAGAGAAGACAATAAGAAATGATGGACAGTGTGGTTCATCCACGTGAAGTATTTGATGTAAAACAAGAGCGACGCGGAGCGTTGAAATGCGCCCACGAATGCATCGCAAATGGTGTGCTTTTAGGGTTATTTATTTGTATAACAAAAATGGCCACTAGATGGCGCAAAAATGTACATTCCATCCAAAAACGGGATCATGCCATATTTCAAAAAATCTGTCAAGGAACTTAAGAGAAATGAAGGAAAACAGAACAAAATGAAATTGCCACTTGTGGGCACAGCGTCCCTTTGATCCGCCTGACAGTCATCGTCTGTTGTCTGCACATAAATTCATTTACTAAATTTAACAAAGATCCTGCAGTGGGTTTTGGAGATACAGTTATGGGCGAAAAACAAAACAAAACTACCACTAGGAGGCGCCACAATAGTCAGTCGCCATCATCAAACGTCCTCTCACACTGAAAACATATAGGCCAATTTTCAAAACCATCCCCAGAATGATTTGGTTGATCGAGGGGTGGACGCCAAAAACAAGATTTGAAAACAGCAAAAATGGCCACCAGGTGGCGCAAAATACCTCGATTACATCCAAAAACAGGATGATAGCGTCATCTCACCAATAGATGCCTATATTCAAAATTTTATGAAAATCTGTTGAGGACCTTTGAAGATAGACTGGAAAAACATAAAAAATAAAATTGCCACTAGGGGGCACACCAAAAGTTAGATCTATCTGAAAGTCGTCGTCGTCCGTTGTCAACATCATATAAATACACTTGCTAAATTAAGTACAGATCCTGCATACGGTTTAGGAGATACAGCTATGAGTGCAAAAAAACTGCCACTACAAGGCGCCACAGTAGTCCAACTCGTCGGAAAATCATCCTCAGCCATGGCGCCACAGTAGTCGAAGTCGTCGGAAAATCATCCTCAGCCATCCACTTCATAGTAGAAACATACATGCCAATTTTCACAATTATGCTGAAAGCGGTTTGCTTGATAGACGAGTGGACGCCCAAAGACATACTCGAAAACAGTAAAAGTGGCCACTAGGTGGCGCAAACTAGGTCGAATCCAATTTAAAACAGAGATATAGCGTCAACTCATTAACAGATGCCTGTATGACAAATTTTATGAAAATACGTTGAGGACCTTTGAACATACATAGGTAAACGTAAAAATATGAAATTGCCACTAAGTGGCACACCAGTAGTCAGATCGAACCGAAAGTCGTTGTCGTTCGTTGTCAACATCATATAAATACACTCACTAAATTTAGTAAAGATCCTTTGGACGGTTTAGAAGATACAGCCATAGGCAAAAAAACTGCCACTAGGAGGCACCACAGTAGTCGAAATTGTCAGAAAATCATCGTCAGCTGTCCACTTCATAGTCAGAACATACGTGCCAATTTTCACAATCATCCTTCGAGTGGTTTGGTTGATAGAGGGATGGACGCAAAACACAGAAAAATGGCCACTAGGTGGCGCAACCTACGTTGAATCCATCCGAAAATGGGAGGACAGCGTCATCTCACTAATAGGTGCCTACAAACCAAATTTTATGAAAATCCGATCAGGACTTTTGAAGATACAGAGGTAAACGTAAAAATCTAAAATTGCCACTAGGGGGCACATTGATAGTCGGATCTGTCCGAAAGTTCGCTCATGCCGTCCCATCCACGGTAGGAACACGTGCAAAATTTCATAAAGATACGTCAAGTCAATTTAGAAATAGAGCAGCGGACGCTGGACGGATGGCCGGACGGAGATGACGGCATAATGCGTCCACATATAAATATGTGGGCGCATAAAAATTGTAATTCAAACTTATGAAAAAAGTAAAAGCATCGTCACTCCACATTCCCTGTCGGGATAACCTTTCAAGCAAAAATTTCCAGATTTGCTTGATGACTTTTCACATCAGGCAACATGTTTCTCGAACCAGGTACACCAACAATTTTGACTTTACAGTGCAGTAATCTTTTTTCAAATTATGCATTGCAATCTTTCATTTTGCACCATTACACTTAAACAATTTGCATTTAAAAATCAAAAAAAATACTGAGAATTGGTTTCATGGTAGCCATAAATTACTAAACATGTTGAAAGTAGCAAAAATTTTTTTTTTGCTTATGATGAATTTTGGCAAACTACAATTTCATTTGTCCAGAAAAGTTAAAAGCAGGTGTTCAAACTTCCCATGTCTTACCTTCTAACTCCTCGATGTCATCGTCAATCAAGTGAAAACAACCAGTCCTCATACACTCGTTGAATTTGTCATCGCATTCTTTCTTGTTAGCCTGACATTTATCATAACACAGGTCATGTTTGTTGCAGCATTTTGTGAAGGTTGGCTTGAACTCCTCCTTAACCTAAAACAGTGTGGGGAAAGGTCCTCATCGACATTTACTTACAGACACCATTGGCATAATTAAAAGGAACTTTCTCCCTATTTACACAAAATAGCCTGGAAAAACTAAAGGAAAACAGTCACTAACTTTCCATCAAAATCCAGCTTTTGATTTAAAGCACGTACTATTACAAAATTGGACTTGCCCCTTATTCAGATTAAAAATGATTTCTAGACTGAGAGAATAACAGTCATATCAGACTCATTACGTCACTTGTCATAGTCACCAAGACAGTATGGCCATTAGAGGAATTCTAAAGGATTAACTGTTTACCACTTTCAATTCAGAAAAAAAGGGATTAGCATGTCATGACATTTCCTTAAAACAAATAAAGAAATTAATGCTTTTAATATTACAATATGACTTATATTTATAGCAGCTTTGATAAACTGGTCTAAAATAATACTTCACCTTGACAACAATAGCTTTCAATAATCAAGAGGTATTTTAACATGCTTAGCTTCCTGGTGTACAAGTAATGCTATTTCAACCACTGAACGGAGTCGTAATTTGTGTAGTTGAGTAATATTGTTAAAAATTTACATTTTTGGGAGTGTGCGTCCTTTTGATGATTGGAAAAAATCTTTATGATCGATACATCTCACGATGACATGAGGTGTAGCACAGCCTGTTCTTAGGTAATTTATTAACAAAATGGTGGTACACAGCATTAGTAAACATGTAGCAGAAAATTTAAGACATTTCATCTTCAAATTACTACGTTGATTTGTCCCTTTAGGGAAAAAAACAGGCACAAGTCTTTTTTATACAGAAACGTATAACAATAATTTAGCTTACAATACATAGAATAATAGCTCTGTGCTCATTCTTACAAATACGTTAAATAATCATACCTGTATTCCTAACCCATCGGTGCCACAGCCATTGTACGTTGGTTTGTGGTCCTTTTTGGCTCTAATTTTCTTTCCTAAAGACAGCATAAAAAATAATACGATGTGAACTCAAAAAGTGGACAGCAGTTTAGCGGGCAAATGACGAAAGCACTGACAGAGCAACACTTGGCAAAATCAAATGAAGAACGGACCAAGATGAAGGAAGCGACACCATATACAACAATGATCATGACACTTACAACAAGGACGACCTCAAAGACTTAAACATGGCTCAAGGATTTCCAAACATGACTCAGGGCTTTCTAAACATGGCTCAACCTTTATGAATACAGTACATCACTATATTTGAATACATGCGGGGAGAAAACTGCCGAGACAAGTACCAAATGCCTGTCATCACAGGACCCATGTTACCATCTCGAGAACAGAGCATTGCTGTGAGAAATCGATGATGCCTTCAGGAAGCCCTATGCAATATGTATCTATGTATATCAAATTTGAAAAGAATCTCTCACAGGATTGCAGAGCTACAGCTCCGCAAAGAGAAAAAAATCTAACAAGAGCAACGCAGAGCTTTGAAATGCGCCCACAATTGCACCGTATATGGTATCCTTCTGGGGTTGTTTATTGGTACCATAAAGTGGCCAGTAGAGGGCATATATGTAGTATGTTGTACTTTGCAAAATGGAAAGGCATGGTCATTGTCTCCTCAATAGGCTAGGGGCAAAATGTGAGTGATCTTCATAATACAAGCACATCCTATACACCAGTTGCTTAAAGCACCACAGAAACATAGAATTAAAAACAAATTTACCAACATACGAGATTAGCACAGCATTAGAATGCCAGAAACAAATTTCTACTTGGAACTTTTCCTTCACAGTCACGAAGTAACACAAAGTATACACCTGAAGACCTATGAAAATACAGAGGTCAATGTAAAATACTAAAATTGCCACTAGAGGCAAATACTAAAATTGCCACTAGAGGCATACCGGTAATCAGAATCATCCTAAAGTCGTCATCGTCCGTTGTCAACATCACATAAATACACTTGCTAAATTTAGTAAAGATCCTGCAAACGGTTTGGGAGATACAGCCATGGGCGCAAAAAAACAAAACTGCCACTAGGAGGCGCCACAGTAGTCCAAATCGTCTGAAAATCATTGTCAGCTGTCTTCCTTATAGTAAGCACATACACGCCAATTTTCACAATCATCCTTTGAGCGGTTTGGTTGATAGAGGGGTGGACGCAAAAATACAGACTCGAAAACAGTAAAAATGGCCACTAGGTGGCGCAAACTACGTCGAATCCATCTGAAAACAGTAGGATAGCGTCATCTCACTAATAGGTGCCTACATACCAAATTTCATGAAAATCCGTTCAATACTTTTGAAGATACAAAGGTAAGCGTAAAAAACTAAAATTGCCACTAGGGGGCACACCGGTAGTCGGATCCGACCAAAAGTCGTCATCTTCCGTTGTTAACATCATATAAATATACTTACACAATTTGTAAAGATCCTGCGAACGGTTTAGGAGATACAGCCATAGGCGCAAAAAAACAAAACTGCCACTAGGAGGCGCCACAGTAGTCGAAATCGTCGGAAAATCATCGTCAACCATCCTCTACATAGTAAGCATATACACGCCAATTTTCACAATCATCCTTTGAGCGGTTTGGTTGATAGAGGGGTGGACGCACAAAAACAGACTCGAAAACACTAAAAATGGCCACTAGGTGGCGCAAACTATGTCGAATCCATCTGAAAACGGGAGGATAGTGTTATCTCACTAATAGGTGCCTACATACCAAATTTCATGAAAATCCGTTCAGGACTTTTGAAGAAACAAAGGTAAGCGTAAAAAATTAAAATTGCCACTAGGGGGCACATCGGTAGTCGGATCCGTCCGAAAGTTCGCACATGCCGTCCCATTCATGAATGGAACATATGTGCCAAATTTCATGAACACATGTCAAAGGGTTTTGGAGACACCGCCCGGACGGACGGACGGAGATGACGGCATAATGCGTCCACATATAAATATGTGGGCGCATAAAAATGGATGTCATAGTGCAGTCTAGTGTACAACTTCAACCAGATATAGAAGACCTGTGAGTAAATGTCATGTCAATCAGCCATGGGAATAACAAGAATGATATGAAACCATGTTGTTCTTGAACCCTGAGATGTAGGACTATTAAAGCCTGCGAAACTAACACCTCCACAAGTAAATCTTGAAAAAGTAGAGTTGGAGCAAAAAACTTTCAACAGATTTTTTCTAGCACTTGACGAGTTCGAGGATCAGGAGCTAATCTCAAAATTACTTTTGGCATTTCAGATCTACTCAAGATAAGTATTCATTATTCTATGCTCGAGTTCATTATGGTTCATACAAATGAGTTTCATTTTCAAGTTTGTTTGATGACCATTAGGTTCGAGCTAAAAAATCAAGATTTTGTGTAAAACACATCTCAAGTATGATTAGAAAGTTATCCATGGAAGCCATTATGTATTTTGCGCATAGAATAATTAACACTCATTTTGAGTTTGCACAAAAGTAGAACAGAAAATGCCAAAAATAACTTCGAGTTCGATCTCGAATAAAGAGATAAGACCCCGAGCCCTAGTCGTAGGCCAAATTTCAAACAGATTTATCAAATACTTAATAACACCAGAGCTACAGCACATGGAATCGGTCAATAAAAGAGCAGCCATCGAGAATCTTGAGTAACTCGAGAACGGCAGGTCGAAGTGAGAAAAAGATTAATACACCAGATAACCCTTAAGATATCCATCTATACCAAATTTCACAAGAATCCTTCACAGGAGTGCTGAACTAGAGCTCTGCTAAGCAAACATTTGAAAAATGACTGCCACATCGCCACCTTTGCCCCAGAACTAAAAAGTTACATGTAGTTACGTCTGCCAGAGGACACAGCCTTCTACTTGGTGGATGCTTTGCCAATCAAGATTATTTTCATGTAAGAAAGCCAAACCCTAATGCAAGTTATTTACCCAACATTCTTCATAATAAAGCAGCAAACTAATATAAACCAAAACCAAGGCAAAATAGCATAAACAATAATTTCTAGAAATTCTTAAATAGGGTGAGACCCGGTGAGTGGCCCTGAGTTGAAGCAACAGTTTTGGAAGTATTGAGCTAAAAAAATGATTTAAAAATCAATGTCATTCCTATAGAAGGAATTTAATGGTGCAACTATTTATGACAATAATTAATGGTTTCATCTGAGCTTGCTCCTCTTTGGTAAATTGTAAATTTACTATCTGCAACTGCTTGTAAAAAAAGACAATTACCGGTATCACGGTATGCAAGAAATAAAATGTTGTTAATGAGAAAAGAATGGTGCTAGTGAGGATGACTACAGTTTGTAAGGCAGGCCTAATCATCTGTAGAACAATTTCCAGCAGCAGATATTTTGGTCTGAATGTTCTACAACATGACACAAATAAGCCTACAATGTGACACTTAGTTTTAAAATGTTTTTAGTGCACAGCAGGCATACTACATATAACCCTTTAGTGTTCTAGTTTCCCCCCTAACTAAGCCCTCCAGCTGCATGCACACAATCCTGTCAGTTTTCGACACAGCTGAAAAAATAACCTGCAACTTCTTTATTTAAACAGCTACTGTCTTAATATTTGGAAAACAAACAGTGCAAAGATTGTTGAATATAACACCAGCCAAAGGCCTTCTCAATTCAAATTAAATCCCCAGGTAATGCAGAAAAAAAGGAGTTTTCTAATAAAAAAAGTATTTTAATGTACTATTCCTTTGATTTTGTAACATATATTCACCTAGTAATGCACAATCACATGTTACAATTATCCTGAATAATAACAAGGTATGAGTCAAAAATTAAATCAACCCAAAACAAGTAATCAAGACAGGTATAAAACGTGCACTATTCAACATTCGACAACTGTAAAAATACAAGCTTAACAAGGTGAAATATTGTGAGCAAAGCCCATCACCAATCACCATTATAATAAAAGTCACAATCCTGGCACAACTTCCAACCGTGTGAGGCAGATAAAAAGTGTTTCAAACGAACACACGCAATAATGAGATACAGGTAAGCAAGCTTCAAACAGGTAAGTTATAAATGTTTGAAAGTATATTTAAATTGAGACACGTACCGTCGCAATATTATTGTAGAAGCAAGTGTCAATGAGTAATATTTCTGTCATGAAAGTTTCCAAAGCATCCTTTTCGGCACAGAGGGATTTTACAGAAGCTACACATGAATGTTGTCTCAACTGAACGACCTCTGGGTGTCTTTCTTTTCCGAGTTGAACACTCTCTGCAGACTTTCTTGCGACCATCTATTTTCATGGGCTCATGAAGACTGATGTGAGCTGCTGATATTGGAATGCTACTTTCTACACTGCTTTTGAGGTCAACATGGTACTTTTTTGAAGTGAACCCTGCCCGCAACTGAGAAGCAACATCCACCCGAAATGCAAGGTGGTCATACGATCTTGGTAAATCACTTGATTTACTGAACAAGATCCAAGCATTCACTATTGCCATATTTGTGAGATAAAATAAAATATATCTCCACCACCTTTTTCCTGACCGTCCAACAGGATAATACGACATCAATTGATCAAAATGATTGACACCACCCGTGTGCTTATAGTAATCTACAATGACATAAGGTTTGCCATCATCATTGACGCCAGGGTTAGAGCATGTAGATAAGAAAGTCATATGCCGTTTGTCTCTGCAAGAGGTCGCGATCATGGAGGAACCCTTCTGAAATTGAATAATATCTCCCTGCTTTTTTAGCTTAGTCGTTTTTATACCATCCGGCAAGCCTTTTCGATTTGCAACAATAGTCCCACAGGAAAATGTGTTGACGAGACGCAAACGTTCCACCAGTGGAACTGACGTAAAAAAACTATCAAAATAAATGTGGCGATTTTGGTTTATAAACGGTTGGGCAAGGTCCCACACAACATCACAGCCCAAACCATGCTGCCTTCCTCCAGCTTTTTTGCCAGTATACACAATGAACCCTGAGCAATAACCACTGTCGGATTCGCAGATTTGCCAGACTTTTAGTCCCCGCTTCGAGGTCTTTGCAGGCATAGACTGCCTTAAGTGGATGCGACCTTTATAACCAATCATTCCTTCATTCACTGAAAGGTTTTTTCCAGGTTTGTAGTTAGCCAAAAGTGAGGGAGAAAGGATATCAATCATGGGGCGAACTTTGTACAGAGGGTCGTAGTTCTCGTCAGTACGTGCAGGCTGAAATGTAGAGTCATTGAGGTGTAAATACTGATTCAGTTTCAAAAACCTTGCTCTGCTCATGATAGATGATATGTAACGATCATTGAATCTTTCATCAGTGCTCCAGTACATGCTAACTCTAGGCAACTGTTTTATGCCCATCATGATACAGATGCAAAAGAAGGCCTTCACTTCTTGGGTTGTAGTGGGCAGCCATTTTAGATCAGGGGAATTTTGAATTTTTTGGTCTGCATATCGGTTGGTCTCAGTTGCAACAAGTTCAAAAAAGTACTCAGGAAGAAAACAGGAAAAAAAATCAATAGGCCTGGCATCTGTTGGCAAGTTGTGCCTAACACCAACTTCTTCAGCAAAAGCTGGCAAATTAACCTCATGCAAGCTGGGACTCCATTCAGCAGTGAGGTCAGCGACCGCGAAATCGTCGTCGCTCATGTCGCTTGAATCGGGATCAGAAACATCGGCAACATCTACGTCCGACTCGGCATTATCGCCCATGAGTGCGTCCAGTCTCTCCTGCGATTTCGTGATTTCTTCTGCATTAAAGCCATCAAAAGAATCACCACTGTCGCTTTCTAACTCTCCGGTATCACCGGAATCCATTGTCCTTTTAAATTTTCCAAAACAAGTTCGTAAAAACCCGACAAAAATGCACAATTTTGCAGCCCAACTACCAGCGATGATAGGACGAACAGACGGATGTAGGCCTATACAACAGGAAATCACGCTTAAATTGCGCGGGAGTGACCACAAAGCTAAATTTAGGCACATGCGGACGAATTTCCCGAAGACTCATTATTCTTATATTATATTATAAAATACTACTACTATTATTATTATTTTACATCCATATATACTATAAACGCAAGAGCTATTTTTGTCCCACGATCATCTGAAAAACAGAGAATTCGCTCCGACTTCGTTTCGTTAAGTGCAATCGCGATTACCTTTTAGTTTTATTCGGTAACCGACCGTTTTTTAGTTATTTGGTCATGACGCTGGAGGCTTTACCGGGTGTTTTGTGTTGTGCGGCTAAGTGTCATAAAACGACTGCCCATCTACGTGCCCTCGTGAATGACTGTATTCGCAAGACCGTTTACACCATGACAAGCCCCACACTTTGTGGGGGGGGGTTGCTAAAGTTGACCTTTGATCATTCCCGTTGATCCCTTGCGTCACGGAATAGACCATTACAGCTTGAGGGGTGGTCAGACTGCGGTCTTTGTGTCCTGGTTGGTAAAATATGAACTTGACTCGGTGGCGTGGCAAGTGGGGGTCAGGGAGGGGGTCACACAGCAACCAACAGCCTTTGTCGAGCGAGCAGGGTGCCAAGGAGGTGTCAAGCGGCAGGGAGCACACTGTTTTTTCCTTATGTCACTCCGCTTCTGAATTATTCCACAACCTAAATTGGTCACCTCACAGGTTGGACACTTGAAACTTTGCTGCGCCTAAACTCCCAACTTCAACTGTCTCAAATCCAAATAAAATCTGTGTACATCTCTTTCAGACTGATATCACATAAAACCTACAAAGCCTTATCTTCCCCTGATCCCATTAAATGTCCTTGTGAGTGGTGAATTGATGACGGAATTTCCAAAACAATCAGAAAACTGGATTCAAGGAGGCTCAGGTAGTACATGAGTATATCTGTTCCTCGTCCTCGATCACCGCGATGTCACTCACTGGTAACAAAACTTATACTAAGGTTAACTCAAAATGCTGTTAGGAATTTCCCATTCATCTTTTAGTTTGGATTCTATGATAAATCAACTTGCAAAATGTAAGGTATTTTTGTGAAAAATAGCACTTGTGTTCATCAAAGATACATTATGCAAAAACTAGGCCTTTATATCAAAAATACTATAAATAGCATTTTCGAGATTATGAATAAATACTAAGTTAAGAAAGTTTCAGTGAAACCACCAAGCTGTTTTCAAGAACTCTTTCAAATTAAGTCGATTTGCCGAAACCGAGAAAAAGCCAATTAAATTGTGAGACGTGAAAATCTCAAGCCATTCTCAAAGTCTTTGGTTACTTCTTTAATGAAAAATTTGTTTTCAGTTAACATAACTTATGCATGCCTTAACCATGTCACTATTTCAACAATGTCAACTGAATTGCAGAGCGTAATTAACTTAATCGCCGTTAAAACATTTTAATTTTGTGACTCCCTCCAGTCTGACAGACACTCACATGATCAAATGTTGACCTACTTAAAAGTAGGTTAACAGTTCACTGTTATACACACCACGTGCCGGGAGACTGATATACAACCAAATACAAATGGACAACAGAAATCGAGTCGACGGATAAAGAGTCGCGAGCATGGGCTTGAAACAGTGAAATGTCAAATTAATGAATTTAGATGAGGATTTATTTCTTTTCACAACTTGCTATGTTCGTGAGCACAAAATCACAGAGGCGTACAGCGACTTCGAGCATTTGTTCTCAACAGTCATATGCATGTAGACGGACAACTCCTTCAGGATCAAAGCTACATTTTGTTTTCGTTTTCCCCGGCATCTTCCCACTATAACCTCGTTAACTCAATATTACGATGACTCAGTAAATGAAAAGACTGAGAGTACTACATACTCAGCTGCTCTGGGCCTGGTGGGAGATCAGATTTGAGTGACAATCCCGTAACCTTTGATGTCGGATAAGTAGTAAACAAATTTCCACGCGGTTGAGCAATTCCAAGGTGGTTCTACTAAATCTTTTTTCTCGTTCCACGGTATATATTTCACATTTGAAGTTCCCCGAGAAAAACATTTTTCTCGACACGTGAAATATAGTAAAAATAGCCAATTTTTGTGAATTAGGTTGGAGACATCCTTTAAGTTAATCAGTTCTTGCAAAAACTACCTTTCATAATGTGTAAATATGTGTACCTGGGCGAGAATTTCCAGAAAAAAATTGCCAAGTTCACAGTTTATGAAAATATGCTCAAAATAAGATTATAATTGTGGTTACCACAACCTTTCAAATTTCCCACCCACTGATGACATATATGTACATCGTGCTATCTTTTGTGAATGAAATCGCCATATTGCCATTCACAGGTCAAGATGTCCTATTTCCAAATAAGGAGAATGCATATTCCATCCTGGGACGAAACCGGCTAACGAGTTATCGATAGGTTTAAATGCTGTCTGGACACTATTTAAACTAGCGCGACTCACCCAACTTACGACAACTTACTCCAAAACATCAAGGTGGGGTAACTTGTTCTAGGATAACTTGCGCCACTTGTAATCGATGTGTGAATGTGCTCCACTCTAAAGTGGAGTAAGTTGCACTAGTCCAAGTTATTCTAGGGCAGGCTGTGTGTGGACGGTACTAAAGAAACAGCAACTTATTGCCCAGGCATTACAGTGGCCTGGACTTTGAATGAATAGTGTCAACCCAACCCATTATCTGGAAGAGATCCCCGTCACCTCTTTATTACGGTTCAACAGTCAGGCCCATTCAGAATGAATATTTTCCCCTGGCAGGGACTCAACTAAATTTTTACTTTTTATGAAACCAACTACACTGAGCTTCAGTTTACCTTCTGGACACTGGAATACACATTGCTTGTTGCCACTAAATAAGTCACCAGCCTTGCCTAGGACCCCTTGTAAGTCGCTGATAGAATCTTCTAACTCTTTTCCTAAACTAGCCAGATCTTGAGCATCTGAAAAATTGGTAAATAGGATTATTAGTAAAAAATAAAGAAATAATTATTCTTGTATATAACGTATATATGTACCCTTTATGAGAGCTCTTCTTGACGAACCTTGAAATTTTCACAAAATTACTCATAATGGTCACATGACACAGTCAGTGGCAGATGAGCAATTGTACAAAATTATAATCTATGAATTAAAATTCATAGTTTTGTTATGTTCAGCACTAAAATCTAATATAAAAACCACAAGCAATTAAAGGCACCAAAATGTGTCGAAAATAACCTGCAACCCTATAGCCAACTTATTTTTTCATATGCCCAATACACTGTTCCATCAAAGTTCGTCCAGATCCGGGGGAGCAAAATCAACTAAATTTTTGATAGAGGGGGGTCGTAGCTAAATTAGTGAACAGATTCCTCTTGAAAATGGCTACTGGGAACTAGTTTTCACTGAGTAATGGCAAAATGTCCGTTATTCAGTGAAAATTGGTTGCCGGGAGCCATTTTGAAGAGGGAACTGTTCACCTGTTCACTCGACTTTTACCCGTTTTGTTGGGGTTAATTGTACCAAGAACACCCTTTTTTAGGGGTTTCTTCCATTATCCTTAACTCTTTCACAGCTAGAGATTGTCACGCTGAATTTTCAACCTCAAATAAGCTTGAAATAGTACAAGGAGAGATGCCACTTTGTCTAAAGGCAATTAGGCACTAGTCAATTAAGTAATTACAGAAGGACATCTATTTAATTATATACATAGTAATTGAGAAATCCTTCTGTACTTGGTACAGTTAAAATGAAACCGGCTTTTGAGGAGCTTCAAATTCCCAAAATGAATCGGAAGTTTTTTTGGAAAAGCACTCCAGGAGCAGATCCAGGATTTTTGAGTTAGGGGGGGAGGGCCAGGGCAGAGTATTAGCCAGGATTTTGCCCGTAATTAAGACATTCGCACCCCCAAACTTCCAAAAGGAATATGGGATCATTTTAGGGGGGAGGGGGCATAACCCCCTTGGCCCCCTCTAAATCCGCCACTGCACTCTTTCATTCAGAATCTACTTAGAAAATGCATCCTTTTGTAGGAAGAGTATGGCATGCCATTGTTTAAAGTCACTTTCGTGAGCGGCACACCTGGATGCCGTAACAGAGCCAGAGGGCTACGACTACGTGTTGCCTAGCCTCGCACAAGACAAGCTATCTCTAGAACTATCAACTATTGAGAGTAATATTGCCTACTATGGGAGTAGGCCTACCCTCCTCGAATCTTAAAAAGTCCAGTCTCGAGATTGTTCGAATGAAATTCATGGCTCATCAGTACCCTCTCAGTACAGTCCAGCTCTGTCCACTGTCACTATACATCTTACATTCTTACACTCTTACAGTTACACTCACTAACTCTCGATAAGCAGGTTCAAACTCGGAGCAAACCATCAATGGTTATTTCGTACCTTTTTGGGAATTACACGTGGAACCTTGTTGCTTAATTTCATCTTGCGCTTCACGAAGATCGTCATAAAAATCACATCTCCCCGTTTCAAAAACTGCGAGGAGCAGAACGAATAACGCGACGGAAGCGCCTTCCATCTTTAATGTCCGCCAGCTGTTTCTCCGCACTGTTTCTCCCGGACGCGTTTGTCCTAGTTCGTTTGTTCAGGTATTGTTCGGTTTGGGCAACGTACCACAACACCATTGGTCAAAACTTTAGATGCCAGTAGATGTCGCTGTATGTTGCTTATAGGTAGCGGTCAGTGTCCCGCAGTGGCATGAAACCACAGATATAATCCCAATCATAGACATCTAAAAATAAAGCCTAGCACAATTGGGATCATAGACATGTCTATGGTCCAAGCAGTGACTCAACTATGGTTCCTCTATTTTCTACCAATTTGTTCGTTTTCTTTATATTTTTCCGCCAATTTATCTTTATTGCGAGCTCCTATTTTACTTGTCAAAGTTTTCTATTAATATATTAGAGTATGAATAAGTCCTTAACAAGATATTAAACCCTCCTTTTACTAGCTCTACCAATCCTCGTTCTGTAACCTGCTAATGCATCATTGGGGTCAGTCTTGAAAGATAAAAACAGGAAGCAACTAAAAACTCGATCATACTTCCTCGTGTATGTCACAGGGGGATTGGGTGGTTTTGTTATGGGTGGTCTTTCTCCAGTGCTGCCTTATAGTTATAGTTTGTTGAAAGCGTGAGGTCACACTTGCCCGTTTAGCAGACATCGAAAGAAGTTTTCAAAATTTTCCCCAAACTTTTGAGGGTTGTCGAGGGTTACAGAGCATAATTTTGCTTCACTAGAGGGAATTGCCTGGGTGCCGAAAGTCGTTTTTAATGTATAGGCGGATTTAGGGGGGCAGCCCTCCCCCCCCCCCCCCCC